>CM017555.1:1798819-2348819 GCA_007844125.1 Sinonovacula constricta
TCAAAAGTACACCTATCAACTGTAATAGCTGCCATTTCCAGTGTTAAATTTAATCTGTTTAATTAATGTTTTATAAAAGACTTAAAAGATCTTCAGACAATTTATCTCAAAACAATTTATTTCTGCCATCTTTAAGGAAATGCTTTTTTGCAACATGTGTCATAGCCATTGACAAGCAAAATTACCCTGTAGCAACATGGTGAACATTGGTTGTTGTCTGTATGGCATAGCAACAGATAATACTTGTGTTTTTTTGTCTTTGTGTGTCGCTGGCGTAGCTACATTCAGGCCTGTATAGTGGAGTCAGATACCATTCCCTCGATCCCCGCATTCCTAGCCCATGAATGTAGGTCAAGTCTGTAATACATAATGGGATACCATGTAACAGCCACATTTTAGGCTCAACATTATTGTGCTTGTAGTCTGCCCTGTAGTGTATGTAGTTTTTTGTGAATTCAGTCAGCCAGTCCTTGCACTCCTAGAATAGTGTGTGCTAGCTTTCCCATACATTGTTTTATCCTGGTCCCAAGAAGCATCAGGGAAAGTTAAATGAACATTTTAAAGATGTATCCCCAAAAATTCTAGTAGACAACAACTATATTGTGGGTCTTAGACATATGATGATGCTGGTACTACTATGATGAAGCTAATTATATATGCTATATTAATGGTACTGCATGGCTGGTACTATTTGATGGGTACTACATGATGGGTACTACATGATGGGTACTACTTGGTGGGTACTACATGATGGGTACTACATGATGGGTACTGCATGGCTGGTACTACATGATGGGTACTACTTGGTGGGTACTACATGATGGGTACTACTTGGTGGGTACTACATGATGGGTACTACTTGGTGGGTACTACATGATGGATACTACATGATGGGTACTACTTGATGGGTACGACATGATGGGTACTACTTGGTGGATACTACATGATGGGTACTACATGGTGGGTAATACTTGGTGGGTACTACATGGTGGGTAATACTTGGTGGGTACTACATGATGGGTACTACTTGGTGGGTACTACATGATGGGTACTACATGATGGGTACTACATGGTGGGTAATACTTGGTGGGTACTACATGATGGGTACTACTTGGTGGGTACTACTTGGTGGGTACTGCATGATGGGTACTACTTGGAGGGTACTACTTGGTGGGTACTACTTGGTGGGTACTACATGGTGGGTAATACTTGGTGGGTACTACATGATGGGTACTACTTGGTGGGTACTACTTGGTGGGTACTACTTGATGGGTACTACATGGTGGGTACTACTTGGTGGGCACTACTTGGTGGGCACTACATGATGGGTACTACTTGGTGGGTACTACTTGGTGGGTACTACATGATGGGTACTACTTGGTGGGTACTTTTTAGCTGCACTTTTATTTTTAAAAAAAATGTTAACAAGACCAACTGTGTCCTGGAAGCTTTAAAATAAAGTGGGGTGGCAGGACCTCTTATACAGATCATCATACAGCCACAGACTAGTGCAACATGATGATTCCCAGGGATGTGGTTTGGGTCCACATGTTTGCTGCTCCCACAACTGTTTTCATTCACAAAACTCAGCCTTTGTAAATATCCAGTTTCACTGCCTGCTTCAGCTAATGCTCCCCACCCCCATGCTACATGTATGCGCATGAAAGCTTTTTATGAATGAAACAGAAAACTCGGTTAGCCCCTTAACCAGCCTTACAAAGGAGTGCTGCATGGTGGTAATAAGGCCTGCTTTTAATTAGGAACCCATACAATTTGTGTATTATTAGTTTCATAACTTAATGCTGTGGTAACAAGAGACTATATGAAGTGTAGATCCAGAGCAGACATATCACAATGACAGCTCCCTGCTGACTGATTTTGATCTAGGTTAATCATTTAAGTCTGTTCATTTTGCACTTAGCCAGCCAACAGTTAATGCTCCACACCTAGTCGGGGTGGTATGTGACATTTGTCACAGGCTTGTTACTGATACCAGAAATAATATGAAGCAAATTTGCCACTGATCATTTCTATAGAACTATAACTGATTATATGACAGTAACATTGTGCAAGAGGAATAAATATTAGAACTATAGTAATGGCCTGGGATGGTTCAGTGGTGCAAGTCAGGAATGAAAAGATTCCAAATTGTTATAGTAGGAGAAGGTCAGCCAAGGTGGAGATAAATGTGTAAACCCTTGCATAATGCAGATAGACAGTGGAACTGGTTTGAAATGGAGACCAATGTTTCCGAAAGGAACATCTTACATATAAAACTAATGCATTTTTTTACTGTAATTTTCTAATCTTTTTGGCCTTTTTAAGTAGAAATTTATGCACACTTTGCTTGATTTATTTATGCCATTCTTTCATGCCAGCAATTACAAATAAAAGAAGTAGTTCTACCTAGACATTTTGTAGATCATGCTAGGGTAATGTTATCTAGAAGTTAGGATATCGCCTTAATTGTTAGGTGCAACTGTGTAAGCTTAGCACAACATAATTATTTACTGTAACAACTCTAACCTGAACATCAACCTTCAGTTTCTGTACTTTATATTCTATGAATGATATGTATCTCCTTGGCCTGTATGAATGGGTCGCAGAATGCCATGCTAGATCTGACATTTCACATAAAGACTTAGGAAACATGATCATAACTCTATGCTAATGTTGTGTGAATTACACTTACCCTGCTTGAGTGCAGTCTTATCAGTCAATGGCAAATAATGTACTTAAAGATTATCTCCCCCTGGCAGATGTCTAATCAGGATCTGCACTTGTTGTTGCAGAATCTCAAGCAATATGTATTATTACCATTGCATGTATATGTTGGCCATTAACTAAGTATTTGAATTTGCTTATAAATAAAGTTTTTATTTAGTGAATTGTTGATGGTTTGTAATAAATAATCTGCACTCTGGTTATGAAGGGCATATTGAAATTCTGCAAACTTTAGTATGTTGATGAGTGAAAACATTCATAAATTGATTGCTTTGTGTATATTAAATATAATAGATTATGTAAAAAATCATGATTACAATTAGATATATGCTCTTTCTGGAGTGCAAGCTTTTATGATACAAAATTAATAAAACAGTGTTTACTGACCCAAATAGAAATAATATTTATGATGCAACTGACCTTTAAAATGCTTCATACACCCACACGTCTTATTAATAGAGAAACAGACTTGTGAATATAGAGTCATATGGTTAATAAAGTATGATGGACTTTTCTCCTTTTGCCAAGAGGCAGATACACCTGATTAAACTGATTGAAGATTAAGTCTCATTTTACAGCTTCTCTCTTCAAATCTGTCTTTTTCTCATTTTATTGTCTTTGTACACAAAACCAGAGCCATTATATGGATCTGCCTTAATATGTTGTATATCAGTTGTATCGTGCATGCCAGTCACTTTACAAGATGCATCCACAGTTGAATATGCTTCAATAATTAATGAAACAAATGAAGTGTACACTACTTATTGATTCTACTGGCCCATTAATTAGTGCTTAATTAATGAGAGTGCATAATCTGGCATGTTTCCATTGCTGGCTATCATATGACTTTCCCCTGCACATGTCTGCATGATGCCACTGTCATTATGGCACCAGGCTCAGAGATTTGGTGTGTGGGGAGGAGGTTGTTTGGCACCATTACTTTTGGTGCCTCAAATGTACTAAATGCAGTTTGCTCTACTACTGGTTACTAAAATATTTGTTGTTTGTTGTTTTGCTTTGTTGTGATATATATGTCACAAACAACACAGACACTGGCATCATGTTCATATGTTTCTCATGTCACCTTGTTTGTTGTTGTTTTTTGTCTTTAACAGTATTGCAGTTATACAAAGTTGGTCGTTTCATTGTAAGTGATGGGTGTGAGATCAAAATGTTAACTGCTAACAATATGATTAACTTTTGATAACAAGAATATATAAACAACTCTTTAACATTAAAGGAGGATCTTTGATTAGGTTATGCATATGAGTAGAATCAGAAATACAGCAAGAATATATCTACCTAAAGTTCACCCACAATAGGACAAAAAACCCATGTCATATTGGGATAAGGACAGGAAATGATAAGTTTATCGACTTGAACCAGCTGACTTGGCAACTCTTACCAGTGTAGACTCAAATCCTGATCAAAGTGAACTTCAGTGCCCACGCAAAATGGTCTTCCAATGTTGGTGTTCCTCCTGCTGACCAGTGGGGTGTTGGTTGTATTCCTGCTGACCATTGGGGTGTTGATGGTATTCCTTCTGACCAGTTGGGTGTTGATGTTTGTCCTGCTGACCAGTGGGTGTTGGTGTTCCTTCTGCTGACCAGTTGGGTGTTGATGTTTGTCCTGCTGACCAGTGGGGTGTTGGTGTTCCTCCTGCTGACCAGTGGGGTGTTGGTTGTATTCCTGCTGACCATTGGGGTGTTGATGGTATTCCTTCTGACCAGTTGGGTGTTGATGTTTGTCCTGCTGACCAGTGGGGTGTTGATGTTTGTCCTGCTGACCAGTGGGGTGTTGGTTGTATTCCTGCTGACCATTGGGGTGTTGATGGTAATCCTTCTGACCAGTTGGGTGTTGATGTTTGTCCTGCTGACCAGAGGGGTTTTGGTGTTCCTTCTGCTGACCAGTTGGGTGTTGATGTTTGTCCTGCTGACCAGTGGGGTGTTGGTGTTCCTCCTGCTGACCAGTGGGGTGTTGGTTGCATTCCTGCTGACCATTGGGGTGTTGATGGTATTCCTTCTGACCAGTTGGGTGTTGATGTTTGTCCTGCTGATCAGTGGGTGTTGGTGTTCCTTCTGCTGACCAGTTGGGTGTTGATGTTTGTCCTGCTGACCAGTGGGGTGTTGGTGTTCCTCCTGCTGACCACTGGGATGTTGGTTGTATTCCTGCTGACCATTGGGGTGTTGGTGGTATTCCTGCTGACAAGTTAAGTGTTGATGTTTGTCCTGCTGACCAGTGGGGTGTTGATGTTTCCCCAGCTGACCATTGGGGTGTTGGTGTTCCTTCTGCTGACCAGTGGGGTGTTGGTGGTACTCCTGCTGACCAGTGGGGTGTTGGTGGTATTCCTGCTGACCAGTGGGTGTTGGTGGTTTTCCTGCTGACAAGTGGGGTGTTGATGTTTCTCCTGCTGACCATTGGGGTGTTGTTTGTATTCCTGCTGACCAGTGGGATGTTGGTGATCTTCCTGCTGATCAGTGGGGTGTTGTTGGTATTCCTGCTGACCAGTGGGATGTTGGTGGTATTCCTTCTGACCAGTGGGATGTTGGTGTTGGTGGTCTTCCTGCTGACCAGTGGGGTGTTGTTGGTATTCCTGCTGACCAGTGGGATGTTGGTGGTATTCCTGCTGACCAGTGGGGTGTTGGTGGTATTCCTGCAGACCATTGGGGTGTTGTTGGTCTTCTTGCTGACAAGTTGGGTGTTGATGTTTCTCCTGCTGACCAGTGGGGTGTTGATGTTTCTCCTGCTGACCAGTGGGGTGTTGGTGGTATTCCTGCTGACATGTGGGGGTGTTGGTGGTCTACTTGCTGACCAGTGGGGTTTTGGTGGTATTCCTGCTGACCAGTGGGGTGTTGGTGGTATTCCTGCTGACATGTGGGGTGTTGATGGTCTTCCTGCTGACCAGTGGGGTGTTGGTGGTATTCCTGCTGACATGTGGGGTGTTGGTGGTCTACTTGCTGACCAGTGGGGTGTTGGTGGTATTCCTGCTGACCAGTGGGATGTTGGTGGTCTTCCTGCTGACCAGTGGGTTGTTGGTGGCATTCCTGCTGACCAGTGGGTGTTTATGTTCCTTCTGCTGACCAGTGGGCATTGGTGTTCCTACTGCTGACCAGCGGGAAGTTGGTGGTCTTCTTGCTGACCAGTGGGGTGTTGGTGGTATTCCTACTGACCAGTGGGGTGTTAGTGTTCCTCTTGCTGACCAGTGGGGTGGGTGTTGGTGGTCTTCCTGCTGACCAGTGGGGTGTTGGTGGTATTCCTGCTGACCAGTGGGGAAGTTGGTGGTCTTCCTGCTGACCAGTGGGGTGTTGGTGGTATTCCTGCTGACCAGTGGATGTTGTTGGTCTTTCTGCTGACCAGCAGGGTGTTGGTCGTCTTGCTGACCAGTAGGGTGTTAATGGTATTCCTGCTGACCAGTGGGGTGTTGGTGGTATTCCTGCAGACCATTGGGGTGTTGTTGGTCTTCTTGCTGACAAGTTGGGTGTTGATGTTTCTCCTGCTGACCAGTGGGGTGTTGGTGGTGCTGACCAGTGGGGTGTTGGTGGTATTCCTGCTGACCAGTGGGGTGTTGGTGGTCTTCTTGCTGACCAGTGGGATGTTGTTGGTCTTCTTGCTGACCAGCAGGTGTTGGTCGTCTTGCTGACCAGTAGGGTGTTGGTGGTATTCCTGCTGACCAGTGGGGTGTTAGTGGTATTCCAGCAGAAAATTGGGTTGTTGTTGGTCTTCTTGCTGACAAGTTGGGTGTTGATGTTTCTCCTGCTGACCAGTGGGGTGTTGGTTGTATTCCTGCTGACCAGTGGGGTGTTGGTGGTATTTCTGCTGACCAGTAGGGTGTTGTTGGTATTCCTGCTGACCAGAGAGGTGTTAGTGGTCTTCCTGCTGACCAGTGGGGTGTTGGTGGTCATCTTGCTGACCAGTGGGGTGTTGGTGGTATTCCTGCTGACATGTGGGGTGTTGGTGGTCATTTTTCTGACCAGTGGGGTGTTGGTGGTATTCCTGCTGACATGTGGGGTGTTGATGGTCTACTTGCTGACCAGTGGGGTGTTGATGGTCTTCCTGCTGACCAGTGGGGTGTTGGTGGTATTCCTGCTGACATGTGGGGTGTTGGTGGTCTTCTTGCTGACCAGTGGGGTGTTGATGTTTCTCCTGCTGACCAGTGGGTTGTTGGTGGTATTCCTGCTGACATGTGGGGTGTTGGTGGTCTACTTGCTGACCAGTGGGGTGTTGTTGGTATTCCTGCTGACATGTGGGGTGTTGGTGGTCTACTTGCTGACCAGTGGGGTGTTGATGGTCTTTCTGCTGACCAGTGGGGTGTTGGTGGTATTCCTGCTGACATGTGGGGTGTTGGTGGTCTACTTGCTGACCAGTGGGGTGTTGATGTTTCTCCTGCTGACCAGTGGGGTGTTGGTGGTATTCCTGCTGACATGTGGGGTGTTGGTGGTCTACTTGTTGACCAGTGGGGTGTTGATGTTTCTCCTGCTGACCAGTGGGGTGTTGGTGGTATTCCTGCTGACATGTGGGGTGTTGGTGGTCTACTTGCTGACCAGTGGGGTGTTGGTGGTCTTCCTGCTGACCAGTGGGGTGTAGGTGGTATTCCGGCTGACCAGTGGGGTGTTGGTGCTATTCCTGCTGACCAGTAGGGTGTTGGTGGTCTTCCTGCTGACCAGTGAGGTGTTGGTGGTATTCCTGCTGACCAGTGGGGTGTTGGTGGTCTACTTGCTGACCAGTGGGGTGTTGGTGGTATTCCTGCTGACATGTGGGGTGTTGGTGGTCTACTTGCTGACCAGTGGGGTGTTGATGGTCTTTCTGCTGACCAGTGGGGTGTTGGTGGTATTCCTGCTGACATGTGGGGTGTTGGTGGTCTACTTGCTGACCAGTGGGGTGTTGATGTTTCTCCTGCTGACCAGTGGGTTGTTGGTGGTATTCCTGCTGACATGTGGGGTGTTGGTGGTCTACTTGCTGACCAGTGGGGTGTTGTTGGTATTCCTGCTGACATGTGGGGGTGTTGGTGGTCTACTTGCTGACCAGTGGGGTGTTGATGGTCTTTCTGCTGACCAGTGGGGTGTTGGTGGTATTCCTGCTGACATGTGGGGTGTTGGTGGTCTACTTGCTGACCAGTGGGGTGTTGATGTTTCTCCTGCTGACCAGTGAGGTGTTGGTGGTATTCCTGCTGACATGTGGGGTGTTGGTGGTCTACTTGTTGACCAGTGGGGTGTTGATGTTTCTCCTGCTGACCAGTGGGGTGTTGGTGGTATTCCTGCTGACATGTGGGGTGTTGGTGGTCTACTTGCTGACCAGTGGGGTGTTGGTGGTCTTCCTGCTGACCAGTGGGGTGTAGGTGGTATTCCGGCTGACCAGTGGGGTGTTGGTGGTATTCCTGCTGACCAGTAGGGTGTTGGTGGTCTTCCTGCTGACCAGTGAGGTGTTGGTGGTATTCCTGCTGACCAGTGGGGTGTTGGTGGTCTACTTGCTGACCAGTGGGGTGTTGGTGGTATTCCTGCTGACATGTGGGGTGTAGGTGGTATTCCTGCTGACCAGTGGGGTGTTGGTGGTATTCCTGCTGACATGTGGGGTGTTGGTGGTATTCCTGCTGACCAGTGGGGTGTTGGTGGTCTACTTGCTGACCAGTGGGGGTGTTGGTGGTATTCCTGCTGACCAGTGGGGTGTTGGTGGTTGTCTTGCTGACCAGTAGGTGTTGGTGGTATTCCTGCTGACCAGTGGGGTGTTGGTGGTTGTCTTGCTGACCAGTGGGATGTTGGTGGTATTCCTGCTGACCAGTGGGGTGTTGTTGTTCTTCCTGCTGACCAGTGGGGTGTTAGTAGTCTTGCACTGATTTTCCTTGAGGGTTTTGCATCCAAAGATAGTTGGACAGGTTGAAAGTGATCAGTTTTTTTTTACTATTGAAGCCAATAATCATTAGAGGTAAGTCTTAGCCAATGCTTTCCATGAAACAAAATGATTATCAATGCAAACCAGAACTGAACAGCGTTTATTTTATCCTGCACACAATCAGCTGTTATAAGTGATAAGGACAGTTGTTGATTGAAAGTTTGCCCACTGGGAGATAGCTGATCAGGATCTGCACCATTTGTTTCTAAACTCTAGCATAATTTTTATCTGTGTATAAAGTTGTTAGCAGATAAGTGATATAATGTATGGGTTATTTAAAGATAAAGAGGTCATTCAATTGTTTATACATAAAAGGTAACTTACTTGACATAAGGTAATAAAGAATATCTCCGATAGTCTGAAATTATAAAGCAGTTGGTCCATAATTGTCTCTTTGTAGGATGTACATGGGTGAGAACCAGTTTTTTCAACTTGATAGAGCCATGGACTGTAGGATATACTTGGGATTTCTCCACAAATGTTTAGTCAACAAAAGGCATCCATAGAATCTGGTGCTGTCTAGACGATATACTTTAATTTGTAGCTAGCTTAATAATTTGGCCAACTCTCTGCACCTAGAATGAATAACAACTCCTTGTGCAGAATAACTACAAATCAATATAAGATATAGCTGTCTTTCTTTAAACCCTCTAATTGCTGGAACCACCTTTATGATGGGGGTATGTTTTAGTTTAATGGGGGGTTAAATGGTGTTTCCAGCAAGTAAAGGGTTAATCAGAAATGTGTTACCTAGAACTCTATGCCTCTATCATCTTGTCAGTGGACCATTCATTAATGATTATTTCATAAACCAATTAGATAAATCAACCCATTACTACTTTTATCCACTCATGCCACCTAGAATAACCCAAATGAACAATGGCTGTTGAGTAGTTCATTAATCCAAACAAAAAAACAAGGAAAAAATGTTGAAAAACAACAATAACAACAACAAAAGCCCAGGTCCCATAATGAATATATCAGCTCAGTATTGTTTATGTCAGCCTTTATTTATAGGGATAAGAAAAAAATGTCTGAAATATTTAGCATTTCTTACCAAAATAATTCAGGGCCATTGTTAGGGTTACTGTGATCAGATCAATATGGGAGCATACTCCTGTCCATATAAAATAAACTTCCTTGCAGATGGTAGACATTTGAAAGATATTTGGGAAACAAAATGGAATTAAAGGTTGTATCCACCAGTTTGCCATTATGTGATATATGTAACATCTGACCCCTGTTTGAGGGTATTTGTGCATAATTTCTGCAATAAATCATACTTAAGTATGTGCAAAGATGATTTTATAACAATAGCTCAATTTTAAAACATTATAATTAAATAAAAAAACAAACACTTGATATGCTAGGATTTTCTAAAAATGGATATCTATATGCCAGGGCAGACGATGATATAATGTGATCTCAAATATTGGTCTCATGGTTTTCTGTGTTTAAAAATATCTACCTGTGCACATGTTTGTATTGACGATTCTTGTTTTATGCTTCGTTTTCCACATTCATTTAGAACATCAATGACCAACATTTCATGGGATCTGCTCAGAGAACAATAATTTTTTGTTGTTGTTTGAAGTCATTATTTTGTCCAAACTGTCGGCTACCATCTTTAAAGCAATATTCAACACCATTTATAGTTATAGCTTTAAAAGTAGACAAATAAATGGAACTGAAGTATATGCTTTAGCAGTCATATTTATTGTATTTTTTTTTTGATAATTGTTTGGAAAATTACATTATTCTCAATATGTACAGTTAATGGTTATGATTAGTTTAATTATTGATAAAAGCTTAATTGACAGATTAATAATTCATGAACAGAATATTAGCATGTAATGATTGAAGAAGATGCATTATTTTGACAAAATTCTTAAAACATTTTCTTTTTTCTTCACAGTTTTATGGCTATCAGTTGCTACGAAGACATTAATGTGAGACATAGACCTCTCCATAGTGCATGGTAAGTTGATATCATATTAAACATAATTCCTGCTTTGTTTATGCTAGTGTTATTATACAGATATGTTTTCTGCCACATTGCATATATTATTGTATACAGATGTTGCATACCTCTCATCCCACCACACATTGTTAATAACAAGTGCTTGTCTTTTGGTATTTACTTCACTTTCATGCTAAGTAACCTGGGTGAATGGTCAAGGAATAAGCAGCTAATGGTGCAGATTCCATGCAGACAGATCTGAGTGGGAGCTGGCTGATCTGGATCTACACAGTTAGCCTAGATTGAATACATTTATGCTGGGCAGGTAAAGGGGTTAACAAGGGACCACACTAGATGAAGTGTTGTCTAGTCAAGCGTCATCATGCCTCACTGACAGTCAGTATGTCTTCGATTGATTTCAACCTATAGACTGCTTATTCTATACTCTTCCACTTACCTCTCATGAAATGCAAAATGGACCGTTTGTGCTGCTCTTGTTTTGCCCCCCACCTCCCCCCAAAAAGAAAAAAATGACAATTACATGTATCAATATTTGCAATATGTATGGCCAAATAATTCAAAAAAGATAATCACATGTCATTACAAAGGTGATATTGATCATGTTAAAGTGTAATTAAGTGAAAAAATTAATTGGTTCAAACTCATATGCACTGAAATTTTTAAGTGGTGAACATTAATTTGGAATGAGTAAATAAAAAAGGCTTAATAACATAGTACTGTCTAGCAGGTTTTAGCAAAATACCTTACCTGCTATAAATATGCAATTGGTTATTTATAATGTTTTAGTGACCAGAATAAGTACCCCCATTCTACCCTTGAGGGCCACATAGTACACTGTAATCAGTGCATGCACAGGCTCTAGTTATTATTGAGGGGTTTCCACTTGCAATCAGATATTCTTTTGTCTGGTATTTTATAATTTTATTGAAAAAAGTTGCTTAATGTTAGAAAAAAAATGTTGAAGATTGATTACTACTTACCTTTTTAACCAGGGTCTGGTCAATTTTGTAAGACTTCATACAAAAACTTTAAGACTGAAAATAAAGATCATAAAAATGACTGGTACACAGGCAATAGTAAAAAGTAATCACAGAACTACCAGTCTTGTAGACCGCATCTGTGTTTTGTGTTCTAGTAAAATGGTTATAGACTTGTTCCAACAGTTTTATGCAAATTTTATCCATTCCATTGTTTAGGCTTCATAGCTTTGTACCAGGGTGAACAATGAGACATTATAGATTCTACATGTTTTTACTGTGTGCTGAGGCTGACAGTTTGTTTCATCTTGTAAAGTTATGTAACATAACTTTCTCCCAAAGTCCTGGAAACATGAAGCTAGTCGGCCACAGAATAACATGTAAATCTACTTTACTGACCTTTTTGGGGAGATGGGTTTGAATAATAATAACCATAAAAAAGACAAAAGATTCTAAATGATATTCTGATATAAAGTGACAGAAATCATTTGTTACATAACATTTGCAAGGTCTTTGTCATATGGGGTCTTCCATCTCCACCTTCATATGTCTTTGTTATGGTACAATTAAAATTTGATTACAGTTCATTAAGTAGTTAATCAAATATTTGTCATACTATGGGAACATAGTTTTGAAACTGCTTAGCACAAATGAATTAGACCCAGACAAAAAGTTTGGAACAAGATCTCAATCACCAATCCTGAAAGCCATTTGATCAGGATCTAAACTATTTGTTGCATTATTTCTTTTAACATTATTATTTTGTTTAAACAAAGATATTTACTGATAAAATACACACATAAAATTTATTAATTCAAAATTAACTTGTCTTCAGAATATTAAATGCATCTTCTACTTTATAGTTTTCCATAAATAGTTAATAGTTATTTTTATAATAGTTATTTTTGTACAAAAATTTTTTAGGATGTGATCTTTCATTGCACTTTCAGTTTCAAATATAAGTATTTATCTGCTGATAGATAGTCAGATAGTTGTGTGACTACATTGACAGTCAGCCATTAATACTGTTTGAGCTAAGCTTATTTCATTCACTTTTAATTATATTAAGTAAAAAAACTAAGCTTATTTCATTCACTTTTAATTATATTAAGTAAAAAAAGACTTGCAGTTGTTCAAGCCAATTTTAAGTTTATAGTTTGCATAAAATCTTGAGAGACATATTGCGATACAGTCTTGAAATGTTATATCATATCACAAAATGATACTCCCGCAGCAGACTATAAGTATGTATTACTTACTACCTACCCTTCGAAGAAATTAACAATTAAGGGTTAAATCCAGTCACCCAATGATTGAGAAGAATGCCTCTCAGTATTTCAACCCCTCCCTTACATATATGGTCCATTGACCTATATCTTTTGTGGATCCTTTCTCCTCTGTGGTGATTTATGAGCTGAACTTTTCTTTTGGCCAAATTGAATAAATACACTCTAAACAGTATAGCCAAACTATTTACATAAATATTATACTAGGCTATCTACAAAAAGATCGTTGTCAATTTATGTCTGTTTTTATCCACAGATTTGCAAGCTATTCCATTAATGATGCCAAATTTGCATAATTCTTTCATTATTTTCATCGAAAGTCAAACCCTCATCTTTCTTAGTGAAGACATTTTTTATTTTAAACAAGGACATTGTTGGTTCACAAGTAAGTTCTGTCTTTGTGTAGTTTGATATCATCTGTGATATAATAAAGTAGAAATCAAATGAGAATTTATGATTTGGTAATACATAAAGTTGGACATTTGCAAGTGATAAAAATATATTACAATTTTAAAACAAAAACATAAATTGCATCTGGTGAAAAATCAGGCTTGACTTTTTTGTTGTTGTTTTCTTGTTATGTTTTTGTTGTCTTTGTTTCGTTTGTTTCTTTTTTGCTCTTTAACAGTGAAATCAAAACTGGTGGGCTTTTCAAAACACTGTTTATAGTTAGTTTATGTTTTTCATTGTTTGTAGAATGGTCTTCAAAAATTGGAATATGATGTGTTACAATGAAAATCTTTACCAAACAAATGGTGCTGCTCCTTGCTCCAGTGTCTGATGATAATAATGATAAAATAAATGCTTATCATTCTAACAAAGATATTGAAAAATCAAATCTCAAGACATCTAAAACAACAATAGACATCATAGTATCTTTTTGTTCTGCAATGGGTATGCTTTACATTTAGATATAAGCACTAATTGCTTAGCATAAACTGCATAAGGTAAGCATGATTTCAATATCAGCAGATCTGGTCCACTATGTGCTTAGGTTTTGTTTTTTTGAAATTGTCATTGAGAAGATCTGGTGCCAAGAATCTCGCAATTAGACTTGAACAAGTCATGAAATATTGTTGAACAAGTCGTGCAAAGCAGTTAAAAACCAATATCCAGCAACAGTTTCACCAGAATGTGCAGACAGAATTGAAAGATGCACATAACATGCAAATGAAAGTGAGACGAAATTGAAAAGCCTTACCGATTAAGGTGCGGAATAAATTGGTAATTAATTGATCGGTGTGGGGTGATCAAGTCTAGAAAGAACTTTGGAATCACAAGTGCTCACAAATGAGTTTGAACTGCAAGACTTAAATGCAACCACAGTAATAACTTGCACTTTGAGCAGATGTAAATGTTACTTTTGGAAGATTCTGATAGTCCAAATTTTAATTGCACTTGAAATTGACGTATCACAAGCCAAGTACTGGACACTACATTCTAAATCATTGACACTGCTGGTCTTCTGTTGAATCGATTGGACGTCATTTTTAAATGACAATTTATCACTGAGAAAAATGAGCTGGTGCATACACAGGACTCTCATTGTTCATATATTAATTATTATTGACCAGATTCATAATACAAGTTCCATGTTTACATTTAAAGTTGTATAATCTTGGATCCAGCAATTATTCTGTTACCTCCTGTATAGAATTAAGTTAACTTCATTAAGAAATGGAAGCTGAAGCACTGAAATGCTATGATAGATTGTTACCCTTTGATTATATTGAATTCCCTCAAATTTTTTTACAGACAGTTTAGTCTCTGAGAACACTTTGCGGAAATTAGATTCATTGTCACTACTAAGTTTCTTTGTGCATGTCTTGCTTTCGAAGATATCTTAAGAGCTTGATTTTTTTTCAAAATTGATATCTTTCTGTGCTGTGTTATTCAGCAAGACAGATTATTATTATTTTGAAGTCTGCAAATGTTTCTTTTCATTAAACCAACAAGGAATGCAAAGTTTATTTTTATTTTGTAAGCCTTTTTATTTCTGTTCTAATAAATTAAAAAAAGTAAAACGAAAAACATACCATTTTGTAAGATTTCTAAACTTTAATATCTAAATGAATCACTGTGCAGAATGGAACACCTAGGTTCTTTCTTGGTGCTCTTTACTTTATTTATTAAATGGCCACAATAGCTTATGTTGTAGAGCGTCGGCTTGCGGACCCAGAGGTTGTGGGTTCAAACCCCGGCCGGGTCAAACCAAAGACTATAATGTTGGTCGTAGTGGCTTCCTATTCTAACGCTCGGGGCTAAGGGGACAGCATTACGACTTGTCGGTGTCTGTATAATGGACCGACCGGGTTCAATCCCTGGGCACCTCATTAGTGCCTCTGTGCTATAATGATAGAAATGTCGCCACACAGTATTGGCAAAAATGCTGGCTACTCCAATCCAATCCAATCCATTTCTTTTTTATATATACTCTTACACTTAAATGTTATAGGACACACTTTCTAAATTCAGGACTTCCTGGTCATCCTATGTAAATCCTGATCAATGTCACAATAAACTTTTAATCACTATGTACATACATGTATGTCTACTGACACCTTTCTTTCACTAATGTTTGAGAGGCTTTGATTTCTTATTAGACAGACTTAGGTCTGACATGACCTTTACTGGTAGACAACTTAACAAACTGGCCTAGAAAATGGAGACAAGGTTAAAGTGAAATATACATCCTTCATCATCAGTCTGGATGTAGATCTCACCATGTCTTTGAGAATATAAACACTATTATCCTTTATTGCTTTTTTCTATCAAAAAGAATGAAGTTTCTTAAAGAACTATAAAATAACATTCCTTTTTTTAAGGCCAACATTTGTAAAACTTCCAACAGTAAACTGAGATTGCTTCCTTAATTTCTCCAATTTTAAAGATGTATTCTAAGACTGACTAGTCGTAAATTTTATATAAATCTTTCTTCCATATGTTTTGTGTACAAGAATTAATGTCATTTAGACCACATTAAGCACTGGTTATGATCTTTCAGCATACTATTTGTGTCTCTTTTTGTAATAAATTCTAAGACAATTTGATTTAATGAAAAAGAAAAGGAACAACAGTAAAATAACAACATTGCTTAAAGTAAATCAGGTAGCTCAGATCAAGCTATAAAAAGCTGTGATATATATAAGACTTGAACTACAGATAGTTTTATACTGTCTGGGCCAGTGAAGTTGACCTTCAGGGTCTTTGGTGGCAGGGCTCCACACTCTGCATTAGGTTAAGGTGTTTGTACCTGAAGTATCAACTCTTATAAGTCGATATCTAGCCCAGCTTTATTTGTCTTTAATTGTCCTGGGACATAAAGAGAAAGCTATCCAGACTTATTTACAGTTTCATTGAAAGTTTTACTACATTTCTGATTCACAGATTAGAGTCTAACTTCAAGTCTACTAAGCCTGTATGGACCATGTTCCAGATAAGGCATTTCCAATACCATCTTATGTTGAATGTTAACTTCTATACAAGATTTTATTTTGATTAGTATAAAAACCAGCAGGATAAGGAATAGGACACAAAAATTGACAAAATGTCCACTGATTGATTTTGTTCCTTGGGACACAGTGAGGAGAGACAGTGTACGCAAACTTTTCTTTTTTCTACCTACATGTCAGCAGTATTACCTTATTTATTATTTCCATTAGTTCTTGTCATCATTGTAGCCATCCTTATCATCATAATTATCATCATCATTATCATCATCATCACTATCATCATCATCATCATCATCATCATGATTGGATTCATAATTATTACATTCAGTAAAATGCAACAAATAATTAATCAGAAGTATAAAAGATTTAATCAGACGTGTAATATCTGATCTGTTTGTTTAACAAATAACAGAGTTGATGCTACCTTTGCGGTGACATATGTTGCTTTTTCGGTGACACATTGCTTTTGCTGTGACATGTTGCATTTGCTGTGACATATGTCATAAATACATAACATGGTACTACACCCGGTCACCATATTTGTATATTAGTCTTTTGGGTCCTATACATCTGTAATGATTGAGTATAAACAGAACAATACTGGTGCCTTTTGGGAAGCCTTGTATACTAGGATGCCTTTGCTAAGGATCAAACTTATGCCCATGGCTTGTGACCATGTTCCATCTTGCAGTGTCAGTGCAGGTTTTGATCAGATAGCTCCCACTGAAAGATACTTTGATCAGGATCTGCACTTTTTGCTTCTGATCTCTCTTAATCATCTTTCATTTCAATGCAGTTGTTGCCTGAAAACTAATATTTTGTTCCTGCTTTATACAATGTAGCATCATGAGGATTATTTATATGCAAAACTATTCCTGTAGGTTTCTGTAAGCATCAGTTGCAGCTGTGTTTCCCATTGTTTATGCTGCAGATTTGTACTATACATGGTCCCCAATGTGGAAACATAAACAATCTGTTGTAAGAGGTCAGAGGTAGACACAACATGTTTGTTGGGATGCACCCTCCTGGGTGCATCTTGCTTTTGATGCACAACTGGGGTTATTGAGGACAGACTCCACTTAAAGAAACAATTCTTAGCTGAGATTGTGCAACTAAATTTGTACTCAAAGACAGTTTCTTACACTTATTTTATAGTCCTGTGCATTTTACACTTTCAGTCTGGATAGGTGCTAGTGTTAAGAAAACAAATTGAATTTGAAATGTATATATATTTTAATTTTCTTAACAATTGGCAGTAAATCTATGATGAATAACACAATTTAATGATGCAAGAAAGTGATTTCACAGGTATATGAATATAGAAATAACACAATTCTACATGTACAAAAAGTACCTTAAAATGATCATCCAATCAAAATGGAGTATCATTATTTCAAAATGTGTGGAAGTTGTACATGCTTTAACCATAACTTTCCCTTCAGCAAATGTTGTTTACAGAGTACAGCAGGAGGAAGAAGATAGATGGCGTAAGTGTTGGTGATAATGTGTCAATGTTTTGATTGACACTCATTGGTCGCCTGACTACATATTAATGCACCTATTAAATAGCATATCTCCTTACTTGCTTAGCACTAATTTATCAGAGATTGTCAAATAGTGTAGATCCAGATTGGTCAGCTCTTGATTAGAGTTTCTGATCAGGATCTACACTTCTTTCTTACCTCTAAGATAGATTTACATCAAGTTTAATAAACATGTTGTTTGTAACTCTTTGTTATTTAAGGAAGGCAGAATGGTTATGGGTCAGTATGTCATCTGTCTCAACTGACAGTGAATAAAGTAATTAAAAACATGCTGGAATTTTGTTTTCTCTTTTGATGAAATTGATTGGCTGACAGCCTTAATGTGGTCATAAATTATCCTAAATTAACAAAAAACAAATGAGAGGTAGCTTTGTATGTTTCTCATATGTTGTTATAACTATATAAAGGGATGGTGAAAAGTGACTGGCTGGTGGTAGAATTGGTCATTAAAATGTTTTTTTTTTAATAAAAAACACTATGTTGTACTTATACTTATATTGTTGACATATTATGGGGAATATTTATTTTGGATACATCTTTCTCACCCTGAAGTAGGGGTATAATGGACATATTTCAAGGAACAATAGAGGTAAAATTAAATTTTAATTGAAAGGTCTTAATTTAGCAACTGAATATAATTTAACATTAAAACAAGTTTTGAGACAGATTATTTTTGTTTTCTTAAGTATGATTTATTTTTGTTTAGTTTTGTGTTTATTTTTTTAGCTCTTTAGTTAACACTCTTTCAGAAAAGAAGTTACCTTTTCAGACAATTGGAATGGTGTAGATAAACTGCCATTCACAACATTTGATGATTTTGTACAGTTACGGGTTTTTATCTGTTTGACTTTTGTTTGACGCCCAATCATGGAAAAATGTAGAACTACTTTTTGAAATACTGGTGACAGAAATAGTTCTAAATAGATCAGAAGCTTCCTATGTGAAGCAATAACTTTCTATATCAGTAAGTACAAACAACTTACAACTTGTTAGATACCAATAAATTATCAATGCTATTCAGTTTGACACACTTTCTGCTGATAGCATACAACAACATTGTAAATAATATTTAATTATAAATGTGATAAAAATATGGAAGTTTTTCCCAAATCATAAGTCAATATATTAAAAGAATTTTGGGGATCTTTTGTTTAAAAATTAGCCTGCTGTGACCTAATGATAAGGCTTGGTCAAATTTTGTAGATCCAGATCGTCCAGAGACTGCCTTATCAGGACTTGCAATATTTGCTGCTGAGTCTTAAGCCTTAAGTTTACTTGGCTGTGTGAAGTTGTAAGAAGACTAAAAATGATTTATTAACATATTGTAGCATAATTAAGAGTTAAAAGCTTCTATTAATTGATATACAAAATACAACAATTTAAGAAAGCTAATAGCCTATACCTTTATGTATAACTTTAAAAGACAGTCTTGTAAGTTGTATCTTAATGGAAAATATCAAAATGCATGTCATTCTTAATTGTCAAAATATAGAACATTTAAAGAAAAGCTCACACCTTGATCTAAATATAAAACATTTAACAGGGCATCTACCTAATGAGAGCTATATTTAGAAAATTATAACAAACACATGATAACTTTAATTGAGCATTAAAATTGAGCATTGACAAATGTATGTTTATTTACCATCCTTCATTAAATGTTCGTTTTTTCTGCCCCTATTTTGTCCTGTTTTGTTTGGACTATTCAGTGGAATGAACACAAATTATTTGAATACAAATTATTTGAAGACTTTTGTGAAAGTTCATGGATGAAGGGAGATGGTGTTAGGTTTCAAGGATAATGGGAGATGGTGGCAATGACCTTGAATGACCTTTCCTGATCCATCTCTTAGTGGACATTACTCCTGAGCCTTCTACATTTGTGAATAATCCTTGCAGTATCACCAGCTAACTTGACATATAACTGAACATGTTACTTTTGAATTAGCGGCAAATAGTGACAGTTATGATCAGACACATTCAAGTGGCTGGTAAGTCTGATCTGGATCTACACTGTTTGCTTAAGCTTTATCCAGTTTGAGATTTGTGGGAGGATAATTAAAGGGGAGATACAGGGTCCCAGTGATGGCCTGGGAAAACTTGGAGGAAGCTTCCTGCCAATGGTCAGGGACTGTTTAGATTAGGGGGCATGATCTCTAGGGAAATAATGTGAAAGTGAAGTTTTACTGAGGCTGAGAGGCAAGTTTGAGAAGCAAGAGGAATTGGCGGGTAAAGGTAAACTTTCAATCGAAACAGAACTCTCAACAAGCAGCAGAATGATGCATAATATAACAGTGATATCTACCTTATCCTCATTTTATTATCTGGACCTTAAAGTGGGGTAAAGTTATGAAACTAGTCAAGAGTGACTTTTCTTAAGTATTTATTTTAGATGGAAATTTAAGGAAGATGTGTTGATGTTGGTTAGTGACTGTGACTTCAAGGGATGAACAGGATAAAGTAGTCTGTCTAGGGTTTTAAACTTCTAAATGATGTAATTGAATGTTTATAAGGGCCAGGTGCTAGCCACAGGTGGTTGATCCAGGAATATTGGGATGGGAAACATGATGGTGTTGGCCCAGCTTATTGGGGAATCTCAGTTTGTTACTAAGAATTAACCTTCCCACCAAGAAGCTATTACTTGAATCTAAAAGGTGATTTTACATAAACAAATCTTTAATCATCTCATGAAGTTGAATGCTGAAAGCATATAAATGGGAAGCTGTCTTCAATATTGTAGCTAGCTATGTTTGATACTTAAAGGTAGAATCTGACAGTTTACAAATACCAAATGCATGTTACATATTTTTTCATGGTTTCTGGAAATATATATACAGGAAAATGCTGGGAATGCATAATTTCTACATAAACTCATACTTCAGTCTCAGTACATATGATTGTGAATACTATCTGTGAGACGGTACGCATAACAAAAAAATAACTTAGGTCCATTCTTTTTAAAATGTATAAATAATGAAAATGATCTCTAAAACAAATACAGATGTCAATATGATGCGATCTCAAAAATAACTTGTCAAGTCATCAATGACGGCCATGTGGTTGTAACTGATAACCTTTACCCTGTTAGACCCATAGGTCATGTTATAAATGATGACCTTCACCTTATAGTCCCAAAGGTCATGTTGTTACTGAGAACTTTTACCCTGTTAGACCCATAGGTCATGTTATAAATGATGACCTTCACCTTATAGTCCCAAAGGTCATGTTGTAACTGATAACCTTCACCCCTCAGCCTCTAAGGTCATGTGGTTTTAACTGATGACCTTTACCCCTTAGCCCCTAAGGTCACGTGGTTGTAACTGATGACCTTAGCCCCTAAGGTCATTTGGTTGTAACTGATGACCTTTACCCCTTAGCCCTTAAGGTTGTGTGGTTGTAACTGATGACCTTTACCCCTTAGCCCCTTAGGTCATGTGGTTGCAACTGATGATTTATACCTGTTATATATTTTTATATATTTTAATGTTAATTTATTCATTATAGTATAAAATTTAGAGTTAGATTTTGGCATATTATAAATAGTGATAATTAAACAGAACTACATGTGAAAGATTTCATGATTAACTTATCACCCTTTAACAAAGAATCCATTATATGTGTGACATCTCCAGGCATTGGCTCATTGGACTTTGGGAAATGAGCTCTTCAATATAACTCTGGAATGCCTCTACAAAGCATTCACAGTGACACACATCTGGAAAACTGCCTCTGTCCTATCAGAACTAATCTACAACTCGCTGGGATGAATTTCTGATTTAAATCTATCAAGACATATCCATGCATATTTTAAACATGTTAAGCAGTTATGACAACTCCGCTCAAACTAATTCTGCCATCTTGCTACACAAACTTGTACAGCTACCATATCCAAATGGTGGAAATGCACATGGGTCCTTTCATTCCCAAATGAACCCTTGTTCTTGTACATCTTTTGATAAAACATCCTAATTCTTAATTCAGGATGACAATTGAGAAACCAATAACAATTAAAATTTTAAAATGTTTTGCTACAAGTTATGGAGATCGTAATCAGCCTGTTCTGGATCTGTAATGTTTGGTGAGTATTTATCTGTTCTCACTTAATGCAGGGTTGGAGGTTCATGCACAGTAGTGTTAGTGAAATAGAAGTACTTTGACAGATAGTAAGTGGACTTTGTTTTTATCAACAGAACTGAGAAGGTGACAATGGTGTGAGAGCTTCATGAATCTTTGATGTGAATTTAAAAGCATCAAATATCTCAGCCACACACTGAGAACAGTAAGGAACAGATCTTATGAAAGGCATACCCGTTTAATTTTATTAGAACAACTTCTAGCTGTGTCTATTGCAACAAATTTTCATGCTATTCTATAATTCTTCTAGCTGTCTGTTTTAATCCAGGTACAGCCACTGTTGTTTTGTTTACTTCAGTAGTGAATAATGCAGTGGATACAGCATTACTGCTTCATGCTAAAGCAGCCAACCTAACAAAGTTCAACTTTTCTTAGTCTCTTTAACTGTGACATTAAGCTATCAAAGCACTGAAAAGCACTGTTTGGGCAGTGTAGGTTTGATCCTGTAAGCGACTAAGGCTCTATTTCATCCCAGGCATGACAACGACTGGTCAAGATCATGCAGGGTCAATCCTTCGTGCTTCAGATGTTATGCTTTGTTATAACTCTGGATAGTGTCGCAAGTGAAACTGCCCAAAAATATGTTCAATTAATATAGTTTCTCTTTATTTTATTATGGTGCCCAAATGAAAATTCGGGGTAGCATATAGTCACTGCATTGTCCGTCTGTCAATCTATCTGTCTGTCCATTCATCGGTCTATCCTCCATATGTCCGTCCATCCCACATCTGTGTCCAGCCCATAACTTTGTAACTTGAAGTCGCATTTTAATAATATTTCACAGAAATTATTGCCATATTGAGATGCAATGTCACATGCACATTTGTTTCGCTACCTTGAAGATCAAGGTCACAACATGACCTTGAATCGTGTCAAGTCCATAACTTTCTTATATATAGTTGGATTTTAAAATTATATAACAGCAATGATCACCATATCAAGAAGAAATGTTGTGCACAAAATTAGGGTTGTTACCTTGAAGGTAAAGGTCACAGTGTGACCTTGAAGCAAAATCATGTCCAGCCAATGCACTTTTTAGTCTTTCAGTCTACATTATTAAATACAATACACAATGAATTGTATTTCTTGAACTTTTTGCATTGTTAGTATGACCAGTTCCATTGTTCCCCAAGTTAACTTAGTGGTTGAAATAGCCATTCCCTTCAACCTTCATAGGTACAGGTTTGATTATGTCTGATTTTAAAGCACTACTCCATTTATAAAATTCATCTTCTTTGTTATACAACAAACCGTTTTTGTGACAAAATACCCATTTGTGGAGCATCGACTGTTTCTTGTTTAAACTGAGATCTTTGAAAGGAAAAGGCACATTTAAAAGCTCTGAATTATATTAATTATATACTTAAACAATTCATTTATGTATATACAATACTCACTGTAGACATTATGCATATAGATATGATATAAGTAGATTAATGTATTTAATTTTACATGTATATTGATGCAGCTCATGGGACTTTTGTTGTCATTAATATATGACCTATGACAGAATTGTTCTTGTCACATTTCCTTCCTGTTAATCCCTGTTTACGCCTATCAGTAGGATATATCTAACCTTATACAGTAAAATGACTCCACATTCTGGCAAAACATCCTATTACTGCTGTAAAACAAAAAGGGTATTTTACTATTTCAACCCCAAGGATAACATTTCAGTCTTAGATCCAGACATAGGATACTCTTTCCTTGTTCCTCATAGGTCATCCCTTCCTTGATTCAAGATTTGCTGAGTTCACAATTCTATTTCACAACTTTAACAGATAGAGGAAGATGCATGAAATATGATGGGTTTCTCCCCCCCCCCCCCCCCCCTTCCCAACACTCAATGCTCACTCATTAAGAGATGGGGAATCTCCCAAGTATTTTAGAAATACTAGATTTTAATTTTATTCCTCTTTTTCATTTTTTTCTTAATATTTAATAAAAAGCAATAATAAGTAGCTTTGAGTTGTGTCTCCATCTACCTTTGGTATCGTACATCAGTTTATATCTTTTCCCAACCTATCACATGAATTCTGATCCAATTGAGTATCTTTTCCCCAACCTACCACATGGGTTCAAATCCTAGTTTATATCTCTTCCCCAACCTATCACATGAGTTTGAATCACAGTTTATATCTTTTCCCCAACCTACCACATGGGTTCAAATCCTAGTTTATATCTCTTCCCCAACCTATCACATGGGTTTGAATCACAGTTTATACCTCTTCCCCAATATACTGCATAATTTCCAAAACCATGTTTATATCTCTTCCCCAACCTACCACATGAGTTCAAATCCCACTTTATATATTTCTTCCCCAACCTATCACATGAGTTCAAATCCTAGTTTATATCTCTTCCCAACCTATCACATGGTTTTGAATCACAGTTTATATCTCTTCCCAACCTATCACATGGGTTTGAATCACAGTTTATATCTCTTCCCAACCTATCACATGGGTTTGAATCACAGTTTATATCTCTTCCCCAATCTACCGCATAATTTCAAAACCATGTTTATATCTCTTCCCCAGCCTACCATATGAGCTCAAATCCCACTATATATTTCTTCCCCAACCTATCACATGAGTTCAAATCCTAGTTTATATCTCTTCCCAACCTATCACATGGGTTTGAATCACAGTTTATATCTCTTCCCAACCTATCACATGGGTTTGAATCACAGTTTATACCTCTTCCCCAATCTACTGCATAATTTCCAAAACCATGTTTATATCTCTTCCCCAACCTACCACATGAGTTCAAATCCCACTTTATATATTTCTTCCCCAACCTATCACATGAGTTCAAATCCTAGTTTATATCTCTTCCCAACCTATCACATGGTTTTGAATCACAGTTTATATCTCTTCCCAACCTATCACATGGGTTTGAATCACAGTTTATATCTCTTCCCAACCTATCACATGGGTTTGAATCACAGTTTATATCTCTTCCCCAATCTACCGCATAATTTCAAAACCATGTTTATATCTCTTCCCCAACCTACCATATGAGCTCAAATCCCACTATATATTTCTTCCCCAACCTATCACATGAGTTCAAATCCTAGTTTATATCTCTTCCCAACCTATCACATGGGTTTGAATCACAGTTTATACCTCTTCCCCAACCTACAGCATAATTTCAAAACCATGTTTATGTCTCTTCCCCAACCTACCACATGAGTTTGAATCCATGTGGATTTCAAATCCATGTTTTTATCTTTTCTCCAAACTACCACATGGGTTTGACTCCCAGTTTATATGTATTCCCTAATCTACTACTTGGGTTGGAATCCCAGTTAGTCTGAAAACTTTCCTGTACAATTTTACAGATGACCTGCAATGTGTCAGTGGTTCTGCAAAAATATTTTCAAAAAAGCTTCAGAAAACAAAATGAGTTTTGAAGTTCTTATAATGAATGATATGTCTGTGCAATGTATAAACCCATATATTTTTCTGAATTCTTCCCCTACCAGTAATAGATGGAAATCATTATAAAGACCATAATTATAATTGCATTGTGTGTGTGTGTATATATATATAAATTAAATACTGTTACATGTGTTATGGACCTGGTTGAACACTCACTAGAACATTGCCTGCAGGTATGAAATCCCTAAACATACTAAAATAGTTAAAAATGGTAGTGGTCTCATGCTAACTGAAGCATAGAAAGGGTAGTCTCAAGACTAGTTGATGAGTGTTTGGATTATGTAACTGGTGTGGTATTATGCTAGGTGTTTACGGAATGCTATTGAAAGTACAGGCAGCACTAGATCAGCTTCAAGTGGACATAATTTCCAGATAACTGCACACTTCTTCAAACATGCATTTTTACATACAAACAACTACAGCCTTCTCATCACAGTGGAAACTCATTTATATAAAAATATTATGGACATCTTTTAATTGAAAACTTACCTATTATCCATGGATTACATTTGTTTTGATAGTTAAAACACTCTTTCTTCTTAAACATGAATAATATTTTTTGCCAGATGAATACTATTTCATAAATTATATCTTTTTAAAGATGTAATTAAATGATTTAACTGTTCATTCAGGATGTTGGTGTTGTATATCTGATATGTGTGTATTTTTTATTTACTCTTGGCCAGTGAAGCACAAATTGTTTAGGTTAACACTAATAGAGTAGACCTAGATAAGGGTTGAATATACTGCTGTATACTGAATAGATATAGTGCAACAGAATGTATATTATCTTGGTAACTTTGAGAATGTGACCTAGATAACTGAGGCAGGTTTGTACAAGATTACTGATGAAGGGACAAATATCACTCTTTTACTCTTACGTAGAAGAGTTACTGTTATAATGTTGATACAAGAATGAATACTAAAAGATTGTGACAGGTAAATAGTGCTGTGCTAAGTTGGAGATGAGGTTATTATAAAGTGACAGTTTGAGTGAAATGATGGAATAATGGAGAAAGGAGGCTGAAATAACTGGGAAGGAAAAAAGAGAGACAGGAGAGAACTCAGTGAATAAGCTCATGACAGGATAAAACTTGTGAAAACCAGGGGAGGTGGGCTCTGAAGAATAATATAATATGAAGTGATACTACTCTGAAATAGTGTTATTAGATAAAGGAAAAAAAATGTAATAGTAGGAAGCTGGAGCTGGGTGAAAAAATGTAAACTGAAATAACATCTTAAAGATTATATAACAAGTGAAAACTGAGTGAATGTAGGAGGTAATAGAGAAGTTTAAGGATGTAAAAAGGGGAAAGACAATATATAAGGCAAAATATGTTTAAGTGAATTAAAAAATGTGATAAGCAAGTGAATAAAGAAGGAGCAGTTGGGAATTTAAAGAAATATTAGTGAAGGTAAGTAATGGTTACTGGAGATAACTTAATAAAAACTTAGTGAAGATAAATAGAGGTAACTCAGATTAAACTTAGTAGAGGTAAATAGACATAACTGAACTTAGTGAAGATAAATAGAGGTAACTCAGATTAAACTTAGTAGAGGTAAATAGACATAACTGAACTTAGTGAAGATAAATAGAGGTAACTCAGATTAAACTTAGTAGAGGTAAATAGACATAACTGAACTTAGTGAAGATAAATAGAGGTAACTCAGATTAAACTTAGTAGAGGTAAATAGACCTAACTGAAAGAAAAACTAGATGGGACAAAAAGAAAAAATAGATAACAGAGATAAAACTTTGTGGAGGTAAGTAGTTAAGAAGTAGTTAAAGAGAAAAGGGGGTCCTAAGTGAATTTTAAAGAGAAATAGAGATAGCTAGGTGGTTTAACAGAGAAAATGGAGAAAGATTAAGGGTGTATTGAAGTAAAAAGAGGAAGAAAAGTGGTGTTATAGAGAAAATAGGGAAAACAATATGGTGTAGTTGAGTAAATAGAGTAAACTATATGGTGTAGTTGATTAGAGAAAACTATATGGTGTAGTTGATTAAATGGAGAAACTAAGTAGTAAAATAGAGAAAATAGCGATAACTTAGTGAATGTAGGCAAGGTTTTTCAACCTGGCTTGGAAATGTGCCAAAATCCCTGAGAGGCAAAGTGTGTTACAGGCAGCTTTGCTCGGCTTCACCATAGCCTTCTGTACTAGCGACAGAGAGAAATACACCAAAGGGAGTTCACTCACCCTGCTAGGCATACCTTGATCAGGCTTAGGTGAGTATGGCAAATAGTGCAGATCAAGATCCGCCCCTCCCATCCCCCCTGTCTGATTAGAAGCCACACTTCTTTGCTGCTTAGTTGTTATTGATATAGTTGGTAAATTGAGTATGTGAATTTATGAGCAGACATCTGAATTTAAGTAAGGGTAATTAACAAATGTAGCATGTTATGGTCTAATGATGGTAGCCACTGGTCACTGTGACCCAAACACCACTCTGTCTTCTGTCCACCCTAGCTTGACCACTGCCAGCTGAGCTGGCTAAATGAGGATAGAGTAGAGAGGCTAGCTAGCTGCTGAAAAGCCTATAGAGGTTAGCGGCAAGTATCCCAAGTATTGGGAGGCCTCCCCAGTTATTGCATAGTGTGAGGGGAGTAGACAGTAGCACATTTATACTGATTCATAGGCTAGAAGGATTCATAGGCTGAAACGTAGAAGTGGTAGAAGTGTAGAAGACTGCATTGTAGAAGATACAGGCACCCAGGAGATAGACAGATTATTAAATGGAACTATACATGTTACAGTTCTTACTGATGTGCTGCTGAAGTTGTGATCATTTTCATTTACTATGATTAAGTGATACCTCTTGTTCACTGACTTGTCTTAGGTTGTTTGTTTTTTGGCGTTACAGTATATTGCCATGAGCCTGAATGTATCTTGGATTATCATTTTCACCCCTCCACTGTATTGCCTGAAAACCAAAATGTAGACCTGAGAGGAAAACTGACCAGCTGTATGTCTTTTTGTACCAGATCCATGTTGTGTAAAAAATGTCAGGCAGTTGTGAGGAGAAAATTGTTCAGTATGGTGTTAAAACAACGTGGAATTCTGTGCAATGCAGTCATTTAGACAGGAATTGTTGATTCATGTACTGGACCTACTAAAGTGTATAAGTATGTATCTTTGCAATCAATGGGGAATATATTTTGATTTATTTATGGAATATTAAAGGTATTTTACTTATAAGTTTTGTACTGCCACATGCTGTTTTGTTTTAAGTATAATCATCTGTTATAATCTTTAGAGATTTTATCATTTCAAATTTAAAAGAAACTTCTTTTAAAGAAGAACATGGGTTTACTATACTTCTATATTTTGAAAGATAAAATCAACATAAATATTAGTTTACCACAACTGTATTTTTAGTTTAACACATGCATCACACAGTGTGTCAATTAACAGTCATTTCCTGTCTGTCAGGATCATTTGGAATGCCTTGGATATTATCAGTAATGATAAGGGAAATAAATGTGATTGGACTAGAAATATGTTCCAAAATAATCAACTTAACCCTTTGATAAGAGTACTTTATTGAAATTGTCACATCATGTCCATTTAAATGAGCATCACCAACACAGGGAAATCAATGTTATACAAACAGGGTTTCTCTTATTCCTATATCTTATCTTTAGCTTTTAGCATGGCTGAAATATGAACTACCCACTTTACTACTTATAATAATGAGATTTTTTTTTTCTCACTAGACAGTTACAAATAATCCTGGGAGAAAGTCAGGACACCTAATATGGCTGACCCTACATCATGTAGGCCAGACATGGGCCAGGTAACTGTGCGTGAATTGGTAAATTGTCAGTCAACTTATGTAAATTGTAACAGTCTTGCCTGCCCTATCTGATACAGCCTCTGGCAGACAGTCACTGACCTAAACCTTTTGCAGTGAGCCTTGAAATTGAATAAGGAGTACAGAACGTTTCTTACCAGGTCTTTGTTTACAAAATTGTTTCGAGTTTAAAATAAATGAATGATCTTAAGGTAAAATTGTATGTAGGTGGTAATCATTGTGGGAAAAATGTGAACTTCAGGTGAGATGTGTTCTGATGGCTAGCGGGATGATTTTCATGCTGTCCTGGAATAAACCAGGAATTTTACAATACTGTGTGTGTCTGTCATGGATCATCCAAAGCATCATAATTTGACTGTGTAGAGCTTTCATTTTGGTTTATGTAGGGCTAGCCTTTCTGCACTGGTGAGTCTGTCATTGAGGTTTATCTGAAGCTGAGCATTCTGCCTGTGTGGATCTGTAGAACAGTGCCTTCTGTCTATGTGGACCTGTCATTAAGGTTTATGTCTGTATGTCTGTCATTGAGGTTTATGTAGAACAAAGCCTTCTGTCTGTGTTGATCTGTCATTAAGTTTTATCTGAAGATACGTCTGTATGTCTGTCATTGGGGTTTATCTAGAACAAAGCTTTCTGTCTGTGCGGGTCTGTCATTGAGGTTTATCTAGAGCAGAGCTTTCCTTCTGTGTGGGTATGTCATTGAGGTTTATCTAATGGAGCTTTCTATCTGCGAAGGTCTGTCATTGAGGTTTATCTAGATTGGAGCTTTTCATCTGTGAAGGTCAGTCATTGAGGTTTTCTCTAGAATGGAGCTTTCTGTCCCTGTGGATCTGTCAAAGCTTTCTGTTTGTGTGGGTCTGTCATTTAGGTTTGTCTAGAACAAAGCTTCTGTCCCAGAGATTTCTGGGTGTTTGTCATTGAGGTTTACCTGAACTTTGCTTGCTGTCGATGTAGGTGAGTTAGATTTCTGTCTGTTTGACTCAGATTTCTTTCTGTGTACTTACAATTCTGGTTGTGCTGATTTCTATCCATGCTTGTCATATTTTTAGTGAGTTAGATTTCTCTCTGTGGACTTTGCACTCAGCCAGATATAGAACTGCGTTGTTTCTATATGTAGGCCTGCTAAAACATTTTGAGAACTTAAGTTCTGATAAAAATTTAGGTCAAGCTTTTTTCTTAATAATGTGCCAGTTTTAATCTTGACACCATCAAACTCTGTGTCTCACTGGCATTTTTTTTAGATTGTAAGTAACAAAGACTAATAAAAACAATGCCATGACACCATTAATTTTTTTTATTACTCTTACCTTAACTTGATCTTTTTTCAGTTAATTTGTCACTTAATTGGTTCATTTCTCTAGTGGTTCAATTACTTAATGTCTCTAGTTGTTATCATAATAGTTCAAAATAAACTCTATACCAGATGTCATGGCTCTTTTAATTTCATAGCTGCATTGTTAAATTTATGGGTCAATTATTGACCTACATGTATTGTAATAATTGACATACATGCATTGTGTAAAATGTCCTCTTTAATAACAATAAATGCTGATGAAGTGTATTTGTTGCTTATTAAGTGATATTTCTTTCCTTACAAGGTATAATGATGCAGCAGAATGACATTGCTTGCCGCAGACCTTGTACCAATTTAGTTAGGGGCTTTTAGGTCATATTTTGAAAAAGACTTAAATAAGGTTTACCAGGCTTAGCACTTTCTATGATATACGGAAATAACATGAGCTTTAATTTTTAATGAATATTTTTTTGAAATATTTTCAATTAAAAAAGTATATATATGAGCTTAAAATATGCTGACTGTTCAAGATTGTAATAAACCTGTACAGACAGATCAGTTTTACCTGGCATTCATGTTGTTTGTTCATTGAGAGAATCCCTGTTCAATTAATGCTGTGTATTTTACGGGCTGACTGTGCAAACAACCATGTGTCTCAGAGTGCAAGAAGAGTAAGGATATCATAGTGCTCAATTAAGTGGCTCTTTATGTTTTATTTGTAAATTTCAAACATTTTTGTTCTGTGGCAAACAAACAACCAATATTAAAGCTCATTGAGTCAAGGGTTGGAAGATGTTTTTCATTATTGTACTATTCTCAGATTCCGAGTCTGTCCCAACTGAAAGAGAAATGAAATTATTGACAAAAAGATATATATCTAAAATCATTTGCCAATCATAATTTGTTTAACTACAGACAAACAATCAGATTATTTTCCATTCAATCTTTGTCATCATTAATTTGTACTATACATAACAAGTGGATTTTATCTGAGCATGAATCAGAACTTTTAAAACAAATATGTTTAAATACAACTAGTGGTACATTATGTACAGTGACAACAAAACACCCAACAACAAACATGTTTATTAAGGAGCACAATGCTTTTGTTTAGCTTAGCTTGCAGAAATTTTTGCTAGACAATTTGTTAAAAGATAATATTGTGAAAATAGTTTAATTGTAAAATTTGAGTGAAAATAAACACAAAATGGTACATGAGTAAAGGGGTATATTACAAAAGAGAAATAGAAGGGAATTGAGTCCCAGAGACATTGTGATATGCAGCAAAAAATGCATAAACAATTATTATAGATGTTAAAAGAGTGACAGAAAGAGAGTAGGGGTTAATAAAAAACACTCATATAGGAACATAGGAAAGTCTTTATTCAATGATTGACAGCAAACAGATTGAGAAAAACTTGAAGAAAATACAACAACAAAGTCATGGTGAAACATTAAGAAGTTCATGTTAGAATAAGAAAAAAATGGGACATAGATAGACATTAAGTCCAATATTAGGTGGGCTACAAATCAGAAGCAAAGATTAAAGTAGGGCTTAAGTCACCTTCATTAGCTGTTTGACTGAAGAACATAACCCAGGTCTGTCAATAGGAAATGGAATATATATTGCAGAGCTACTGAAATATTGTTTTCTATTTATTGGATACCTATAGACTTGTATGACATATAAACCTTTGAATTTTTTGTTTTTGCCCCAACCTTTTGTAGGTCAGGGGAGTTAGTCACTTTTCTATAACTTTCCTAGATGCAGTACTGGAGATAGAATATTACAACATATATGTGTAGCCATTAGCATTGTTGAAATGGTGATTTAAAGAGAGAAGCATAACATGGACTGTTTAGTGTTAAGCCTTTAGCCTTTTCTGGTGGAGACTCATTATGTATGTGGTTTTATGTTTAATGCAGGGCGTATATATGAAGATTGACCTGGTTGTCAGTCCCACTTGTGGCTTCAGTAGGTCACCCACATTCTAACTACCGCCCTCTGGTCTGGTCATGTCTGTCTCTGTCTGCTTGTACCACCCTACGACCATTCCCTTGCCCTTCATCCTCCCCATCCCTCCCCCCTTCGTCCTGCCTGGTACAATGTCAGGCCAATACAATAGTCAGGCTGGGACATAGTGAATACACTATAAACATTATGTGACATTGTGAAATGCTTTAGACAGTAAAATCTTTAGGTTGAAATACAGAAGTAGGGTTTTTGGAATAATATTTATGCAGCAGTTCATTAGCCAATTTATAACATTGTAATGTTAAAGGAAGGTTACTGTTGGGGAGAATTATCCATATACAGTGTTGCTTATCCTTAACTGAACGGTCCCCATGTGCTTATTTTTTATTTTCAAAAATAAATTAAAATGAAAAATAAGGTCGGGAAAGATGATCTGCAAAAGGTAGCTTCTCATGTTTATTTCACCTACTAACACTCCTGTACATCATCTTTGGCCCTTACCTACATGTTCAGAAAAGAACTTCAAAGTTTTATGGTATGATTACAGCAAACCTTGAAGGTTTATGGTATGAATACAGCCAACCTCGAAGGTTTATGGTATGAATACAGCAAACCTCGTAGGCTTCTGGTTTGAATACAGTGAACCTCGAAGGTTTATGATATGATTACAGCGAACCTTGAAGGTTTATGGTATGAATACAGCGAACCTCGAAGGTTTATGGTATGAATACAGCAAACCTCGAAGGTTTATGGTATGAATACAGCAAACATTGAAGGTTTATGGTATGAATACAGCGAACCTTGAAGGTTTATGGTATGAATACAGTGAACCTCGAAGGTTTATGGTATGATTACAGTGAACCTCGAAGGTTTATGGTATGATTACAGCAAACCTCAAAAGGTTTATGGTATGAATACAGTGAACCTTGAAGGTTTATGGTCTGACTACAGTGAACCTCAAAGGTTTATGGTATGAATACAGTGAACCTTGAAGGTTTATGGTCTGACTACAGTGAACCTTGAAGGTTTATGGAATGAATACAGCGAACCTCGAAGGTTTATGGTATGAATACAGCAAACCTCGAAGGTTTATGGTATGAATACAGCCAACCTCGAAGGTTTATGGTATGAATACAGCAAACCTCGAAGGTTTATGGTATGAATACAGCGAACCTTGAAGGTTTATGGTATGAATACAGCGAACCTTGAAGGTTTATGGTATGAATACAGCGAACCTTGAAGGTTTATGGTATGAATACAGTGAACCTTGAAGGTTTATGGTATGATTACAGCAAACCTCAAAAGGTTTATGGTATGAATACAGTGAACCTTGAAGGTTTATGGTCTGACTACAGTGAACCTCAAAGGTTTATGGTATGATTACAGCAAACCTTGAAGGTTTATGGTATGAATACAGCCAACCTTGAAGGTTAATGGTATGAATACAGTGAACCTCGAAGGTTTATGGTATGAATACAGCCAACCTTGAAGGTTTATGGTATGAATACAGCCAACCTTGAAGGTTAATGGTATGATTACACCAAGATTCTTGGTTCAGGCTTCGGCATTCCGACACTGTTAAACATATTTGCAGGAAGTAAGCGTGTCAATTATGACTAATGTCATCAAATAATTAAATAGCTTATTTTAACAATGCATAGAATATGCACACTGGATTCTACAGTTTAATCCAAGTGCATGTATTCAGCTCAAATCAGGGCTTCAATACATGAAAAGTACCATAAGGTCCCAGCAGTTTCTAAAAATTAACCATTGCATAAATGTATCAAAAACCTACACACACACTATAACAGGTCTTAGTTTGTATCAAAACTGTGATTATTATGTCAGTTTTTACCTTATGTTACCAAACATTAGATTTATATCTTTTTTAAATAATAGTTGCAGTATATTTTATAGATTGTTTTCTGTAGATCTTAGCAAAGAAATTAATTAGCCATCTTGCCAGGGCTACTTTTTTTTCCATATTACCTCTGAGATCAATGTCTGAAAGTAAAATAGCAGAGGTGCTCTGAATGACAAAGCAAAGCATTGTTGGTTTTCATTACATTACCCTTGTGTGAAAATTTTCACTGAAAGTAACAATGAAGAAAATAGCATCATATCAATGCTGAAATCAAGCTAATCTGTTTGGTAATATGTATTTTTGGCATAGTACTGTTACAGCCTGTTGAAAACACTGCTGTACACAATCCAAGGGAGGTAACTTAAATAACTTGCACTAACTTGCAAGCTGTTGAGGGGTGCATAATTCTGTGGTATAAGATGCTTAGCTTGAACAATCTGGACATATAGTGTGTCTGTTACCAAGATACCTAGATTGAACAATCTAGACATTATTATGGTGTGTCTGTGACCAAGATACCTAGATTAACAATCTGGATATTATTATAGTGTGTCTGTGACCAAGATACTTAGATTAACAATCTAGACATAATTATTATAGTGTGTCTGTGACCAAGATACCTAGATTGAACAATCTAGACATAATTATTATAGTGTGTCTGACCAAGATACCTAGATTGAACAATCTAGACATAATTATTATAGTGTGTCTATGACCAAGATACCTAGATTAACAATCTAGACATTATTATAGTGTGTCTGTGACCAAGATACCTAGATTAACAATCTAGACATTATTATAGTGTGTCTGTGACCAAGATACCTAGTTTGAACAAACTAGACATTATAATAGTGTGCCTGTGACCAAGATACCTAGATTAACAATCTAGACATAATTATTATAGTGTGTCTATGACCAAGATACCTAGATTAACAATCTAGACATTATTATAGTGTGTCTGTGATCAAGATACCTAGATTAACAATCTAGACATAATTATAGTGTGTCTGTGACCAAGATACCTAGTTTGAACTACCTAGACATTATAATAGTGTGCCTGTGACCAAGATACCTAGATTGAACAATCAAGAAAATTTTAAAATGTGTCTGACTCCAATATAATTTTATCTTTTAAAAGTATGGTCAGTGCAAATGGTGCCTGTAGTATAAAGGTGTGATTCAGTATTTACTATCTGTGAATTCTTTGCTTTCTTCATTTGTTTATTATCTATATTAAACTCTTAGTTATAGGCTTGTAACTAAATGCAAATAAAACTGGACATACTGCAAGAGACTCAGCAGCAAATAGTGCAACAAGACTGCTCAGTGCATGGAATTGGCTAATCTGGACCTACAATATCTGCCTTAGCCTTTCAAACATGTGCTTAGCAAGCTAAGAGTTTAACATACTTGATTAAATTTAAACAACCTGTATAATAATTCTGGTGAAAAAATACAAACACTATCTATTTATATGGTATTTTAAATACAACAAGACTGTCATAGCAATGTCCACAATAATTGAAATCATAATAAGGCAAGTTAACACATTTCTGAACTTGATAAACACTTAAAAATGGACAGACAATGCTGATATAAGGCTACAATTAAGGTGCATTTTGTTTCAACAAAAGAATGACCTAAAGGACTTCTGTCAGAAATTGATAAAATGGCTTTTAAAATCTGATCAAATTGAATAAAACAAAAGCAATGACCTATAGGAACCTTTTTCTTTCTTTTCAGGAATGGATCTGAGCTTTGAGGCAAACCACGTCAGCTGTAAAACTTGTTGATTGCTGCTAGACTAAGTGATATTTCCATGACAACTAGGTAACATCTTGGTAACATGTTGGGATCAGGGACTGCTCTCTTATTGATCCCTATACCCCACCCACAATCCTGACTACATAGAAGGACAGAAGTACACAAAGGTCAATGACCAAGACCCAAAAGATTCAACAAAGGTAGGTCATCTTTAATACAATCTTTGATATATGTGTGTCGGTTCACTGTTTGTTTACTTAGGTGAATAAACCAACAGATGTACTTTTAACATTTTATTACATAACTGTCGAGTGCTAAGCACAATTCAGTAAGGCTTAGACTAAGAACGTGTAGATTCATAACAGCCAACGCCCACATGGATCTGATCTTCTCTATTTGCCACTTAATTTCTGATGATATGTGCAGTCACTAATGCTATTTTAAGCAGAATTCTGAGCATTAGGTTTGAAATATTCATAAATGCAAGACTTTAAGGTAGAATTAATGATACCCTATGTGGCACCTAAAGTAATACAGGGTTGCCATAAATACAGACTTTCAGAAATGAGTTCAAGTTGGGGCAGTACCTTTCATGTTCAGAGGTTTCCTTTCCAACTTGCTGTGGTTCTACAAAAACATTTGTTTGTAATCATTCTCTACCAGTAATAGTGAGCATTTCCATAGTGACCATCGTCGTACTAGGTTTCAAATATGGCTCAAAGGTAATGTTGTGAGGTCAATAAACGTAAAGTAGTTTTTACCATTACCTTCTAAGAGATAAGCCCTTAAAAGTCTATCCTTGATAAACCGTGCACATTTGTAGTCAGCTTCTTAGTCCATAATTATGCTGTAGTGCCTAGACAAACTGTAGAGAACTGGCAGAAATGGATCTACACTATATACCTGAACCTCAGTATTAACATGCTTAGCAGACTAAGATACAATTGATTATATTGTAAATAAATAAAATATTTATAAATCAAAAGAAATTATTCTTGTAAGTTAGTTATGTTTGGTTGGAGGATATATAATTATACATCATCTTAAATTCTGTTGATAGAAATACTTGTCTTCTATTATGACAATTTCTCTTTCTATGTACTGTGATAGACTGTATAATGTACATAATTTATATTTATTTGTACTATATATCCTTTAACAAAACATATTTTTTCTGTTTTCCTTTTAAAGGTTAGAACAAACGCATAAATATTACTGTTTTTACATTTTATTTTCATTTACAAAACAAAGTGAAAAAAACACACTGTAAATGTCATTTTTTCATGAACTAAAACCTTATTTATAGAAAAAAAACAAGAGACAATAAGCTTCAAGATGTAGCATTAACAGAAAATGTGGAGGTGGACATTTCTGTATGGTTATAGTCCACCTCATAAAACGTGTCAACTGTGAGAAAGCATGGATGTATTTTAGAGTGAGAAAGCCATGAAACAAAGTGATTTCATTATTTATAGGTATAATGTAAAACAAAGATTACAATAACTGAGGATCACTTTTTTTTAGGATATAATCCCACTCAGAGCCCCATGTGTAGGTAGGATGCCATCTTGACTGAAAAACTGTGATGCCTGATTCTTGGTTATTTGAGATATGTGACACCCGGATACATGTGGCAATGTATAAATCAGGAATATAGCTGTGGGCAAGTGGAGACCAGTTCATTCCAGGTCATCGTAGAAACAATTTATTGGTGGGCGTGGTATCAAGATAAGGAATGTGACCTGATGGGAAATGTAGGTGTATGATTTATGAATAGGACTATGCATTTCATTCATGATTTACATGTATTCATTACATTTAAGTGTAAACCCATCTACTGCTACATTTCTTCATACCGAATAGTTAAATATTTAAAGGCAGGGGAAACAATACATATTAAGACTACTAACAAATAGTGAAAGTCCTGATTTGACAGTTCTCAATTGTCAGTTCTGGATCCACACAGTTTGTCTAATCCTGATCAATTCTAGCTTAGCAGGCTAAGCACTAAATGCATATGTTACGTAGGTATCCCTACATCTACCATCTGTCTCAACCTGATCTGGTATCTACAGTTACTTGAACAATCGTCACACATTATATTCTCATGTTCTCCCAGCCAATGGGACCATGCCAAGTGTATATATTCCAACAGCATTTAATACCCAAGGGCATAGTTTACGTCAGCTCAAACATTTGTTTAATTGTTTAGTCAAACATGGAAAGTAATTTTTTGTGAAGCACTTTTGAATGTGTGTTGGATCATAGCTAGTCAATTTTGCATATTTTAAATTTTAAAATAAGCAATACTTTGTTAAGCATCAGTACATAATAGATTTAAATATTACCTCTGAACACTAAGTTGCATGTGCAGATGAAGTCCTGCTGTTGTTCATAGGTTAACTCCCTTATCTTGCAATTTAAAAAAAAAACAACCCTTGCTAAATTCTCATGTTTGCTTTAATATTTTATATATTACATATCAGGGTTTATATACACTTGATTCTACTTATTTGCGTACATAACTTCCCAAAGAAAATTATGCAATAAACAGGAATATGCGTTAAACCAAAACCCAATGCAGGAGTACCCTTTCAATGGTCGTATTTGTTTCAGTTGCTACAAATTTGATTTATTAATTTTAACTCTCAGCCACTGTATTTCCAACAAAAATCAGTCAGTCATCTATTTATAAATGTCATTTGACACGGATTAGTGCTAATCCCCAAGAAAAGGTGCAAAAACTGCCAACTCGTTAGCGAGCTTCAGCAGTCAGGTGAGCAGCGATGGATTATGCTTCAAAACTGAGCTGACACATTATGCATATGACCATTAATTTTTAAACTAGATTAAAGGTAATATTCAACAGTTTATCGTCATCAAATACACATAAACTTGGATTAAGGGATTTGGGGCATCAAAAGTCAAACCTAAGTCTAACAAAAGATGATTTTGAACACTGTCTAAATTGTATGACATCACTCTACATGACCATTCTCCCTAAAACTATAAATAAGCATGATTGTGATTTCTGTCTTATACGACCTTTAAGAAGAAAAGGTTTGGTGTTTGAATTTTTTATTAAAAAGGACAGAATATATGTATAATCTTTATTCCATTAACTGGAATCAGCTGTACTTACAGAAACTGAGCAGCAAATAGTGTAGATCCTGATCAGACAGTTCCCAGCACTTGGTTGATCTGAATCTACACTATTTGCCTAAATCTTAAAAATATGCAAGTAACAGGCTAAGAGTTCAGAGAATCAACACCATTGCAACTTTGCTTTGATGTTAGGAGCGCTATATATACATAAAGATTTGACCTAGGAAAACAAGTAATGTACATACATCAATCATACACAGTGCATTTATTGCTCACTGACTGGGAGTGGGGTTGTATTTATAAACAGTCTTAGTTATTTTCCTTTCTAAATCTAAAAAATTCATCACTGTATGACGTATAAAGTGTCGGTGTGACGTAAACCCTCCCCTGCAAAAAACAACAACAATAAACTAAGAAATATTCTTAAATTTAAAAAAAACCCTTAGAAATTTATTAAGTGTAATAGTTTTATGAATGAAATTTAAGTAAATTTCTTGGATCTAAGAAAATAGTTCAAAATTTAAGAACATTTTCTCGTAAAAAAAGACACTAAGATTCTGTAACTAAGATGAATACTATCCCTGGCTCTGTACTACCCTAATTGCGTATGCTTACTATATACAAATTGATAGCTGGATGGTATATGGGAAATGATATTTTAAGGACTATAAAGGGTCTCATCCATAAAGAATCTTCAGTACTTCTCACTTAACCTTAGAAATTTCTTTAATAACAAGTTTTTTTAGCTCACCTGAGCACAACGTGCTCAAGGGGAGCTTTTGTGAAACCGCTTCGTCCGTCGTCCGGCGTCCGGCGTCCGTCGTTCGACGTTCGTCGTCCGTCGTTCGTCAACAATATTTACCTTGTGAACACACTAGAGGCCACAATTTTTATCCAATCTTCATCAAACTTGGTCAGAATGTTTGTCTGCATGAAATCTTGGATGAGTTCATTATTGGGTCACCTGGGGTCAAAAAGTAGGTCACGAGGTCAAATTTTAGGAAAAACTTGTGAACACACTAGAGACCACATTTATAGCCCAATCTTCACCAAACTTGGTCAGAATGTTTGTCTGCATGAAATCTTGAATGAGTTCATAACTGGGTCACGTGGGATCAAAAAGTAGGTCACGAGGTCAAATCTTAGAAAAAGCTTGTGAACACACTAGAGGCCACATTTATAGCCCAATCTTCACCAAACTTGGTCAGAATGTTTGTCTGCATGAAATCTTGGATGAGTTCGTAACTGGGTCACGTGGGGTCAAAAAGTAGGTCACTAGGTCAAATCTTAGAAAAAGCTTGTGAACACACTAGAGGCCACATTTATAGCCCAATCTTCACCAAACTTGGTCAGAATGTTTGTCTGCATGAAATCTTGGATGAGTTCGTAACTGGGTCACGTGGGGTCAAAAAGTAGGTCACTAGGTCAAATCTTAGAAAAAGCTTGTGAACACACTAGAGGCCACTTTTATAGCCCAATCTTCACCAAACTTGGTCAGAATGTTTGTCTGCATGAAATCTTGGATGAGTTCGTAACTGGGTCACGTGGGGTCAAAAAGTAGGTCACAAGGTCAAATCTTAGAAAAAGCTTGTAAACACACTAGAGGCCCTATTTTTAGGCCAATCTTCATCAAACTTGGTCAGAATGTTTGTCTACATGAAATCTTGGATGAGTTCGTTATTGGGTCTCGTGGGGTCATAAAGTAGGTCACTAGGTCAAATTTTAGAAAAAGCTTGTGAAAACACTTATGATGGCCCAGTCTTCACCAAGCTTGACCATCATGTTTGCCAGTATGAAATCTTACATATGTTTTGAAGTGAGTCATGTGGATTCAGTAGGTTACTTGGTAAAATTCTAGAAAATGTTATCAACCCAGTGGCCACACTAATGGTCCAATCTTCACCAAAGATTTCTAAAGTAAATAACTCTTAATTATTTAATGCCAGATTTGAGCCTACGTAAAGCCTGTGTCATCAGGTGAGCGATTAAGGGCCATCATGGCCCTCTTGTTTATGGATACAAGCACAAAACTTTCTCTTTCAATTCTAATGACTTATAAAACATTTTAGGATTATTGATTAAGAATTGATTGCTTGAAGTTGCAATATTACAATTAAAACTATAATTGGCCCTAACAGAACAAAAGTTTCAAATTAGCTCTAAATGAAAAACCAAAGTCAATATTTAAAATGACTTTATTACAAAAATACATGTATAGGACTGGCAGAAGGTTGTGTGGTTTGTTCTGTTTTAATTGTATAAAAAGTCTGTTGTATAAAATGTCTGTAATATTATCAATTATATTCATTTTCAGTGATCAAAATTGACAATATTTGTCTGGTTATTTGATATGATTATTGAAACGGCTGGGATGGATTAATTTGCGGGTTAATGGTATGCTGTTTGAATAAAATAACTCCTGATAAAAATTGGAATGATGCAAATGCATTCTTTAGATTTTTTTATTTGATTTTACAGTTTAATGAAAATGCACTGTGGTATTAAACAGCAGTGTGTTTATGTTAGGGTGTTTTATTTGAAGAGTGGAAATATCATAAATATGGATGATATGGCATTAAATTGCATAGCCTGTTGATGCTCATGCTAGGTAACCTTTCTATCTCTTTGTACGATCAATAGCATTAATTTAAGTCTTTGGATAAAGGTCAGGTCACTCTTGAATATTCAGACAATTAAACAATATGTATGATAATCTTTTGTTAACAGTTTTGTTTTCAATGAAATTTTTCACTGATTTTAATCGGTTTACAAATTATAATCAAATGGAAGCCATTGAGTGGAATGTTTGCTGTCAGACATGGAAGAAAATTGGTTTGGTTTCTTGTTATATTAGGTTGAAAATTTCTGAAACAGTCCTTCAGTCAGTTGGTGATATTGTTGACATGAAAAATGTAGAATGCTGCCTTCAATGGAAGAACCTTCCTATTAACCATTTCAGCATAATTTAAACCAACTTTTACCTTGGATCTTATCTTCATAACTCTTTATTATTCATTTAATTTATTCAAACATTAATGCACCAAAGTTTTTTCTTCTGATAACTTCTTTTTTTCATAAATGTCAAAGCTATAATTTTAGAATATACCCGAATTGCATGCTTGTCAGCAAAGCTTTCCTAAAATTGTTCTTCCATGCATATGCATGATTCTTCTCTACAAGCAGAAGTGCCTAGACATACTGATATATTGTGTGGGCTTGCAGATCAGGAGATCGAGGGTTCAAACCACGACCAGGTCAAACCAAAGACTATAAAGTTGGTAGTAGTGGCTTCCCTCCTAATGCTCGGCGCTAAGGGGACAGCATTACGCCTGACTCGTCAATATCAGTATAATGGACCAGCCAGGTTCAGTCCCTGGGCACCTAATAAGTGCCCTGTGCTATAAAGATAGAAATGTTGCTGCACTGTATCTGCAAAAAATGCCAGCTAATTCCATCCCATCCAATATTGATAGGGACAGGAAAAAGTGTAGATACTGACCATACACTTTCTAGTCTGATAAAAACTTGCTAGCTTTTAGCTTGCTACATTTTGTTAAAACCCATGCTAAATTCTCAAAGTTTTTTGCTTTAACATTACATATGTTAGATGTCAGGGTTGATTTACTTATAAACAGAGATTGAGCAGCAAATAGTTTAGATCCTGACCTTATTTGCCTAAGCCTTATAAGTAGGCAATTAGCAGGTTAAGAGCTCAGATTGGAGTCAAGTGATCATATTTATAAAGCTTTGGCAAATAGTGTAGAGCCAGGTCAGCCTGACACCATCTGGGTGCCGTCTGCTTAGTATCTTCACTGTTTGCTGCTTTGTCTTTATTAATATGTATTTAAACCTTTACATGTAATATTTATAATATAAAAGCTAAAATTTATAATTAAGCACACATTTAAAATTTATAATGTTTTAAGTTGATAAGGGTTAACTAAATTGTATAAAGTGGGAACTCACCACCTCTATTCTTGTGAGTACTAGCAATCTAAGATTTGGCAGGGCAATTGACAATTCATAATGAAAATACTTTATTCTGTAGCTCTGACAGCTATGTAATTAGTAGTTACCTGACCTTTGATTATAGCTGCAGAATTGCTTCAGTATATGATGCTGGCATTGAGCAAAGTTTTGTGAAATTATCGACTAATCAGATGGCACCGAGCATGGGTGACTCCATGCATAGTTTTTAGTCTAGACTTTTTACATTGGGGGCAGACTTGCTTCACAGACACCTGACATTTGACACTTGCACAATCCAGACAGTCGCTAGACCCTCCCTTCATAGCAAACCTGCATCCTGCATCCGTCCTTCAATAATTTACCCGCAGGCTCATTCTCCAAAAAACATGAAATGAACCTTGAACTATTAGTACTAGACTTCTGCAGTCATTATTCTTACAAATGAGCCATGAAAGCTACTGAAAAAATGTTGGGTTGCAACCTGTCATCATGACGTTGCACCCAGAAATTTGATAAAAACGATAAAAAAAGTGTGTAGAATGTAGAGATATTAAAGTCAGGACCATGTGTCAATAAAAGGACTGTTTTGCAATTAATAAAAACTTCTTGCTTTCCAGCCTTTTTCTGCTAGCACTTATTCCTTGTACTAACACTCTATTAATGCTTAGGTTCATATGCTTAAGTATTCTTTAGTATTTCTATTGACTAAGCCAGTAGCTGCCACTGTAAGTTGTCTGATCAGGACCTAGACAACTGGCTTAGGCTGGAATGACATGTACTAGGCAACTAAGGACTTTGAAGCTAGGGACCATGTGATGCCTGGTGGTGAATGTAACCTCGTAAAAATAATAGACAGCATTAAAAAAAAAACACCAAGAGACATGTGAAAGGGTTTGTTTTTTGACCAGTCATGATATTTGAATAGTAGAGATTTTTAATGAGTGACTTAAGAACTAAACTGAAGATTAAATGGTTGCTATGGGTAAAATATATAATGTGATTAGTCAACATTACATTTTTGTTTATTTCTATTAGATTTTTGTTGATTTGGAAACTATTTTTGTAACTTACATTTTTTTCGTCAATGGATCACTTTCTTGCACACGGACAATGGACCTAATAACACAGTGGGTAGACTGTCAGCCCTAACTAAGGGACGCATTGGATTCAAACTTGGCCAACAACATTACAAAGTCACAGGAAGTGCTGGTGTTATTGCTTTTTGTGTATGCTCAAGCAAATATAAGGGTAGGTTCACCATTGATTTGCTTGGTGTCATAATTTCATACCAGGTATTCCCGTCCACCTATAGCCATTGAAGGCAGCTCTATATTTGTTACATCTATAAACTGGCTTCAGGCAGCACCTTGTTTGAGACATGATAGACCTTACAAATATATAATGAGCACACTTAAATAGTACCACATCAAATTGATATCTTTTTTCTTGTCATTCATTATAATATGCATGTTGTTGTTTGTTTAAGTGTATTGTTCATCCTTAATAATGAATAAACTCTTCATATTAATATTTTAAACAACATATCCACACTGTTGCATTTTTACTTCCTTTCATTACTGACCCCTCCCAACATTTTATTGAGAACAATGAGATGTCTCCCCATCACTGGGCTCACCCCTGTGATGGAAGTTGATGAAAAAGAATTGATTAGAGCAGGGAGGTAACTCTGAACTTGTTTAAATTGTAACTAAGTACTACACTTCCATTGATCAACAGTGTACCACTATTCGCTATAAAAATTTCTTTACAATCAGGCTCTAAATTCATTTCATTAGCTTAGAAAATTAAAAGTATGGTTCAATCAGTTAAGTCAATGTATTTGTGTATTATCATACCATTTACTAAAGCACAAATGAATTATTATGATGCCTTTAAGTTACTTTTTTGATAATGATGCACACACATGCTTTTGTCTTGATTGGTGTAGAAAAAAAATGCTTTATAAATGCACATAATTAATCCTTGATCTTTTACATAACCCATATCTTGCAGTATTTATGGGGTGTTAGACATATATTGAAAAAAATCATAGAATAACAAGATATATGTCACTGTGGACTCTGTAGAAGATCATGCAGATCATGACCAGACTGCTCCCATTAGAAACTCGCTAATCTGGATATTTGCTTTTTTCCTAAGACTAATCAAATTGTGTTTTACTGGTTAAGAGATTAAAGAAAACACATCCTGATTTTTTTCCCAGAGCTATTTAATGCTTGTACTCATCTAAAATGTCTGATATAAAATTTAAATGAGCACCAATACTTGGTGGATTTGGTTGAGAATTATCGGATACATTGCCCACCATATTTAATTCATTCCTGTGATCTGTCATTCTCTATCAGAGACATTTCAGTAAGGCCAAGTCTCAACCAGTTGGGACCTTGGCCTACTCCAAATACTCCTTTCACCGCGTTTCTGGACATGTCAACTGAATTGATTTTTCTTAGAATCTTTTCATCTGTTTTTCTCATCTTACATGGGTTGTAGTAGTGATAATATTATTAGAGAGTAATGCATTTTTTGTTGCTTTAATCATTTTTAATGTATCATAAGCAGATTGTGTGCAATATATTTCTGAACAATATTGTGTTTTATTTTGCATCTCCTTTTGATGGGATATTAAGTTACGGTATTTAAGCAGCAAATCAGCGAGTTATCAGTGTAACATATGACCTGCCTGTATATTTATCCTTTTAAGGCTACATTTATCTTTAATCAATACAATCTCTTATTATTTACTGTACATCTGTTCTAGAAAGCTAATTGTAAGTGTATTTATAAAAATGTACCAGAACCATCTTAACCTCATGCAAATCTATGTGTACCAGAGAATACATTGAATGTGTACACATTTACAAGAGAATGCATTAGTATACGAGAAATGCCATTCTTTCTATTGCTTTGTCAAGACCTGCTAAACCTGGGGCATTGTTTCATGTGATTCTTCCAAAAAGTGTATTGTGCCCTTTCAGCAAACAGCTTTTTTCCCATTATCCTGTACAGAGTATATAGGCATTGGTGATATCTCCATGATAAATTAAGAAGAAAACCAAAAACAAACTGTTGCCATAGAGATCATAGTTTTGTGTCTGAGGAAGAATCAATTTTAGGGGCAATATTATTCTGACCACTTAGAGGAGAAACTTGGGGGAAGATTGGGAAAAAGATATAAGATATGATTTACTTGATTGATTGATTGATTGACATGTAGCTTGTCAACACAGATTCTGCATCTGGCCCAACCCTGATAGGGCAGTAAGTAGAAGGTGGCTTCACAACATACTATCTGTTTCTGGTCAGGCCCTGGTAGGGCAGTAAGAAGAAGGTGGCTTCACAACACACTGTCTGCATCTAGTCAGGACCTGGTAGGGCAATAGAAAGAAGGTGGCTTCACAACACACTATCTGCATCTAGTCAGGCCCTGGTAGGGCCATAGGAAGAAGGTGGCTTCACAACACAATATCTGTTTCTGGTCAGGCCCTGGTAGGGCAATAGGAAGAAGGTGGCTTCACAACACAATATCTGTTTGAGGTCAGACCCTGGTAGGGCAATGAAGAAGGTGGCTTCACAACACACTGTCTTCATCTTTTCAGGCCCTGGTAGGGCAGTAAGAAGAAGGTGGCTTCACAGCACATAGTCTGCATCTAGTCAGGCCCTGGTAGGGCAATAGAAAGAAGGTGGCTTCACAACACATAATCTGCATCTAGTCAGGCCCTGGTAGGGCAATAGAAAGAAGGTGGCTTCACAAGACACTGTCTGCATATAGTCAGGCCCTGGTAGGGCATTGAAGAAGGTGGCTTCACAACACACTGTCTTCATCTTGTCAGGCCCTGGTAGGGCAATAGTAAGAACGTGGCTTCACAAGACAGTGTCTGCATCTAGTCAGGCCCTGGTAGGGCAATAGTAAGAACGTGGCTTCACAAGACAGTGTCTGCATCTAGTCAGGACCTGGTAGGGCAATAGAAAGAAGGTGGCTTCACAAGACACTGTCTGCATCTAGTCAGGCCCTGGTAGGGCAATCAGAAGAAGGTGGCTTCACAAGACACTGTCTGCATCTAGTCAGGCCCTGGTAGGGCAATCAGAAGAAGGTGGCTTCACAAGACACTGTCTGCATCTAGTCAGGCCCTGGTAGGGCAATCAGAAGAAGGTGGCTTCACAACACACTGTCTGCATCTAGTCAGGCCCTGGTACGGCAGTAAGAAGAAGGTGGCTTCACAACACATAATCTGCATCTAGTCAGGCCCTGGTAGGGCAATAGAAAGAAGGTGGCTTCACAAGACAGTGTCTGCATCTAGTCAGGCCCTGGTAGGGCCATAGGAAGAAGGTGGCTTCACAACACACTATCTGCATCTAGTCAGGCCCTGGTAGGGCAATAGAAAGAAGGTGGCTTCACAACACATAATCTGCATCTAGTCAGACCCTGGTAGGGCAATAGAAAGAAGGTGGCTTCACAACACATAATCTGCATCTAGTCAGGCCCTGGTAGGGTCATAGGAAGAAGGTGGCTTCACAACACATAATCTGCATCTAGTCAGGCCCTGGTAGGGCAATAGAAAGAAGGTGGCTTCACAACACATAATCTGCATCTAGTCAGGCCCTGGTAGGGCAATAGAAAGAAGGTGGCTTCACAACACATAATCTGCATCTAGTCAGGCCCTGGAAGGGCAATAGAAAGAAGGTGGCTTCACAACATATAATCTGCATCAAGTCAGACCCTGGTAGGGCTATAGGTGGTGCAGTTTCACAACACATAATCTGCATCTAGTCTGGCCCTGGTAGGACAATAGAGAGAAGGTGGCTTCACAACACACTATCTGCATCTAGGCAGGCCCTGGTTGGACAATTAATAGAAGAAAGATTCAGGTTTAAACCAGCTCTCAGCTTACAAAAGTTGTAAATAAAAGCTCAGAAAGCAGTAATACTCACTGCTTCGAATCAGGATACAATTTTTGCTGCTATTTCTATGTCTTTATAATATCAGCTTGTTATTACTGACAGATTATTAGTTGGAATCTGAACCTCACATAGTGGTGTCCAGAAACTTTTCCAATGATGGGCAGAATTCTTCAGTCTTCAGTGAAAGACTACCAAACTCAATATTGCTATTGATTTATTAAAATTACTGATATTCATTATGGTATCCAAACCCAGGTGACTTAGCCACTGTTTCTTTGATGGTTTATCTTTTACTTTACATCTTATTAATGGGAATAATGATGCTTCTCTGACAAATGTTTGAAGTAAAAGTAGGTTACACATGCTTGTTCAGTAACAGATTAATCAATAGCAGTACTATTGTACTTTCTAATTCCTATAACAACCCCTGGCCTTTGAAAGATTTTGTCTGATGGAAAATGAGCCAGAAACTTATGATGTTCCCAGTATTTAAGTGAGTGTGTAGCTTGTTTTTATTCTGTTCTTTTATTCTAAAGATTGCTCATCTTTTAAACTTAAAACCACTCCTTCAATTTCCAATATAATTGGAAGAAAACATGAAGATAAAACCATATTAATATTATTATGCCATAACCTGCTGACCACAAATTAATACTATTGGCCAAAACGATGAAGGTCCACACTTTATGCTACTTACTTGTCAGCAAAATGCCTTGTTACTTGAGCAAGAAAGTTGTAGTCAAATAACCAAATGTTAGCCTAGACTATTTACATCTGTAACATAATATGGACTAAGACCAAATGTTTAGCATGCTTTAATGTAAGCCTATTCTGTTTAAGCTGTATGGCATTGTTTTCCAATGAATCGTTCCTAAGCTAAATCAGAAGCTGATTAATTGGGAAATTATTGCTGTTAATGTCAAAGCGCTATACTGTGTAGCTGTGACATTTAGACCAACCCATACCTATGAATGGAGGCGTAGAAGTGGGGGTGTTACATGAGAGAGTGTATCAGTCATTCTCACATAGCTATGATGCCATACAATAATTCCACTGGCTCCCTACAGGATCGGCTCTGAATACATTCACCAATAGTTTCAGATCAATGGAAAATGTGATAATAGTTTGTTATGTCTTAATTGGATAAATTTCAAGTGCCAAGAGCATCGTTTTCAAGTGGTAATATGGAATGAAAGGTTGAAATGAGAGATAGGGATACTGTGATAGGGTGTAAAAATGAATCATGGATTACCATGCCGATGGAATCATGTCTCGTGGATATTTTGAAATGGATGTGAAACATGAATATGTTGTTGGAGGTTCATAATGTGATGGACAATGTGTGGGATATGGTTGTGTTTACTGGACATATTGAATGAACAAGGTAGGAATATTTCTTGATAATGTACAAATCGTAGACATTTGAGCCCCCCTGTTTATGTGGGAAGTTTTGTATTTTATTTACGAGACTGACACTGGATATAATTTTGAACAAACAATAACAGATTAGTCTTTACTAGTTTTTGTATCTACAATAGAGTTATCAAAAACATAATATCTATAATTTGTAACATTGTCTTCATGGCTTTTTTTCTATTTCGTCATGAATGTTTTATTTTTAAATATTTTATGCAAAATAGGTGCCGGTAAAGGGAGAATCTTGCTGTCACAGATGTGGAAGTTGGCAGGATCTTTAATTCATAATTCTCTGTTGACAACTTAATGTAAAAATATACCATCTATATTGATATGAGATTTAGCAGTGTATAGTGCTGATCCTGATCATGCAGGGACCAATGAGATCTGGCTTAATTAATTTGTTTTTCTATTTCTTATCAGTTAGTGCTTAAAAGGATTTTAATGAAGACTTCAAAATTAGCACAAGTGACAGTGTGTCTCAAAATATAACATGACAGAAGTTTGCAATACCTGCATATCCTGAAAGAAATCAATTTAAAGTTATATGACTTTCAATAAATGTAACAAGTTGGGAATAATCACAATTAACTACATGACACTGGTCTTTTACTGGTACCAAATGTCATGTATACATGGCATAATACCACAATTATGCATACAGTCAAGTAATCCTGATAATTATCTCTGTTAACCATTCATGCAGTTGGTATAGCGTCGGCTTCATGTATGGGAGGCCCCAGGTTCAATCCCCGGGCCGTGACATACCAAAGTCATAAAAAATGGTAGTGGCATAGATCCCTTGCTAACACTCAAGCAAATAGAAGGGTAGTTTCATAACTGGTTGGCCCAGTGTCAGGATAATGTGACTGGGTGTGGTATCATGCCAGGTGTTCATGGCATGCTATACACAGTGAAGGCAGCACTATATCTACTTCAATTGGACACTGTCACCAGATAACTGAAGTACTGTAGGTGGGACGATAAACCCAACAAACAAACAAACACTTAACCATTTCTGGTGCCATGTACTTAAATTTATGGTGACTAACTAGAAGAAAATATAGAGAATACATGGTTGATGCTGACACAAAGCCTGTTTATCTTGGTGAGCTTTTGAAGTAACTAAGTATTCTATTCATCCAGCTTGATTAATAAAAACAAAAACCAATAATAGTGAGAGTGAAAGACAGAGGAAAGAAGAAAGACAAATGCTTTGAGCATCATTTTTCAATAATTGTACATTATATAAAAAAAATCCCAACATTTGAAATAAACTACAAGGTGATAGGGTTTCGAAACATATAAAAAGATAGTTTAAACAATGTAATTAACAATAACATAAACATTTTTCACAAAATGTAGCACAAAGCCTAACAATTCTAATAAGGTGGGGAACAATTTCTTTAGAGGTCAGTAATAACCATTGGTCAGACTGGACATTCAGAGGCCCAAGTTGGCTAGTGTTTCATTGATTAGAAGTCCTGCCAGCACAAGGGCTGGTGTACAGACAGAAACAGTACTGGCCGCAGACTGTTTATGACACTTCCCTCCTGAGACTGAACACACTGCCAGTTCTCTAGACTCTGGCTCCAATATGTCCCTGTTTCCCTCCGTTTATTTTTATATTTTACGTTTAAACAGCTTTTCTACATTGACACTGGGGATAACAACATATTATGGAGCAAAAAGAGAAGATTGGAGCTATTGAAACTATGGAATGGTTAATATAAGAGGACCAGTTTGGACACAGAATAGTGGAAAAAAGGTTGGAAGCATTGAATATTAGTAGATGCAAGAAATGATTCATGAGAAAATAGCCTTTCTGAATTAGTCTCAAAAGAAATTCTTTCTCATCATAAGAGGTTTTGGAAAATAACCTTTTCAATTTACCTATTAGAAAAAGTTGCTTTTAAAATTGGTGTTAACCAACAGGAAGAAGAAATTTAACAAATATGGTTACTGCCACAATGTGGAAAATGCAGTTTTCCATGTGATAGGACTGCCTTCAGTAGTACACTCATGATGGTCAGGTTTTAATATCCATTGATTTTCAAGATTGGGCAGGAAAAACAGTCATAGGTCATGAGACCAGTCTCCCATATATCCTTAAGGTTTGTCTTTTGATATCCACATTCAACAGCACCAACAGAAAAGCCCTTGCCTGAGCAATTTCCCAACTTAATTCTTTGTTGCTCCTTCTTACTAACAGGGTATAACTTTAATACAACAGAGGTTTCCATGTTATTCCTCCACATCTTGCCAGGTATTTGACTAAGATGCCCCTGGCTGAGAGGTTAGAGTCTCCCACTTGTAACTTCTCAGTCCCCAATCAGGTGAATTAAAGTTCTGGTCTAGGCAAGAACTTTTATATAAGGGAAGTCTTTCAGTGATTTCATTTATGTAGACATTTGGTTGCCCTCCCTTGCTATAACTTTATGATGCCATAATGACTCTGTGTATGGTATATATCACAACAACTCTAGAATGGTTGTTGTCTACATGACAACAAAACAAACTACATTAACAAAAAGTTTTTTTCAGATGATGTCAGATCAAACAGTTTGTGTTTTGTCTGAACTGACTTAGATCAACACTTTCTGCCATATCCTTATCAATTCATGCTAAGTTTAAGTTAGTACAAGATGATGTGAATTCAACTGACATCTGACTATCCAATGACCAATATGGGAATAAATCACGGACAACATGTCTGGCTTGGGATCTAGCATCTTGGCTGTTCTGTCACACAACTCAAGAATAATTCATTCAGGATAACCAGAAGTCGGTAAATACTGTTTTGTAAATTGCAAAATAATCACAGGCATCTACAAGTTGATGGAAATTCAATATAGCTGACCCAGTAAAGCTGTTGAAGAGGGTGGTATATGGGCTCTCTAATGTCTTGTTGGTGTTGATGCCTTGGTTGTATTGGTCGGTTATTTAATGTCTTGTTGGTGTTGATGCCTCGGTTGTATTGTTGATGTTGATGCCTTGGTTGTATTGGTCGGTTTGTTGGTATTGATGCCTCTGTCGTATTGGTTGATTGTGTAATGTCTTGTTGGTGTTCATGCCTCGGTTGTATAGGTCAGTTGTGTAATGTCTTGCTGGTGTGATGCCTCAGTTGTATTGATCGGTTCTGTATTGTCTTGTTGGTGTTAATGCCTCTTTTGTATTGTTGGTGTTGATGCCTCGGTTGTATTGGTTGGTTGTGTAATGTCTTGTTGGTGTTGATGCCTCGGTTGTATTGTTGGTGTTGATGCCTCGGTTGTATTGGTCGGTTGTCTAATGTCTTCTTGGTGTTGATGCCTCGGTTGTATTGTTGATGTTGAAGCCTCGGTTGTATTGTTCGGTTGTGTAATGTCTTGTTGGTGTTGATGCCTCGGTTGTATTGTTGATGTTGAAGCCTCGGTTGTATTGGTTGGTTGTGTAATGTCTTGTTGGTGTTGAAGCCTCGGTTGTATTGTTGGTGTTGATGCCTCGGTTGTATTGTTGGTGTTGAAGCCTCGGTTGTATTGTTGATGTTGATGCCTTGGTTGTATTGGTCGTTGTGTAATGTCTTGTTGGTGTTGATGCCTCTGTCGTATTGTTGATGTTGATGCCTTGGTTTTATTGGTCGGTTGTGTAATGTCTTGTTGGTTTTGATGCCTCTGTTGTATTGTAGATGTTGATGCCTCGGTTGTATTGGTTGGTTGTGTAATGTGTTGTTGGTTTTGATGCCTCTGTTGTATTGTAGATGTTGATGCCTCGGTTGTATTGTTGATGTTGATGCCTTGGTTGTATTGTTGATGTTAATGCCTCGGTTGTATTGGTCGGTTGTATTGTTGGTGTTGATGCCTTGGTTGTATTGGTCGGTTGTGTAATGTCTTGTATGTTTGATACCTCAGTTGTATTGTTGATGTTGATGCCTCGGTTGTGTTGTTGATGTTGATGCCTTGGTTGTATTGTTGATGTTAATGCCTCAGTTGTATTGGCCGGTTGTATTGTTGATGTTGATGCCTCGGTTGTATTGTTGATGTTGATGCCTCAGTTGTATTGTTGATGTTGATGCCTTGGTTGTATTGGTCGGTTGTGTAATGTCTTGTATGTTTGATACCTCGGTTGTATTGTTGATGTTGATGCCTCGGTTGTGTTGTTGATGTTGATGCCTTGGTTGTATTGTTGATGTTAATGCCTCGGTTGTATTGGTCGGTTGTATTGTTGATGTTGATGCCTCGGTTGTATTGTTAAAGTTGATGCCTCGGTTGTATTGTTGATGTTGATACCACAGTTGTATTGTTGATGTTGATGCCTCGGTTGTATTGTTGATGTTGATGCCTCAGTTGTATTGTTGATGTTGATGCCTTGGTTGTATTGGTCGGTTGTGTAATGTCTTGTATGTTTGATACCTCGGTTGTATTGTTGATGTTGATGCCTCGGTTGTGTTGTTGATGTTGATGCCTTGGTTGTATTGTTGATGTTAATGCCTCGGTTGTATTGGTCGGTTGTATTGTTGATGTTGATGCCTCGGTTGTATTGTTAAAGTTGATGCCTCGGTTGTATTGTTGATGTTGATGCCTCGGTTGTATTGTTGATGTTAATGCCTCGGTTGTATTGGTCGGTTGTGTAATGTCTTGTATGTTTGATACCTCGGTTGTATTCGTCAGTTGTGAGGTTTACTCTTCATCTGCTGCACTTTTAAAATAAGGCATACTAACTGTTAATTTTATTCTAACAATAGTTATAGTAGGGGTATTTAAGAGTATTCAATATTTTTCTTTTTATTCAAATTGTACATTAAGTCTGATATTTATATAATGGAACAATAATAACATGTTCTTTAATTGGCTCTAAATACAGTGATGTTTAATGTTAGGGGTGACTCAGAATGAACTGTATCCCTTTATGGCATTGATGAATTTGAAACAAATTGTCCTTTTATGCTATTTTTTACATTAAACTCAAAATTAACTTTTTATAAAATTGATTTAATTCAATTGGTTTCATTGTCCAGCTGACTTACTTGTTCATTATCAGTAGCATTATAAACTGTTCAGCTTTATCCCCCTCATCATTCTTCTCAGGAATTTACTTTTGAGCATCTGACAACAGCTGGTAGCATATAATATATGAGATATTGTTTATGTCAGTTTTAGCTTTAAGCTGAGCTTGATCAGGCTAAGGCAAAAAGGGTCCAACAGTTCAAGCTTTAAGCTGAACTTGATCAGGCTAAGGCAAAAAGGGTCCAACAGTTCAAGCTTTAAGCTGAGCTTGATCAGGCTAAGGCAAAAAGGGTCTGACAGTTTAAACTTTAAGCTGAGCTTGATCAGGCTAAGGCAAAAAGGGTTTGACAGTTTAAACTTTAAGCTGAGCTTGATCAGGCTAAGGCAAAAAGGGTCTGACAGTTCAAGCTTTAAGCTGAGCTTGATCAGGCTAAGGCAAAAAGGGTCCAACAGTTTAAGCTTTAAGCTGAGCTTGATCAGGCTAAGGCAAAAAGGGTCCAACAGTTTAAGCTTTAAGCTGAGCTTGATCAGGCTAAGGCAAAAAGGGTCCGACAGTTTAAGCTTTAAGCTGAGCTTGATCAGGCTAAGGCAAAAAGGGTCCGACAGTTTAAGCTTTAAGCTGAGCTTGATCAGGCTAAGGCAAAAGGGTTTAGTATTATCTCATCGATAGGCCTTTCTGTTTGTTTGTTTGTTTATTGGGTTTACCGTCCCACCAACAGTATTTCAGTTATCTGGAAACGGTGTCCACTTGAAGCAGATATAGTGCTGCCTTCACTGTGTATAGCATGCCGTGAACACCTGGCATGATACCACACCCAGTCACATTATCCTGACACCGGGCCAACCAGTCGTGGAACTACCCTTATATTTGCTTGAGCGTTAGCAAGGGAGCTATACCACTACCATTTTTAACGACTTTGGTATGTCGTGGCCCAGGATCGAACCCGGGGCCTCCCGTACCTGGAGCCGACGCTCTACCGATTGCGCTACCAGGTCCGGTTAGGCCTTTCTGTGAACCTGAAAGGTTTTTCATAGTATTAGAAGGTTATTATCACTTTTATATGAAAACAATGCAATGTCTTAATACCGACTCCAAGACTTGTTGGCGCAAAGTAAATAAAGAACTAGACAGCTACTTTTTACAGTCATTACTACAGTTTGAATGAAACAGTTGTGCATATGCACAGATAATCTTGTTGCATTCAGATGTGTAAAAACACTTTAGACAGATTGGCATCATTACATTCCATAATCTAGAACATTGTCTTCAAGGAAAAGATTGTAATGAATTGAAAGAACTTTTCTGATTGTGTGTTATATCATGCCGAATGTGCACCGTATACCTACTCAGAAATTGCAGTAAGCACTACCGCTACATCTTCTTAGTGTAGACACAGCTATCAGACAAAATTGTTTGATAGATCATTAACCTGGTTTTCTGCAATTGTTAATAACCCATTCTTAATTCTTAGTTATTGACTTAAAACTTAATTGCAGGACTGAAAGTCTAATTGCTGGAGACACCACAGCAAATAGTGCAGATCCTGGTCAGACAGCTCCCAGCAGCCTTATATATGTACTCAGCAATCTTAGGGTTAAAGATAAAATAAAGAAGAAAATAAGTTCTTCGCTGAGGTGATCACAGTTTGAGTTTTTTAAGCCTTTTTTCCAAATGTCTGATCAGTTAAGAAGTTAATATTAATTTCTCTCTTCTGACTACTGAAATGTTTCAGAATAGCATAGCATTTGAATAAATATAAAATATGTCAAACCTATGACATCCTCCTCCATTTTTGTATGTTTTTCTGCTTTATGGTGACATTACCTCATGAATGACAAAATTATTGCCAATGATAACCAGGATTTTTTCTCTGTCTTTTCAGAAAATGCTTCCTTGACATCAGAGGATGCTGTTGATGATAAGTTACCTCGGCAATGGGGTCTGGGACCAGATCACAGGCAATGGAAAGTCCCCATATACATACCAGTAGTGTGTTCATTACCTGACCAGCAGTATCATGTCATAGGTGCTGAATTCTGTGGCCAACGAGGTCTTCGCTTCTTGACAAAGTTCACGGTTAATCCTGGATCTTGTGGAAGCCATATACTAGCCTAGTCATGGTAAGTCAAATAATGTTGCCTAACCTGTGCACCAGGTTTTCTTCTCAATCCTTACATTTTGTTAAAAACTTAACTAAAGTCTCAAGATTTGTTGCTTTTATTTTATATATGTCAGGGTTGATATACATATAAACAGAGACGGGGCAGTATATAGTGTAGATGGAGATCAGCTAGCTCTCTAGTACCTGCTTGGTCATGATCTGCACTGTTTGCTGCTGAGTCTCCAGCAGATGTTGGAGGACTTAGAAATAGTATGGCTTACTTACAAGCTGTAGTATGATTATTCACCCACATGGTGACCGAACCGACATAAGCCTGTCCCCAGTAGACTTACATAATGTTAGCAACCAGCTTTTTCTATCCCTATACCGGTACTACGCCTAGTACTAAGTTACAAGTTATCTTTACAAGTAATTGTAACTGAAAACTCAGTGTAAAACTCACTAAAAAATCAATGCCCTTCACAAATTTGCATCAACTTACATACAATAATATTTATTTCCTGCAACAACAAACACAGTCGGATAATTATAAATTAAAATTTGGGGATGCCAAATAAAAATTGTGATCTGATTGATGAATGTTTTGTTTTAATTAAAATTTTACCCCCCCCCCCCCCCCCCCCCCCCCCCCCCAAGAAGAAACTGCCCCCACCTCAAAATATTAATTCTGTTTAAAAATTCTTTAATATATAAATATTTGACCATTTTTAATTTAACAGAATTACCATACTATGAAATATAAGATAACAAATGTTGCTTTTAGCTGTATGTTCCTTAATTTATTTTCAATGTTCAGAAAAGCTAAACCTGTTGCAGAGTAAACCATATACAGAACATTCTCAACTGATCACTTATTTTATAGGATAAATCTTCTTTATCTGAGAATTTGGTAGTCATACAAAAGGTTAAGTGATGCAGTCTAATTGCTGCCAGAATGAATCTAGAAGCAGCTAACTGTTGAAGAACCAGGTATTCAGCACAGTGTGGGTTAAAGTGCTTCCTGAATCAGAGTTCAAGAAAACAGGGAGTGAATTTAATGTTTCCTATTAAACTACATCTGAATATTCCCAAATAGACCTCATTGTGATTGTTACTCATTTAAAATTGGCTTGCATTCAAATTGTCTCATTAGGACTGTTTTTAAACACACATAAGCAATATAGGTAAGGAAACACATACAAATATGCTTTCCATAATCAGGAGGTCTGGTTTTGATTTTTGTTAAAACCAAATCACAAAATCGTTACTATCATCGGAATAGGTGGACAACTCAGTAATTACCTATTCTGCTTGACTCACATAAATCTATTCTGATTGACTATTTAATGAGTCCAGTTGCATAAATCTTTTCTGATTGACTATTGTAATGTGTTCAATTATATAAATCTATTCTGATTGACTATTGTAATGTATTTAGTTACATAAATCTATTCTACAAATCCTCTGTAAGGTAGTATATTTTTTGCCATGGCAATTGTCCTTAATATAGGTAAGATGTAGGTACACATATGACACACACCAAACCTGGTAGTGCAAGCCATAGAGCGTCGGTTCCAGGTACGGGAGGCCCCGCGTTCGATCCCAGACCGCGACATACCAAAGTTGTTAAAAATGGTAGTGGTATAGCTCCTATGCTAATACTCAAGCAAATATAAGGGTAGTTCCACGATTTGGTGCCCCAGTTTCAGGATAATGTGACTGGGTGTGGTATCATGCCAGGTGTTCATGGCATGCTATGCAAGTGAAGGCATCACCAAATCTGCTTCAAGTGGACACCGTCTTCAGATAACTGAAATACTATTGTTAGGATGATAAACCCAACAAACAAACAAATAAACATATATGACACAAGAATAGATTAATGAAAGCAGAACTTCTCTTATCCTTGTAATTTATCTGCAACTTCACTATGCTGTGTATGTGTTTAGTTGTGCTAACTAGGTCTTTTAAGGTTATTTCCTTGTTAATAATTTACTGAAAGTGTCATGTTAGGCTTTCAGGGATAAATTCTGTGACCAGCATTTTTTTATAAACTTTTTTGTACAAAGCATTTACACACTTGTGGTCATATTGGTTATATCACTTTACCACTGAGACATACCTTAACCCTGGCTCCTCATTGGTCACTTTGGAAATGTCAAGCTAGTACTGGCAGAGGAAGGCCCCATTCAAATGAACAAACCCTGGGTGAACCTCGGGTCTGCTGAAACACCTCATCACATGAATGATTGTGTCCTGACTGGGACTAACACCACTGCAGAAAGGGCTGAGGAGTTACAGTTCATTAGCTTTAACTGCTGGACCACTGCCACCCCTACCTGGCAGTAAAGTAGGTAGAGACTTGGCTCCAGGAATAGACAGTAATCACTTAGAATAACCAAACAGTATCAAAAGTCCTCACAAATGCTTGTATGTTTCATTAAACTTGGAAAACACCAAAACAAAGTAAACCTTGACTAAGCTGACTGTGCTAATGTTTAGGCTTAAGATAAGCACAATGGCATGTTTAGATAACTAGATAGACTACTTATAGCAATCAATAACAGTGAAGGTAGCACTATGTATGTTTTGTGTCGAATTTCCCTGTGTTATGCAAAAGATACCGGTATTAATCCACATAAAAATAGCAAAAGAATCCATTCTTGTTCCTAATTATCTTTTTTCCTTCCTGCATCATTCCCAGTTTTCTGTAATCTAATTAACTCTATGAAGAGAACACTTACAATCTTAATTACATATGTGTGTATTTCACAGTCAGACCAGTCATCTTCAGCCTAATAGTGCACACTTCTAAGTCCAGCCGAGAAAAAATGAACACATAACCACGCAATGACGTTGGAATGCTCAAAATAAAAAGGGCTCAAAATAGATTCTTGGCAATAAGTTTGTGTTCAAAGAATATTCATAGATCTGGTAGATCTGGTATCTTTAGAAAATGAATTGTACGTTGAACATATATAAACAACGTCAGTGTGATGCTTGTTTTGATTTTAATGGACAAGAAGGAATTTCAGGAATTGAATGATTATGGCTAATAATGATGAAGATACAATATTTAGTTGTAATAATGTAATGATAGTCAATTAAAAGAAAATATTTTCAAAATATTTAATTTGATTGGATTTTATATTGATAGCAATATTAGTTTTGTTCAGTTGTGAAAAGTCAAATCACAGGAATGTTGAATCAATTTAAGCTCATATTCCACTTGTACTGGTTGGATTTCAGAAGTCACTCAAACGTATTAATGTATCAATCAAAAAGCAATTATGTTATCTTACTTATTCTGTGTAAATGATAGAACAGCACTGAATAATTAGCATCAATGACAAAAGATTGTCATACTGCATGGAATTAAAAAATCTTTGTCAAGAAAATCAGGTTGAACACTACATAGTCTTGGCACTATTTGACATTTTTAGGCAACATGTTGTTATTTCCACATGCAAAGTTATCTTCTTAAACAGAGTTCCTAGGTTGAAACCTGGATACTGAAACAAAAGGTGTTTGTCCTTGAGCAAGACTATTTACTGCACGTTGCTCCAGGTACTCAGTACCTGAAAACTGGTTCTACCCAGGATGTTAGCAGTCAAGAGAGATATGTATGAGTTGAGAGAACTTTTTTAATTAACTACTATTTATAAATAGGTTTAAACTAAACCAAAGGTGCCAGAATATATTGACAGCAGATAGCGTTAACACGTGCTATATGGACACTTATAACCTTAACCCAAACATAACAGAACTCGCCTTGCAGGGTAAAAGTAGAAAGTTGCTTTAATTTATTAACCATAGTTTTTGCATTGCACATGAAAATCATCATGGAGATATGGTTGCTTGTCACATACTGGAATTTGGCCTGTTAAAAAGTGGGCTACTACTATATCACAATGATGACTCTACAATTCTGTATAACTGGCATACCCTTCATTGTGAACCTGCTCTTGAAACATATATATCACCTTGTACTTTTTGAAAATATAATAGAGTTATAATAAATTGAAAGTAATTATATACATGGGTTGAAATTTTTTGTTACAAAGCATTCATTGTGTAGGTGCTAACATAAAAGATGCAGAACTTACATTCGGCTGGGTTTGAGAGAGAAGCCAGTAATTATTTATTGTAAACCAGTAGCCTGCTACATTTTGTTAATAACACATTCAAAATTGTTAGATATTTACTAACATTTGCAAATGTTACAAGACTGCTGTGAATAATGCAGATTCTGATCGTACTGCTCCTGGTGAGGGCCTGATGATCTAGATCTTCAAAATTGGATTTACGCTGATCAATTAGCATTTAACAGAGGAAGAAGTAAAAGTGCCAGTCATTGTTATGTTCTTATTGTTAACAGCCCTACATTATTGATCTCAATTTATTGTGCTATTTATTAATTTGTGTACAGGAATTTCCTTTCAAGCTACCTGTTATATATGTACTTTATGGTACTGTTAGCAGTATGTACAAAATATAACCAACTTTCAGCTGTGTCACAGTGACATCAATTGTGATGCTGTGACAGGTGCTTGAATGTTGGTTTTTATGTAATTTGGGTCATACCTGTTGCCTCAGATCTCATGTAGAAACAAACCTTTTCTAATAACCTTGCGGCCTTCTTCTTTGTAATGTTTCACTCTGGCTCGAGAGTTGTCTGTAAGACAGGCTGAGTGTCAGTATTATAATTCCTAAGACACTGAACCTGTCAGTTTTATTCATTTTTTCCCAGTCAGGTGTTTTAGAATGGTTTTTACTCAGGCTTAAATTAGTTAGTGTATTTATAAATTGATGGTTTAACCAATCAGATTTAAGGAAATACAATATTGTTTAGCCCCTGCTCAGGAAAATCTGAGGAATGGTTTTCGAATTCCAGCTGGCATTTAATTCATAGTCTGTTTATCACATATTTATAAGGCCCTGGCAAAAAAAGTGTAAGATTAACCATCTTCCTGCAGGGAGCATGATCTATACTATTTGCTGCTGCTTTGTTTGTACAACTATGTTACCATTTACATATTATATGTATAGAGATGTATATGTGAAAGATAAGATTTTTGCCAGCACCCATACCAAGCAGACATTCATGGAGCTATGGCACAGCGTCTAGCTACAGGGGCAATATACATAAGACCCAGAGGCATCTACTTCATTAAAAATGATATTTCACCAACTGTATATATATATAAATATATAGAGAGAAATAGATATAGTGAATCCCTGTAAAATTCCCAACATGTCTACCTAGGAGAAACCGAACCCATTTGCTAGGCACTTTTAGAGTACAAGTTGCATTTAGTTTTAGGATTCGCTCAGATATATATATATATATATATATCAATATATATATAAAGCAAAAGTCTTAAGACTTCAGCATTGGCATTTAACAAAATTACAAGCCAAAGTAATCATAAAATAAATAAGAATTATTGCTTATATTCCCAATTGGTACATTGCAAAGACAGCCACACTTTTCTTAAAGTCAGTTACGTTTATTTTCTATTACACAGATTTAGCTATTTGTTGATTCACCCTAGACCAGGGAGAGTCTAAATTTTAATGTTTAGACATAGACGAATATTTTAATGAATGTTTCACATTAGGTGAATCAGATCTGTGTAACAATGATGTTGCAACAGATGTACTTTACATTGCAAATACAGTTGATGAATTTCTAATGCAGAGAGGGACAAGCCCTGTTATTTGATGCTTGTTTAGATAAGCAAGGTCAGGGAGATGTCACACAGAAGATGTGTCAGAAGTTTTGTTTCATGTCTCAGACTCCTCCCTAAATCTACCTTTTGCCACCTTACCTACAAATGTCTATGGAATCTTAACATGGCTCCAGGGCTGCCTGATCAGGATCTGCCCTTTTTGCTGCCAATCCAGTAATAATTTCTAAAATATCTAGTTATCTTTGCAAGAAGTTGTTGTCAAAGAATTTAAAATTATTAAGAATAGGCTTGACTTCAACTATATGTCTCCACCTTCTTGACTAATTGTCTCCACCCATTATGTATGTAAGCAAGAGAATCACAGTTACCTTTTAATTATGCTACATTTATTGACAAACTCTTTTTTAAAAAAAAACTTAATTTGTTTTCACCTATATGCAGCAGTAAATAAATGACTGGACCTGGTTGCGCAATCTGTAGAGCATCTTCTCCAGGTACAGGAGGCCCAGGTTGGAACAAACTAAAGTCGTTAAAGATGGTAATGGTATAGCTCCCTTGCTAATGCTCAAGTAAATATAATGGTAGTTCCATGACTGGTTGAGTAATGTAACTGGGTGTGGTATCATGCCAGGTGTTCATGGCATGCTGTACACAGTGAAGGTAGCACCATATCTGTTTCAAGTGGAAACCATCTCCAGATAACTGAAATACTATTGGTGGGATGATAAATCAAACAAACATAATAATAGAAACTCAGCAGCATATAGTACAGATCCTGATCAACTGAGCTGGCTGATTTAAATCTACACGATTAGCTTAAGCTTGGTTAACATCATGCTTTGCAGATTAAGAGTTAGGGGAATACTTATTTCACTTTAAAATATATTTTAAACATATGAAATAACTTTATTCTCCTTCAAACCAGTTATATTTGGTATTCATAAGAATCCATTCCTTGTAAAAAAAATACCAACTCTTTACTAATAGGTTGGGAGATACATTCCTCACAACAACAGGTTGATTTTCTCCTGTGAACCAATGACCAATTAAGTGTAAAATGTAGATACAAATAAGTTCTGTTAGTGAAACAATTTAATCATTAATTGTAGAATATTTTTTAAACCACCCTGCAATGGCTTCTACTGTGTTTTAATTACTTATTTAATGACAACATGTGAAGTACCTCTTAACTAGTTTATAACTAAGGGTGTACACATACAAATGTAAAATTAAATGTAACAATAAGTATTTGTCACAGTTTCTAGTTCTATTGTGCAATTATTTTACCACCCACACCCACGTTATCATGAACACTACCCGGAACTGTGTGGGGTGTAGCCAGCCAAACCCTTATCAAGCTACATGGTTTAAAAGCCTGAATTCTAACAACTTGATCTGTTGGTAGCTTGTTAGACAACTAGGTACTTGGCAGCAAATAGTGCAGGTCCTGATCAGATCACAGCACTTTTTGCATAAGCCTGATTCATTCAAACTTAGCAGACTAAGAGAGATAGTGATTTGTAAGAAACTCCAGACTCAAACAGTGACCAATCACAGGGGTTGCCAAAAGTCCACTCCTGAAAATTCCCTTGACTGAAGTTTTACAATGCCCAGTTTTCTTGATGCTGAATCATTCTTGTGATTCAATGAGACTTTTACAATGTTATTACGCCCTATTTTCATTATGACTTGTTGCTGAATCATTCTTTTGATTCCAGGAGTTTTCTAAACCCATTGAACATGCAATATTTATCAGTGATAAATACAAAGGGTAGTTATTTGTTAGCAAGAACATGTTCAGGTAACTAGAAACATTGCTACATAGTGAGACGCTGGCTGATCTGGATCCACCTGATTTGTGCTTTAGCTGGCTAAGGTCAGCATTGCTTATTTCATGTCTAGAAACAAATTTCAGAATTTATGTCTAAATGATCTTCTATGAACAAATATCTTATCTGAAATGTCTGTGTTGTTTGTTGTTTTAAGTGAAGTTTGATTCTTCATATTGTGCAGGATTAAAGACAATTTTCTTGTTGAGATGAAGTATGTATTCACCATTAAGTGCTGAAAGCCTTTCATCTGACAAGCAAAAAGTAAACCGTTTGTGGTAGTTACTTTGTATAATAGAATGGTCTGTACTCATTCTGAAATGACAACCTGACAAGAAGTTAATGCCCTTTTGTTCATAAGACCAATAGGGTTCATATTTTTATGAAATAGTTATTTATAAATTATATTATCAAAAGTAGAATATATATTATTAAAAAAAGTGTAATGGTGTGAGAAAATACAATCATTGAACCTGACGTTTCCATAAAGAAGAAATTAAAAATATGTAAACAAAAATTTTTGCAAATTATATTTATACATCATGTTTTAATTGTAATTGTTCTTATTGTTTAAATGGACAGTTTTTTTCCTATTTGTATTAGTTTAAAGCAGGGTTTTGGCATCCAAACATCTCCACTTTGGTTAAAGCTGCCAAGGTAAAAGTTGCTTTCTCATGATGAGCTAATGTTGTTTCAAATGTCTTTAGAACTGCACGTTGGATCATTAGCTTAATGCAGTTTAATAATTAAGACTTGTTAACTATCAAATAAAATATAAACTTTATTGCTGTGTTAAGTATCAGATAAAATATAAACTTAATTGCTGTGTTCAAAGTTCAAAGAGCAACAGATCAATATTCATTTACCTCAATACTTAATGACCATTACCAACCTTATAAAACCATTAATCTTGCAGGTTTCTGCAAATAATGATATTGATAATGATAGTGATAATGCAATAAAATTTTCAATGCTGAAATAAAACTAGAAAAACAACAACAACAGATTAACCTAATCTGTCTACCAATTAATGTTTGTGAACCTAATAACTCAAAGAAAATCCACGGAGATTGCATGATCATGAATCGCATTAATAGTGGGTGGAGTGTTGTAAACTCTTATCCTGGTAAGGTACTGATCAGGCTTAGGTAAATAGTGTAGATTCCTGTTGGGAGGTGTCAGATCAGCGTCTGCACTATTTGTTATTAAAGTTTTATTACTTTATCAATGTGGTTTGTAACCTGCTACTGAAGTTGTCGGCAAATAACCCAATACTTTTGATTGGGTAATACAAATGTAGCCAGATAATGGACACACGGCCAGGGTGTGCAGCTATAACCCTCAGCTACATTTGTTACCCATTTGTACAAAAATACCTGGTCACATAACCAGTGACTTTAGAACAGAGGTACAGATTCTGATTAGAAAGCATCCTGATCTTAATAAAAGTAAACTAAAGGTATTATATTTAAAACTAATTTTAACATTTTTTTTAAGCTTTTATTTGATCAATATTGTGATAAACAACCTATTTTTAAAAAAATATGTTCTTCCCTGAGCTATTAAGGTTAATTAGACACTGGCTGTGTCATATAGAAAATTAAACAAAACTCCCCCCAAAAAACAAGTTACTGAAAAGTTAACATGCTGCATTTGTTCATAACTATTTTTTTCACATATTTTCTTACTTTTATATGCAGGCAAATCGCCAAAGGTTTGGAATAAAAAAGTATGGTTGCTGGTCAGAACCACATCCTGATCAAGCATCACAATAAGAGAGGGGGGATGGGGGGGATGATTTTAAGTAAAAATTAATCATACTGTCTTTAATTTGAAGTTCTTACCCTCCCACCTAGGTCGTAATTGTCCATGATCCTAAGCAATTCTGGTTGCAAGTGGAAACCTAACTAGACCTTACATGAGCCTTGGGCATCAGTTATTAAAGATCTAGATCAGAATGTGCCCGGGCCTGATCACTTCAGGTTCAGCAGGTTAGGAGCATTAGGTTACTCATGAAGTTGTACCGACAGACCCCCAGACAAGATACCTTGGGATGATGCCAAGCTAGGAAGGTGCTAGACAAAATTTGTATTTATAAAACACATCATTTTATTTCCCGATGATAAGGCATGAGTTGTCTTCTACTAGATGTTCGTTGAGGAATGTGGGAGGTTGTGGCAGAACACGCTAGTTTTTGCCCTCCTTGTGTGTGAAATCACTGTACAGGTAGCAGCAGGGCTAAGCAATGTTAACATTTTATTGTTTTAAGTCCTTAAACTAGAACAGTTTGGAATTAATTCCTTTCAATCTAAATCAGGTAGTTCTTATTAAATTTATTTATATTTTTATGTTTGATAAAATTTGAATGATATAGTTTTTCTTTTTTGAATATACTTTTACTCTTCATAAAATTGGAAACATATTTCTATTTTCTTACTGAGTATGTACATCTATTTAAAAATCCCTATTTTTGTTTGAAATCCCAGATCTTTTACTTAGGGTTAAGATGTATATATTATTGATTTTTATTATTCAATTTATTAAAAATATTAATATTCTGAATTTTATGGTATGCACTCTATCTACAAGACTTACTAAACTTAAAAAGATCTTATTCCTTAATGGGTTCTGTTTCTTAATGGGTTCTGATAAAGAAGATTCTATTTCACTTCCTGAACAAGTTATATCTTCCCTTAACCATATCTTCCCTTAACCATATCTTCCCTTAACCGTATCTTCCCTTAACCATATTTTCCTAGAAGCGTGTCTTTCTAGTCTGCATTTTCCCTCAAAAGCGCATATTTCTGGTACCTATACATGTATTCTCTAAATAATAGCTTTCTCGTGATAATCATTCTTTCCCCTAAAATATATTTGTCTCATTTGTTCTTTCTGTTATCATTAGGTCTCTGTTATATTATAGATAGTCTCTAGCTGTAACATTTTGTGTTACAATTTTTTCCCTTACCAATATATATTTATCTGTCGCTCATTTCTTCTCTAAACCATACATTTCTGATACTCATTTCTTCTTTTACCAAATATTTTTGATACTCATTTCTTCTCTAATCAAATATGTCTGATACTCATTACTTCTTTAACCAAATATTTCTGATACCCATTTTTTCCTTAAAGCAAATATTCCTGATACCCATTTCTTCCCTAAAGCAAATATTCCTGATACCAATTTCTTCCCTAAAGCAAATATTCCTGATACCCATTTCTTCCCTAGAGCAAATATTTCTGATAACCATTTCTTCCCTAAAGCAAATATTCCTGATACCCATTTCCTCCCTTAACCAAATTTTTCCGATACCCATTTCTTCTCTAACTGAATATTTCTGGTTCTCATTTCTTCTCTTACCAAATATTTCTAATACCCATTTCTTGTTTAAACCATATATTTCTGATACTAATTCAATCCCCAAACCATATATTCCTGTTGCTCATTTCTTCTCCAGACCTTACCTCTCTGGTAATGGCTTAGTTTTCTATACCTTACTGGTACTTGTTTCTTCTTTGAGTGAGCACAGGCAAAATGAAAAAAACAGCTGCAATCAGGATAATCCACAGATGAGTGAAGCAAATCTGACTGCAAAAAGATAGTAAATATGATTAGTCAACTTGCAACTTATCCCTTTCTAAACCATATCTTCCATGTAGTCATTCTCTAAACCATATATGTCTGCAATATCTTTTATAACAATCTTTCATGTACATTAATGTTCTCATACAATGACAAAACTAATTTATTCTGGTGGTCATTTTTTTTATCTGAACCCTATTTTTTTCCTAAATGATACCACAATATAGAACATTTTTTTTGCTATGATAGGCTAACTTTTCAAATACTTGAACAGACAGTTTTGTAACATAGAAAACAAGCAATATCTCTATGAATTTTAGGCAGTTTTTCTTTCACTACAATGGTACCAGACCTGATAGGTCAATCAGTACAGTGTCAGCTCCAGGTAAGGAAGCCCGGTGTTTGATTTTGAGTGGTGTTGGTGACATACCTCATTGACAATGGTAGTGTTATAGCTTCTTTGCTGATGCTCAAGCAAAAAAGGTTAGTTCTACAACTGGTCGGCCTGGACAGCATAGTGAGTGGTGGCATGCCTCATTGACAAAGGTAGTTTCCAAATAACTGAAATACTGTTGGTGGGACCATTAAAAAAAAACCCAACTATGAAAGAAAAAGATCCCTCAGCTATAAGAGTTCTTTCTGCAAGGACAGAAGAAGTTTTCTCTACTTCGGGGAAAGTTTTCTCTACAGCTTGGAAAGTTTTCTCTGCAACATGGAAAGTGTTCTCTGTAACTTGGAAAGATTTCTCTGTAACTTGGAAAGATTTCTCTACAGCTTGGAAAGTTTTCTCTGTAACATGGAAAGATTTCTCTGCAACAGGGAAAGTTCTCTGCAACCTGGAATGTTCTCTGCAACAGGGAAAGTTCTCTGCAACCTGGAATGTTCTCTGCAACAGGGAAAGTTCTCTGCAACAGGGAAAGTTCTCTGCAACCTGGAATGTTCTCTGCAACAGGGAAAGTTCTCTGCAACAGGGAAAGTTCTGCAACAGGGAAAGTTCTCTGCAATGTGGAAAGTTCTCTGCAACCTGGAATGTTCTCTGCAACAGAGAATGTTTCCTTTGCAATATGGAAAGATTTCTCTGCTTTGGAGTATTTTTTTCTGCCTGGGAGAAAATTTCCTTTACTAGAGCATAGAAAATGTAAGCAGATGAAGCATCATTAGTTGTGGAGAGAAGGGGTCTTTCTAATTATAGGTCTGGAACTTAAAATCACTAACTCTGAGCTTTCTAAGCATGACTTGACCAGGTGTCAAGTAATATTGTTGGTCCAGATCACTGAGTTCTGAACCATTTCTAAACTGGATCTTAATTTTCTGCTTCAGAGTCCCAACCAATATGTCCAGTAAAGTTTGTTATAAGTTATTTTTATATTAAGCAAATACATAATAATTTGGTATTGGTCATAAACCTCCAGTAGCAGGAGAAGGGTTAAATACCATAAATGATGTATCATTACTATCTGGTAGTGTAAATCATTCCCAGACAGAGTATAATCATGGCGGAACAGAATACAATGGAATCAAGCACACACACATAGCATATACATCCAGCCAAAATATTCCAAGCAAGCTATTCAGTACCAATAGAGATGGTCAGCACAGAGCACAAACCAGTTGTCAATTTCATTTAGCAAATTATTGTTAACTGAGAAGAACAAGTAATATTATATTTTAATGATTTTTTTTTTAGATAAACAACCATTTTTTTTCATTGTTATACATGGAACTGCAGGTACATAATGTTACAAACAGCATAAAACTCATATATCTGCATAAAAAGCTATGCTTGTATGTTTGGTTTTCTACTTTATGCTAATATATTTAATGATTAAAAGCATGAAATATTTTATGCCAATATAAATGTACTTAAAATATGCTTTTCTGTTTAAAATATAATTAAGGATCATATGTGATCAATACAAGTGCAATTTCTGTAATTTTGTAAATTTGCAAAGTGAATGAAACCTTATAACAATTTGCCAAAAAATCTAAAGAGTGCATACATCTGACTGTGCATTTTGGAGATTTTTTAATAGCATTCAGATTTGTTTTAAGTCTGGTTTGAAGTACAATTTATAGCAAAATCAGTAGAAATAAATTGATATTGTACATGCAACCATATGGTGCATTTTTTGTTATGCAAAAACACTGATAGAAAGCAAAAATGTTAGCTGTCCTAAGCATAAGTACAGTCAAAAGATGTTCTTTTACCCACTGTCCTGCATCTGGCTACAGTCTGTAAACAGCATACCCTTCTGAAACAACTGGTCCGCATTCATCCAAACCCCATCAGATCTGATGCTTTAGTAAGCGGGGAGAATAAAAATGCCATTTTACATATAAGGCTGTAAAGTAAAATTTGGGAAATCTTCTTGTCAGAAACAAGAGCTGGAGCCCTTCTATTTGTTTAACATGCTCTTGAGTGGCTCTCTGTCTAGATTTTACTCGGAATTTTCATCCATCAAAAAATATGGCAGCCAAGGACAAGACCATTTCCATACATGATTGTAAAGTAAATGTCTGATTTTTCTTCTTTCTTTTTTAAATTACAAGAGCTTGAGTCTTGATATTTGGTATACATATTCCTTGGGTGTCTATCAGTATTGAAAAATAAAAATATTAGTCAGGAGATAGGGCTGGCAGATTTATGGCCATTCCCCAAAGACAGTTATTGACTAAAGCTATGAATCTTTTTTAATTCAAAATTATCAGACTTTGACAGAATGGCCAGTTGATATTTGTGAAGTTTTCTATTACCAAAATAACAATTATACTGAACAGTTAATAATAATTACACAATATCTACAATGTGAAAGGCAAAGGGCCCACCAATGTAATGCTTACCTCTGGGAGATTCAGCATTTCTTGGTCCTGTCCAAAAAGGATAATATGTGTGTGTATATATATATATAAATGTATACAAAATACTGACAATGCAGAATAGAAGCTGCATCCATTTTCTGCAGAAATTTCTTTGATTCATAAGTGTATCCATAATGCAGTTTTGTGCACTTTTATATGCAAGATTATTGCTCATGGTTATCTCCCTTGTATTGAACTCTATTGTCGCGAGACAGTCTTTTTTTCAGGCAGTCTGTTTTCCTCATAAACCGTTCTCTGCCCATTTTCTATGGCTATCAGATATCACTCCCTCTTTTCCCCCCTTAAGTGCTCTGTCCAGGCATAAATAAAAGCCACAATAAAACATACTTAGAGATGAATAAATAATGAACACTCTCTTCTGCATGATACCCCCGTCATATGGCTATTTGCTTGTCACTGGCACAATAAATGATTCATGAGCCAGTTCGTTGATGCCAAATATATCTGCTCATTGTTGCATATCCAGAATAGTGGAATAGCAAGGACGAACATCATACTTTTAAGTTTGGTACATCAAAGTCACACCAATAATAAGTCATGGATTTAAGAAACAGCCTACCCATCCTCACATAAATGATCCCTTTAAGGTGTTGTTGGTCTAAGGTTCACATGGTAATATTCTCTTACATGCAGGTTGTCTAAAAGCATGCAGTATTTATGGTAATATATACCAGTTAAATATTTTCATATCTGTATGTAAAAAATGACATAGGTATGAAAATAAAATATTAATTTAGTATTGAGACATGCATATTTATGTATAATAGAGAATAAAATGTAGTTTATTGAAAAGAGTTCGTGTAAAGCAATATATGATATTTGTTTGGCAATTTTCTGTCTGTAGGCAAGGGAATAAAGTGCAATATAGAAAAAGAGAAAAAGAATAATCAGTGTAATATTGTTATGTGTTTATTAATATTATGGTCTTCAAGAAAAGCAGAATAAGTGATACCTGATATTTTTTTTCTGAAAATGAAGAGTCTGAAACAAAGTGTGACTAGGCAGTTATTGATGGATGTTTTTTGTTTTGATGAAATTACATTATTATCCTGGCTCCAGCATCACAAACTATCAACTACTACAGTAGGTCAGCCATTTTATGAGTGTCTGTCTATGGTCTGTCTATTCAGAAACTTGTTGCTTGCCCAACTATATATGTTGCCCAGATCTATCATTGTCTGTAAGATTCTTCCCTAATATCTACAAGAAGAGCATGGATGTGAGACATTTAAGGTGCTGCCAATTGCCAATTAAACAAGTAGAGGACTATTCTAGGAACTACACAATCTTGTACACTGTCAATTAAATACATTAATATGTGAGAGTAATGAACCGTAACTCTGATGGCATCTAGACTAGCTGCTAATTTGCTTTCTTCATTGTTGTCTGCTTTATCTGTAACTACAAGCTGCATTGTTAACATCGGCTTGTTAACATACTTGGATTCTTTTGTTAAGACCACGCCAAACAGCTGTGAAAATTCGTATTAATGCGTGCTACCTTTTTTTAATTGCAAGCTACACTTTATTGTTGCAAGCTACACTATTATAAACAAAATACTCAGTTCTTTTCCCTGAAAGGGTCTCACAGAGCAGCTGCGATTGCCTGTTATTGCCTGCTGCTCTATTGTCCCTATAAAAAAATACATGTCATCAGAGGGTCCACTCTACAGAGTGGCGCCAGGGTCGATGACATTTGGAGTCACTATTCACTGGGAATGTCTGTTCATTGCGGCTATTTGCCAAAAGTAGTGCCAAAATCTTGTGATAACATACAATATGAAATAAAAATAATCCCTGTTTATAATGTCTGTATGTGTAATGTTGACATTTACTATTAACTGGGGATCTTTGTCCCTCTTGTTGTTAGCTCATTTATACATAAACAAATTTCTGCAACCACAGGAAGAAGTAACATAAGCACATAATAAAAAGATATAAATTCTGTGTTGATAATATTTGTAATGATGATCGTGGACTTTACCATTTACTGGAAATGTTCAATCATGGACTTTACCATTTACTGGGGATGTCTGACCATCCATGGACTTTGCCATTTACTGGGGATATTTGACCATGGACCATACAACTTACTGGGGATATTTGTCCATGGACTTAACCATTTACAGGGGATGTTTGACCATGGGTTTAACAATTTACTGGGGATATTTGACTATGGACTTTACCATTTACTGAAGATATTTGACCATGGGCTTTACCATTTACTGGGGACGTTTGTCCATGGGCTTTACCATTTACTGGAGATGTTTGACCATAGGTTTAACCATTTACTGGGCATATTTATCCATGGACTTAAACATTTACTGGGGATATTTGACCATGGACTTTACCATTTACTTGGGGTATTTGACCATGGGTTTTACCATTTACTGGGGATGTTTTTCCATGGGTTTTAACATTTCCTGAAAATGTTTGTCCATGGACTTTACCATATATGGAGATGTTTGACCATTTTGGGGGGGGGGGGGGGTATTTGACCATGAGTTTTACCATTTACTGGGGATGTATGTCCATGGGTTTTACCATTTACTGGAAATGTTTGTCCATGGACTTTACCATTTTCTGGGGATGTTTGACCATGGGTTTGTATCATTTACTGGGAATGTTTGACTATGGGTTTCTACCATTTACTGGGGATGTTTGACCATGGGTTTTATCATTTACTGGGGATGTTTGACCATGGGTTTGTATCATTTACTGGGAATGTTTGGCTATGGGTTTTTATCATTAACTGGGGATGTTTGACCATGGGTTTTATCATTTACTGGGGATATTTTGCTCCTTTGTTGCTTATCTGTACATTTTAGCCAATGCCTATAAGCAGTGTCATGACCTCATGTCTATACCTCTTCATTGACATAAATAAATAAAACACAGTCTGTGATTGACTTACTGTTGTTCTTCCAACAACATATTGTTGTCTAGCACATTTTTATATCACCTGTAGCTCTGGTGTGGTCTGCTATAAGGGTTCTAGACAATATTTGCTGTAGATTTTACCTTATCAGTGATGAAGGGGGCTGTTCACATAACTTTGAAGACTGGCTATGGTCTACAAGGAAACAAAACAGACAGATTTTGTTCTTCTCTCCCCTCACTTTGGAAGAACATGTCAAAAAGGGCACTTAGCCAACCATGAACATCTTTTGTCTGGTTTGTACAAAATAAATTCAGTTGTTTTTCTTTACTAAGACAAGAGTCTTTTAACGAGAGAAAGCAAAAAATGTTGTGGTGACAGTAAAATAAAACAAGCAATTCCATGTTGAATTGATCATACATTCAGTACATAAACATAATAAGGGGGAAAGATCGTTAGTCTGGTTCTATACTACTACAGTTTTAACTTTTTTGTTACACATTTCTCCTGTATTTTGTGGTAAATTGCACCCACAAAAAGGTTTTTAGTCAGCTTTTGTTATCTCTTGGACTCCGAATCGTGACTCATTCTCTAATACAGTCTCAACGAATCATTTGATGTACCTGTGTCACAGGCTTGGAGAATTTGGAGGCCAAGTGACTCAGTATGAAATCAAGTTTGATGGCGGTTAGGAATTCCTAATTTTAAGTGAGGAAATCGTCTCAAAGCCTTTATTTAAATAAGTCTTCATAAAAGGTTAAATTTGACAAATGAAATATAGTACATGAATACTGGCCCTAAAGTATACATTTTGCAATCATAATAACAATATCAATATAAATGTATTATTTTATCTATTATTCATAAAGTTTTTAATGATGATTAAACATAATACAATGCAGAATGACAATTGAAAAAATTTGAAATGACATTGGAAAAGGTGCACCCATTTTAGATTCAGTATAGCCTGAGGAAGGTATGGCAAATGTATGCCACACCAGGACATAGAGGCCCCCTGGGAGTGATATCTGTATAATGTAGCTTGGCCATCTGTATTCTGGTAGAATTATATGTGCCTCCTGAACATTTCATGACACAAAAATCATTCTTTCAGTAGCAATGAATAAGGTCGTGGCAATTTAACCCTTTTTGTCGTTGTTTAATAAAAGTAACCAAATTTACTGGCTGTGTAGAACCACAGGTGAACTGGAAGCCCTTCTAACTTAAAAGATATTGACCCTGAATAGGATTTGAACCCAGGAGGGCTGCTCAAATGCCAACATGTCAGAAGTGAAAATATTAACAACTGATCGTTCCATCGAATGCACTTGGGGTGGAGCTGCAGGGTCTATTATTCATACTGCTTAGCCATGGGCACCTTCTTGTTTTAGTATAAGAGAGAAAATATAAAACAAAGAAAAATGTCTGTCCACAATATGGTAATTTCTTTGCTCCTAGTAATGTTTTCTGCTATCATCTGTTTAGGCTTTGTTGGGAATGGGTCACTTGCAGACTTTGTTCTTCTGCTTTTGAGAAAAATACTCTGTCATAACTCTTTCCATTTATCAATAATCCATCTGACTGCCATGGAAACAGTTTTTGAAGTACCCACTAACCTTTCATGAATTATGATATATCCCTTGTCATGTGGGAGATATCAGTCCATCTAGTTGTCCAAACAGTCAAAACGGAGAAAATGCTGACATCAGCAAGTTTTGTTTGTGTGCAAAGATCATTTTATGATGCATGTAATTTCCATATACATTACAAAAAAAGCCAACACAGTTTGACTGCAATGTCTAGGGGGGATAAAACAAAAACTTGTGAAAATGCCAGTATTTGTAGCAGTAGAATGCTGTTAAACTCCACTGCATGCTTTTAACCTTTCAAGCTTAATAGAATTATCACAAGAAAATGGTTTCCCTCACTTAAGAAAAGGCATCCATATTAGATGCTCTTTCTACAAGTTTGTAACAGCTAATTACACAAAAGAAATACCCATGATTCTTTTACAATAATTTGAATTCTCCATGAAAATGTCTCATAAAAATTGATGAAATGTTACAAAAAAGAACATCATCCCAGCATATTTTAAGGCAGCTTCTGTATTGTAAGCTGCATATGGATTTTTCCCCAGAAAGAATTTCCTATGCAACAGGACCTTTTTGCTAGACGTGATTCTTGGCAACCAAAAGCAAGTCTTCATATAATACAAAATGTATTGATCTCAAGGCCTGCTTTCCAAAATCTGCCAAGTCAGCAAAATTGTGTAGGGATAGTATAGGTTAATTGATGAAAATATTCAAAGTTAGTTAAAGCATCTCATGAATGCCATATTTGGTTATTGTATACAAATTCAGTAAACCTGGAGTCAGCATTTTTTATGTTTTTGTCTGTCAGGGGAATTTGTGTATTTGTACTGTGCTATATATTTGGACTCTTCCACCCCACCACCCCTACTCTATTCATGGCAAAATGCATAAAGTTGTTGATGATTATGTAGGATAACTGGCTACATTGATGCTATGTTACAGAAGAGGATTTTTGCTGTATAAAGCGAAAGTATGCAAATATTACAGAGCTATCATTGTTTCATTAGGATATTGATCGGCGGGAAAAAGAGCCTTAATTCAGAACACCGGCCTTGTCAATTGGGCATCCTGCCATTTATGGCTTGTTGCAGTTATATGGTGATAGGCTTTACATTTAATTGATATTAGTTATCATTTTATAGCAAAATTAAAGATTTTGTCTAATAATTGTTAAAATTTCCTTTAGATTATATTTCTAGATAGATGCAGAAAATTTGATTTGTAATTGAATTTTAAAGCATACATAATATTCTAGTAATAAGCAAATTCAACAAGCTTATCATTATGAATAGAAACAGCATTTGGGGAAAATTTTAAGTGTAAATAGCTACTCAAATAGCTTATCTTCATTTTTTGTGGATTTTTTTTTTCACAAAAGGAAAGGTAGATTGCAAAATGTTTTTGTCAAGTCTGTATAAAGAGATTCACTTCATTTTGGTTTTTTAAGTTTAGGTATATTTGTTTCAAAATACAACAAAGTTTTTCTAGGTCCAATTATTAAAATAAAATAACATGCCTTTTATTTTACTTTTAAATAACACTGATTTAATCTTGTATCGTCAGATATACCATTTTTCCTTATTCGGGTACTTTGATCCGACCAAGCATGAGTGAATTTGTCTGAATAGGATATGCACTATTTGCTGCTGCATTTCTAGTAATTTCTAGCCATGTTAAGATGTTGAATTATGACTATAAATTTAATGGCATGTAAGTACAATATAGCTATTAAGGGTGAACTCCTAGCCTGCTAGGCATGTACTGATAAGGCTTAGGTAAATAGTGTAGATCCAGATCATCCAACTTCCATTCTGCCTGATCAGGATTCATACTGTTTGCTGCTTATTCTGTACAAAAAATGTAAGTTTATTCTTTAGAAATACATTACAGCCATACAATGATGGCCAAAATAGCAATATCTAGACATTTTACTGGGCAGACCACCCAATAGACCAGCTGGAAGACCTTTCCACATTTAGCCCCTCACCCTGACTAGGACTGAAACCTATGTGATGCTAGCCAACTTGCTAAGACTTTTGACTATTTTCCCAAAAGTTTAAGAATTGACAACAAGCCGTATTGATAGACTCAGCAGCAAATAGTGTAGTTATTGATTAGACAGCCACCTGCAGGAAGCATTCTGATCCTGATCTGTAGGAATTGTCTTCGCCTGATGTTCATTTATGCTTAGCAAGATAAGAGTTAGATTTGTGACATGGTGAAATAGTGGAAAAAAGCACATGTATGTAAAAAAAGATATCTGCACAGTCACAAAGTTGCCTTTATGACATTAATTACAACAAAAATATCAGTAATGTTCAGTTCAAAATCAGCAATATATATTGAAATAGAAAAATGAGAGAAAATGCTTTGATCCTTTTCTTGCTAGGTTTCTTTTCTCTTGATATAATGGCTGGAGGTATTTGTGAGTGCAGATCTTGTGAATTGTTTTCTTGTATAGTTGATGGAGCATCACTATATGGTTTCATGCCATGGTAAATATGCAGCAGTCGGCAGAAAATTCTTGCGGACGCTCCGAGACCTGCCAAAATGTTCACTATAGGACTTGGCCATGTTGGTATTTGTTCAATTTACATATTTCCCTTTCAGGGAAAATATAAATGTGAACATTTTTTTTGATCGTTTCAGTGATTTAGAACTGCTTGCTCCACTGTTTCACTCTTACAGGAACAACTAAGCAAGTTAGATAGCTTTTATGAACATCAATGCATGCTTGCAGACAGGTTTCAAAATTGAAGAATGTTTTTATGAAAATAAATGCATAGGCACAGAATGTTTTTATCTTAGATCAATATTGTCTTTCTTAAATGTAAATCCATAGTTGCATTAGGATTATTAAAGTGAACAAGGGGCATCCGTGACCGAAGAATAGTTGAGTCGCCATCTTGTAAATTTATCAGCCCCTTACTGCATTGGTCCCATTCGAGCAAAAACTTCCCTGTGGGAAGGTTGTCCAGCTTACCTGTGGTGTGCCGATGGTTCTACCCAGACTTAAGTCTGGGGTTTTTCTCCACTTGCTGGATGTCATTATATGTGTCCTATATTTCTTACAAAATTAAAACAAATACAGATCTAGCATTCACAATAGAGCTTAGACAGAAAATTATGTTGATTAGGATTGTTGTGAACAATTGTAATTGATCAAACAATCTTAGAATGAACCATAATTTTTTACTTAATTTAAATTAAGCACTTTATTTTGGAGACTCATTATAGTCATCAGTCAATTATTAAAAAGGGGTAATATAGGATACAAATTGTAAATGATGTAATATATTTAAATTGTGTTATCTTTTTAGTTCAGGTATTTGTGAATTTTGATATGTCATTGCGTTTTGAGTTGCAGTAAACAAAACAGCAGTTATCTATTATAGTGATACTTTAAATATTGTTGAGTTCAGAAGATGAGTTTTCTGCAGATTATTGCCACCTTGGTTGTTGGTAGTTTATGGTTCTACATAGGTTATCATTGGCTTGCTCATAGATTCATGTCACAGTAGATAAATCCATCACTTTTCTTCCAAATAACAACAAGAAACAGTAAAAACCAGGTAAAAATGCAAACAAATCAACAACAACAATAAAATAACAACAAATACAAAACAGCAAGGACAAACGTAATCTGTTAAATGTAGTCACAATACAAATGGATAGAGACATACCAGCATATAACATAGATCCTGTTCAGACAGCTTTGCAAAGAAGTTGGCTGATCTGGATCTTAACTTTCTCCTTTTTAAAAACTTGATTAGCAGGCTAAGACTAAAATCTTTAAAAAAAAAGTGTTCTCATCTAACCCTGATAAACTGCAGGTGTGATGGATTGGTTTGATCAAAGCTAAAACCATCTTGTTACCACACCAAGCATTTGTATGTTGAGCTATACTTTCATCTTCAAAAGACTAATTAATTTGTTGTCTCTTGGTAATAATAATTGTAAATTTAGATGTAGCATGTGTTATTTAGGTTATATCATTCTTCCCCTATTGTTTACATTGGAGCTGATTGATTTTGTCATTTTATTAATTAATCATGACACTTGTTTATAATGTCATTGATATGGCATCCAAGGAAAATAAAAGTCAAGATTTTTTAAAGTTTTATTTTTAATTTTTTCTTTATGTACTGTTTACCCTCTCTGTGTTACTCTACCAATTTAATTTGAAATTTGCCTTTAATTTTTCATAAAAAAAACACATTTAAATTGTTTACTAGTCCTGTCCACATTCCTGGTAAGGTCTGTTGACATCTTATATTCAATAATTGCTTTGTATAAAATATATTAAATGTGTTCATTTTTCTTTGTACCTACCAGTATCTGTCTAGTCTGCAGTCGTTTTTATTGACTTTTCTATAATATACAACAGGTGGGCTCTTATTTTGTTTGTTTCAGGTGTGACCTGAACCGTAGCAGACCCCAGTCCATCACCAGGCTCTGTGATGTCTTCTGGATTGCTCTGTGATGTCTCCATGAGTGCTCAGTAATGTTTTTCTGAAAATCTTCAACCTCCTAAGACTGTTTTCTGCGGTGTTGTCACAGAATTGTCATGTGTAACTGAACAACAACAGGTAAGATAAACCAGATAAAAAAAAACAGTGGAACATCAAATCAAAAACAACTTCCAGTATGCAAGCATGTTGTTGTTGATTTTATGTCTTAAATCACTGAAATATTTTTCAATTTTCTTTTGTCAGCACCAGTTTGTAACATTTCTTCTAACAGTCTAGCCTTGTGGTCACAAAGGTTTTGTTTCCTGTGTTTATTATTGTCTGCAAAAGTCCTTCACTCAGCCAGAAATGGCATTCACATGAAGCTGACAGTGCTGCCTACACTGAAATAGCATGACAATTTAACCTGACTTAGTACCACACTAGGTCCCATATGTAATCCTGAGAGAAGACCAACATGTCCAGAACTTTCTCTATAAGCTGATCATAAAGCTTGGAGCTATGGAAGTATTTGATAACACCTTCATTGAAACACTGAGCAATCTCTTCCTGAGGCTAATTATCAACATGCTCTGCCATGAGAGTCAGTTATATGAACATGAAGACATCATGAGTATTTGATGCTGTTGTAGACCTTGAAAATGAGCAACTACACAATGAGTTAAATGTTGGAAAGTGAAGAAATGTGGACAAGTACTAATTAAGAGACAGAATCTTGCTAATTGGAATTGTTCTGGAGTGTTATTGATTAGTAAGGAATCTCCATGTAGAATCAAAAAGACTGTTGGAGAAATGTCAAGCAGATCATAATCTTGATTGTGGAGTCTTTACTTGAAGAATGCACCATGTTGATTTTTCATGGTTTCTTGTAATTATTTTTGAATGCATTACCCGACATACTGTGATTAATAAAACAGCTCCATATCATCCTAACTCATTGTCCCACTTGTTCAGCGTCCCAGTATTACCTCATGATCACCATGTGTTTACAATCTAATTATTTCTGCCTATAATTCACTGGTAACTGTATTGTATCACACAATGGGTCTATGAGTATTAAGTCTTTATTGCCCATGTAGTTTTATAGTTGGGATCTCCGCACCATCTCATTGCTATTATTATTAATTATGTTTCTACTGCCAGCCTGCCATTCTTCCTCTGTAGAAATCTGTAACCAATACATTTTCCTCATTAGCTTGTATTGTGACCTCCGCTATTGCCTATTGATCTTTTACAACTCCAGTTATATGCTCAGTCATAACAGCTATCATATGTTATAGTCTTCATGATAACTATAGTTTTGGGGTCGTTATTCTCATATTGTGTGCATCTCCAATGCTTGGCAATCCCATACAATTTTCTGTGTCCATGCAGAATTCTGATGTAAAAAAGTCGAACAGAAAGTGAAACAAAAGCTTGCTTTCCGATGGATATTTATTGATGTTAATCGTCTGTTGGTATCATATAGGCTGATAGTAGCAGTTTTGTTAGTGCTTGGGAGTGTAGACTGGTTATAACATGAACCAAAACAGTGGTGGTGATATGGATGGGGACTGATACATGGATGTGGGACCTTCTGGACAAGGATTCCCTCCTGAGCTCAGACATTGCTCTCTGAGTTCAATAGTTGTTGCTCAAATGGAGTTGTCTGCAATATGTTTGAAAGACAGACTAGTAACTTGGACAGTCCTAGGGCTCTCAGTTATTGCTGCAGTGGTTCGTCTTGTGTGCACATGTTACACTATGGTTATCGGCAACTCAGGATAGTAGAATCTTATTTGGACAAAATTTCCAAAGCAGATATTTTTTATAAATATCTGTAGTGAAAATAATGGAAATTTTGGACACTTGTGGTGCATGTGGAGATTCAGTATGTTAGTTCTTACTTAAAAATAATACTTCCAATACAGATGATAACAGTTTTAGTGAGTTTATAAGTGGTAATGGGAAATAAATTACTTGGAACAAGTTTTACTATATGGAAATATTTTGTGAAATATTTTGTTCTTTATTCCTATTCAGTGAAAAATATTATTTTTGAAAGTTCTTATGATCAGGTAAAGTCTCAGGACTTTTTTTCATTTTGGAAAGTGGATTGTGTATTGTAATAGAAAGGCAGATTCCTTTTTATTGTTGGTAAGTTGGAAATATTGCACTTATTAATAGATTTCCCATACCTCTGCCATGGTATTTGTAAACCATAAGCTTCCATATATGTTCATAACAAAACTGCATTCTTCGTATTTGGCTTTTAACTAAGTGCAAAACCTACTGACATTGACTTGACAACAAATAGTGCTGATTCTGATCAAACTCCTTCCAGTGGGAGCAGGATCTATACTAGTTGCTGATCCATTTATGTGTAACAGAGTAAAATACACATATCTTTACCAACAGTCAAATATTTGTGTTTGTTATCCATTCAACCACCTGAAGATGGTTCATTACTTGACATTCAGTTCTCTCATTGATTTGAAATAAAAATTGATGTCTACTTTTATTTATTTCTACTTATTTCATGTACTGTATAATGTCCTTAAACTTTTTTTAAAATTATTTAACATTTCTTCCTAATTTTCTCATATCCAGACTACTCATTTTTTTACAGATTGGGGCATATCTAACTTGTGACTTTCGCAGAATCATTATTATGTGATATCACACCATGGCACATACAATGGCACATGAGCAATATCATCAAGCCTAGGCATATGAGCAATATCACCATGCCTCGACATATAAGCAATATCACCATGCCTCGACATATGGGCAATATCACCTTGCCTCTGCACATGAGCAATATCATAATGCCTAGGCACATGAGCAATATCAATTGCCTCAGCACATGAGCAGTATTGCAATGCCTCAGCACATAAGCAATATCACCATGCCTCAGCACATGAGCAATTTCACCATGCCTTAGCACATGAGCAATTTAACCATGCCTCAGCACATGAGCAATATCACCATGCCTCGGCACATGAGCAATATTACCATTCCTCAGCACATGAGCAATATCACCATGTCTCGGCACATGAGCAATATTACCATGCCTAGGCACGTGGGCAATACCCATTAAGCACAGAACAAACGAACAAACGCTGATGCCCATGGCAGAATATTTTACCCATATTTTATCATTTCGGTCAGACACTACGTAAGACCAGAGCTTTTTCAATGAAGCAGTATATCAACATGTGTTTGAAGGAATTGGTTTACTTGCATTTTAACCTTTCCAAAGGATTCCTTTGAGGATATGGATGGATGTGATGTTGTTGTCTGATCTTTTTCAGCTCATTGTGACATTAAATGCACTTTAGTTAAAAAAATGGGCAAGAAATATAAACAACTGCAGATGTTGTTTTTAGTAAAGCCATTGTACTTAAGACCATATGGGAAAATAGACCAAAAATACACTTTGGGATGTGTTTTGATCTATTTGAAAATAAAACATCTAAAATTGACAAAGAGTACAATCATAGATTGAAGTATTTGCAGTTTTTGAAAAACACAGGAATGATGATTTAAAGTACTTACAACTATAGGTGACCTGATGCCTTTGTGTAATATTTTTATGTGACTCTAACTGTTTAAATAGCAGAAAAGATTAATACATAAAAATAAAAATATATTGTTATGTGACAAATTCATTTCATATACATGTAGCTGAATAGATGAATACAGAAGGATCAGAATATAGAAGAATCAGACTAGACTTTTTTCTGTAAGTGGCTATTGATCCACCTTGACTGGATGGGTGTTATGACACTCTGTCCTATGATAACAACATTTATGAATGCTTAAAGGGAATTAACCTCATTGAATTGTTCCTGGTAAAGGGATACCACAAGACCTTGTTACAGAGGCTGGGCTTATTATTAGTGGCAAGACTTTCAGGTTGTTGTTGCTGCGTAGCTTAAAATAGCAGAATATTTATCACGAAAACATGACATCAGGTTACATGCCTGACCAATTATAGACCAACAGACCAGAATGATTTTTTATTGTCATATTTCCTTGATAAATGTTGTGGACACTGTTGACATTTTAAGGCTACCTGAAAGAGGAAGTTGAGATACTTTGCTATTGCTGCTGTTTGAACTCTTCACAAAAAAAAAAATGTGTAAAATCAGTAAGAATCATGTGTTTAAACAGAACCTTGCCTAAAACCAATAATAGTCTTGTCCAAAAACACAATCTTGTGTAAAAATGGTATAAAAAAGTAAAAATCTTACTTAAGACAGTAAGAATCTTGAGCAAAAGCATATTGATCAGCCAATGTATGGTATCAGAATGCCTCTGTACTCTGTTTTTTGCAGACTTCTGGACATCAGTCACAACCAAGACTACCGAACGATAATCGTACTCTGTTTTTTGCAGACTTCTGGACATCAGTCACAACCAAGACTACCGAACGATGTTTTAGTGGGATTGTAGGAGAACTTGCTGACTCAGGAGGGGACCTTTTGCACCACTAACAAGACAAGGACCATGACTGTAGGACATGTAAGCCATGAAGCACTTGTGCTACATAAGACCCCATTGATTGGTTGAACCCCTCTGCACCAGATCAAAAACAGTTGTTTGACTAAAGGTCCATTAGGTCATAATGAGTGTGCAGACATGATCATCCCGTCTCAAACATTGCTCTTCAAGAGGGGAAACCATAAAAGAAGGTCCTCTTGGCCATGCGGGTGTCAGATTAGTCCACCAGACATGATCAGAACTACTCCAGCAACAGGTAAGCTGTGTTAATAATTATTGTGACACATTTCTAATGTTGATGTGTCTTCTGCCATGGTAACAGATTTGAGGGGAAAACCATAGTGCCAAATTTATATATTTGAAATAATTCTAAGTTTCAGCATTTGTGAACACAATGTGCCATTCTTGCTCACCTTGTCTCATTATCCTGACATTGGGTTTACCAGTAATAAAACACCACTTTTTAGCTGAGCAGTATAATAGAATGGCTTTACAAGGACTATTTTTAAAATCAATTCATGTCTCTGCAAAATAATTATATTCTTATTCCATTCCTTTACCCATTTCATATACCATCATACTTTTATTTATTAGCAAAACAATGTACAAGTTATTTGCTACCAACAACAACCAAAAAGAAACAACACCATGCAAAGATAAACTACAGCATGCAAACATGACAAGACATATTGCTAGCAACTCTAATGCAAATAGTGCTGATCTGCACCAGAGCCACCCCAGCAGGAGCTTGCTGATCAGGAGCTATACTTTAAGTCTAAGCCAGATCAATTTGTGGTTAACATGTGAAGAGCTTATTATCATTGGACAACATTCCATTTGATACAGGTATTGGGTCCAAAGACTAATGATAACCATATATAGATAATTTTACGGTGGCAAAAATAAGTGGTTTATTGCTCAGGTCATCTAATTATAGATGTTTTAGGATATTTATGGCACTTATATGTAACAGGCATGTGATGATGATTATATAAACAGACACCTTGTGATTATGCAAGTGTAAGTAAACATGGTCTGATACCATGGCTATGCCATTCATTATGACTCCAAATCTTTACAAGGTTAAACATTTAAATCTATGCATTGTACCCCTTACTCTTTTTTTTACTTCTGGGTTTTATTATTTCACAGTACAACTTCAGAGTTTTGAATTACAAGTACTTCAGTTTAGTCAACTTTTACTATAATCTGACCAGTTAGGTGCTAGGGAGTGGTCTGATATTTTAGCTCATTTCAGCTCAATAAACATCTTAAGGCCCTAAAAAGTCCTCTTGAGTAACATCCTCTCATATTTTTAAGCCCACACATGGCAGCATGTAGCAATCAAGCTGTCCATCCTTGTGTCAGTGCATATTTATGTTACTTTTCATGTCTCAGCCATAAATTCCATGCTATTTACAGTACTTTAATCAAATGTCTCCATCTTACATATATAGACATAAAGGTGTGTCGCACATAACATTTATTGGTACAAACCATTAAGGTGAAGGTCAAAGTTGAGTTAATTCCTTTTAAATTGCATCTTTTGCTATCTATTAATTAAGTGTCCTGCTATTAACTGGCCATTTTTCCTAGGTATTTAATGAAATTTCACCATGTTACTGACAAACATTAAGGGCTGTGTCACACATATCATTGCAAATGCACCAGCCAAGGTCATATTTAAGGCTATACCATCTTCAGGGGCATGTGTCAGTTACGTGTCTTTTTTTACAACCTGGAAATTGCCCCATAGACAGTTTTCCAACAGGCTCCCTTAGAAGAAAACTCCATTTTTTAACATTGTCGATCTGGAATAATTTTCCTCTGCCAAAATGCCACTTATAGAAAATTTGTTTCACGTAACTTGTTACTTTTTTAGTAGATTTGCCTCGAGAAACTCGTTATTGTTCATTCAAATTCCCTTGGTAACCATATGCTTCCAAAAAATCATCTTTTAAATACCATTACTCACTGGAAGGTCACCATTTAGACAATGTTATTAGTACTGTGTTGACAATAGGACAAATTTGTATCCTGATTTCTCAATCATTGTTACATGACTGAAAAACAATTATTATAGCATAACTTGGTATCTACACTCAGTTTACAATTTGGATCTCTTTACCATAAAATCATCATGAAATTAATATTGTAATAAAAAGTTGTTGCTGTATTTCTGTCTTCTATTGATGGCATCATTTTAAAAATATAATTACATTATTTCTTCAATTAATTATCCAAACACTGTCTGCTTGAAAATTATAGAACTATTGCAGTTTTCTACTTTAGAGTTCATCTTTAGACTGGTGTTAGAGCTGACATATCAAAGGATGGTTGTATTATCAACAGTTCTGTTGCTTAGCCTGAATTTCTTTGACATTCTTTTGATCTCTTAAATAAGGTTCAAAGATACCAGACATTTTTAAGGTCAGACAAGCTTCATTAGCAAATACCTTAGATACATTTCTGTTTATAATTGGCTTAGATCAGTATGCATTGATAACAAGACAAACAGATAGAGAGCCAGCAAACTTATCATGAAAAAATGCTTATTGCTGTAGAGGCTTGAGACTTAGCATGAAATAGCACTTATAGCTCGAGAGGCAGGAGACTTAGCATGAAATAACACTTATAGCTAGAGAGGCAGGAGACTTAGCATGAAATAGCACTAATGGCTAGAGAGGCAGGAGACTTAGTATGAAATAGCACTAATGGCTAGAGAGGCAGGAGACTTAGTATGAAATAGCACTAATGGCTAGAGAGGCAGGAGACTTAGCATGAAATAGCACTAATGGCTAGAGAGGCAGGAGACTTAGTATGAAATAGCACTAATGGCTAGAGAGGCAGGAGACTTAGCATGAAAAAACACTTATAGCTAGAGAGACAGGAGATAAGCATGAATAGCACTAATGGCTAAAAATATTTTGAAATTTGGTCACAAGAGATTTCCCTGAAATGTCTGTATTTATTTGGCCCTGAGAAGAAATTTCTACTATCTATTTGACGCCAAAGGATTAATGACATATATAAAAAAAGCGTAGACAAATAATGTAGATCCAGATCAGCCAGTGTCTTGCTAGGAGCTTTTTTGATTTCGATAAACGATCCTTTTGCTTCCTATTCTTAATAAATAGGTATATTAACTTTTTCAAGTAATATATGTGAATATGCACTAAGAATTTTGCCTGTTGTTTTAACAGAATACGGCATGATATGGGTTAACTGAATGTTCAGGAAAACCTTTATTTCTGTGGACTCAACTTTAGCAACACCCTCTTACTTACTCTCCCTTTAAGTATTGAGGGAAATTCTATGAATATTGAAGATATACAGCCACTATTGATTTATATGTCCCTGTACGTAACACTTCTTCATATATAAAGTCACACTACTTCAGTGTGAGACTGTGTGGCACATCAATTTATTTTTATCATGTAATTAGTATCTTTCCTCGTTGTATTAATTGGCTGTGACCTAGACTGTTTTTTATTTGCATAAATGTTCTGGGCATTTTCCCTTAACCGGCTACAGTCGTGAATATACCAATTGAAATCTTTGTTGTTTGCTAACAGCTCTATGTCCACCTTGTCCCAGTCCAGGCAAGAATTTTCATGTTAGGAGGCCTTTCAGCTGACTTGTGATGTGACAGTGGTTCTACCCAGGCATGTGTTTTGGGTGTTCCTTCACCAATAATTAGCTTGATGTCACCAACATTACTATAATTGTGTCAGTGTGATGCAACAATTGAACTATATGCAATATAAGTTTGTGATATCGCTGGATACTCAACAGCAAATAAAAAAGTTCCTGGTCAGACAGCTTTCATTGGGAGCCAGCTAATCTGGTTCTACACTATCTATCTTAGATTGATCTGGTCGTTCCTAGCAGGATCGAGTTAAATAGTGGTGGGTTTCTGTTTGTGAGATAGGCAGGCAAGAGGTCAGCTAAATAATGGACCTTGTCTATGTGTAGAATAGTGAGCAGTTACACTAGGCCAGCTATAGTGAGACCATAGTGGGGACTATCTTAGTGTTTTTTTCTCAGTCAGATTAACCCTTGTCATGCTACATTTGTTAAATACTAAACTCAACTCTATGTATGGGTAACTAAATGTATATGAAGAGACTTTGAAGCAAATAGTGGCACCCCAGATTAAGCAGCTTCTAGGTGGACTGGCTGATCCCAGTCTGCGCTATTTGCCAATACCTGGTCCATTGTTGCTTAAATGGCTCTGTGTTAGGGTGTTTTTATTCAGTGTTTACACTCAGTCAATGTAGGTCAGGACATGGGAAATTTACCCCAGACTTGAGGTAGTTTGTGAATTAAATTATCCCCACTCATACCACACCTTAAAATTCCACAGTGGCTGGTTCAGGGAGATAATCTGGGGGCTACCCTTGTCAATGGGCTATGCTTGGTTGGCATGTGGACCCCTAAACTCACAGAAACTCAGAATAGTAGTGTCTGGTTAAGAAGATGGAGAGGTTGCCTAGGTAGAATGTCACTTTGACATGAACAGACATGGGCTACCATCTTATTGGGCTAGATTTTAGAAATTTTTAAATATCTCTAATCAGGTGCATTTTACTTGACACAGACTCAAGCTCATAAGTAGGATCCCCTCTACCCCAGTTGTTGTTTGGTTATCTAACAATTTGCAATTTATTTTTTTGTTTTTGTTTTGTTTTTCCTAAACTTTATTAAACACAACCAGATGACAAATACTAACCATGGAAGAGAACATCAAAACAAGGTAAAAAGGGTGGAGATACTTTATACGCCTGGAGAAAGGTGGAGAAGTAAACAATTGAAAGTTATATTAGGTCAAGGTAGTGAAGAGAAAGAAGGACCTCCAGATAAAGTCAAACTGGGTCAATGTGGATAACTAAAAGGTGTTCCAGTGGTTGTTGGTGAGGAAATAGTTCTAGGTGAAACAGGATCATTAAGGTATTAAGTAGAGTCTGGTGAATCTGGGTGGTTGATAGCAATCTAAAAGGAGGGGGAGGAAGTGTGAACTTGCTGTAAACTGTACTAAAGGTGGGAGGAGTGTTCTGATGATGTTCAGCTATTTTAGGACCAAAACAAACATAAATCGAGGTGGTTGACCTAGTTGTGCATGTAAATACTGGGGGCCAGTGTTGGTGGGTTGTGAAGGAGGCAGATAAATGGACCTGATAACAGAAACTCCGGGCATGCTAAATAAGGGCACACTGCAGTGTACTTCACATCATGTGTGTATTGAGTCTCAGGTGAAACCTTTTTTGTGAATGAATGTTGGGATTTGGAAATGTGATTGAAAAATATTCAGGGTGCTCGATTGTGAAGGCTTGGTGCAAAGAGGTTGGTGTTGTTTTTTTCTTCATCCCCATTGTTTTTCATATGTAGAATTTTTTTTTTGATTGTTTGTATCATGGTTTTATGGCATTATTTAGTTTAAACTGAAGTATTGTTTCTCTTTTAAATAGCTAAGAAAGCATTAGCGGTTAGTTATACTTGTAAATTTTTTCCCACAGGCTATTTTTAGTTCTGCAAATTTTATGATACCATATTTATTCCTCATAACTTATTGTATTCCTTTAAGTTTGCATTTATCAACATTGTCTTACTACTACATTACTGCTGCTAATTTTCTATTACTACTACTACTACTACTACTACTTTTACTATTGCTACTACTTCTTTTACTACTAATAATACTACTATTACTACTACTATTACAACTACTAATAAAAATATGACTACTGCTACTACTTTTACTGCTACTTTTACTACTATTTTACTATTACTATTACTTTTACTTCTACTACTACTATTACTACTACTACTTCTACCACTACTACTACTACTTCTACTACCACTATTACTAATCTACTACTATTACAACTACTACTACTACTACAACTACATTACTACTACCACTACCACCACTTCTACCACTATTACTACTATACTACTACCACTACTACTACCACTACTACTACTACTGCTACTATTACTACTACTACTTCTTCCACTACTACTACTACTACTTCTACTACCACTATTACTACTACTACTACTACTACTACTACAACAACTACTACTACTACTACTACTTCTACTACTACCACTATTACCACCACCACCACTACTACTACTACCACTACCACCACTTCTACCACTAGTACTATACTACTACCACTACTACTACTACTACCACTACTACTACCACTACTACTACTACTACTACTACCACTACTTCTACTACTTGCAACCACTGGTAAGATAAATCCCATTGCTTCCTTCACCATTGCAACCCCAGTAATGACCACCATCTCTTTGCAATGAAATCATCTCAACAGATATTCAGCATAAATTTCTACAACTATGCAGCCTTAACACACCAAGGATACAAAATGTTTTATTTTATCAAGAGATCTGTTCCATAATTATGGAAAATTTTCTATTTACCCGTTGTTTACACCTCAGTACAAATAATTTTTTACCAGAACCAAAATGGCAAGTGTTAGCTTGGCATTAATAACCATAAAATACTTTTGTCAAAACAATATCAAATTTTTATAGGAAAATTTTACATATGTTTATATTATGTCACTTGAGATTTGGGTGGGGTGTCTTTGCACAGTTATTAAATGTATATTTTTTAATTTGGTTATTTCCAAACTATTAATGGGATAGAACCTTTAATGTATATTCTTAAAGTTGAGTTGCATAAATACTCCACACATTTTGATAGATGACGTGATTTTTTGAAGATACCGGTACATTCCTTATATCAATTCATTTGTATGAAAAAAACATTAGCCTAGTCATAAAATGTTATAAAATACCTCAAAACTATTTTTACACCATGCTTCGCTTAACCTGAGGAATTTTCCATTGGTTGTTTTATTGTTAATACAATGTGCTGTAAGATTTAAAGGAGATGTAGTCTCAAACATAGTGGCTCCAGGGTTTATGGATATGATACAGAGATCAGCTTTAGTGATATACAGCAAACTAGTGCACATTACTTGGGAGCTTTGCTAAAAAAATGTTACTTATTATTTGCATAGTAGATGATATAAATGATTTTTTGCATTGTTTCCATTTCTTGTGGGTTTTTTTGGACATGGTGGTAGCTGACAAAAAGTTTATAATGGTGCAACTTAAAAACAAAACAGTGTGACACTGACACTGAATGTGTTCCCACTGAAGCTGGTGAGCCCAGTTATCAAAATATGTTTACAGAATATGGGCGAAGTGAAAGTCTGCCTTGCAGCAAAATACAACTATCCTCAGCTAAATCCTGTATATTGGGTAACTTTTAAATATTGTTGTCTAGACCATTCAAGCACCAGGGATATAAAGAAATGGTCCCCAGAAACACTGCTCCTTGTCTGTATCTCTATGATATGTATGTCTGATCCACAAATTTTATATAAAAATTATAAGATCATGTCATCATATCATTAGGTATGATACCTTCTTCATTCATCTCTTTAAGTATGAAATAGTGCTGATCCTGATTGTTCATCTTTCAGTTTACTAAAACTCAAGCCCCAGGCTGTTACCCAGTGATCTGGGATACTACCAGCAGAAGACTCAGAATCAGATGGACACACCTAAAACTTGATTTTATGGAAATTTATTGCAAAGTTGTAAGCAGTGTCTTGAATTATTGATTTGGACAGTCAAATTATTTTTGAACACTCATTGGAAATGACAATTTGTGTTTAACAATGATAATAAACTTTTCTATTGCAGTATTGCGGGGATTAATCAAAAGGCATGATGTAAATATATTGATTTCGATTTCTGACTGTTCAGAAACTGTTACATGTTTATAGGATAAATAATTCATTAAGTGTAATAAAACAATTACAAGCTTTTTAAACATGAATAGTGTACACAGTGTACAATGACATCCTCAGTACTTTCTACCTTACCTTTTTTCGGAGGGAGGTTTGGGGTGGACTGAACATGTACAATCATTTATCGTTTGTTATCGTTTATTTCTGCACCTTTCTTGCATGTTTGTACTCAGAATCAATACAAAATAATGGACAGTGTTTGTTATGTTAATTATGTTTTTTATTTTGGTTGGTTCGTTGAAAGGTTGTGGTAAACGTGGTGGTTTTTGGTAGACTGGAAGATGTGGTGGTTGCATGACGACAGTTGATTGGGATGTTGGGTTGTGGATGAAATTGTGTGGATGATTGATGGTTATGGAAGAGGTGGTATGGTTCGTGGTTATGGATGAGGTGGTAATGGTATAGGTGGTATAGATGATGGTTATGGATAAGATGATACGGTGGTAGTTAAGAATGATGTGGTGTGGGTGGTAGTAATAGATAAGGTGGTATGGTTGGTGGTTATGGATGAGGTAGTATGGTCAGTGGTTATGAATGGTTCGGTATGGGTGGTGGTTGTGGTAGAGGTGGTATGGGTGGTGGTTATGAATGGTTCGGTATGGGTGGTGGTTGTGGTAGAGGTGGTATGGTTGGTGGTTATGAATGGTTCAGTACGGGTGGTGGTTATGGATGAGGTAGTATGGTCACTGGTTATGAATGGTTTGGAATGGGTGGTAGGGGTGGTATGTGGTTATGGTAGTGGTGGTTATGGATGAGGGTGTGTGGGTGGTGATTGTCAATAAGGTGGTTTGGGTGGTTGTTATGGTAGAGCTGGTATGGTCAGTTATTATTGATAAGGTGGTGTGGGTGGTGGTTGCTGATGAGGTGGTATGGGTGGTAGTGAACATGGTGAATTGTCCAGCATCTAGAATAATACTGACACAAGATCAGTGTCTAGAACTGTACCGTAATCTTCCCTGAGCCAATAGCTGGTGTGAATCATATGCTATCAGTGACTACAGAACCACAAGAAGCAGTATTTTGGCAATGTCCTAGAAGCAGTGTCATGGCTGTGTCATAAATGTCTCACACTCGTCACTGCATCATCCAATGACTGGCTTAATCATTGACTTGCTCATAACTGACAGTGTACAAGGAGACAGATCAAGTGAATCGTAATAAAATTACTAATTGCACTGTAAAATAGCTGAAAAAAAAATCTAAAAGTGCACAGAAAAAAATTAGTTCCCTCTGACTAATAAACTGCATGTGTGCCAAAACAAAACCCAACTAGGTGCCTTGTTACTAAGTGCTCTGTAAAATAAGTGATTAAACTATAAATGCACCTTAAAAACACCAATGTGACCAGTGTGTACATGTTTGGGCACTGTAAAGTAACTACTAGAAACTGTCGTCTGAGTAAGTGATCCTTAATAATTTGTTTTCATATCAAGTGTGCTGTATACCAAGTGAGCAGTATACCAAGTGAGCTGTGTGCCATTTGAGCTTTATACCAAGTGAGCAGTATGCATAATGAGCTGTATACTAAGTGAGCTGTAAGGTAGCTGTATACCAAGTGAGCAGTATATCAGGTGAGCTTTATACCAAGTAAGCTGTATACCAAGTGAACTGTATACTAAAGTGAGCTGTATATCAAGTGAGCTGTATACCAAGTGAGATGTATACTAAAGTGAGCTGTATATCAAGTGAGCTGTATACCAAGTGAGATGTATATCAAGTGAGCTGTATATCAAGTGAGCTGTATACCAAGTGAGATATATACCAAGCAAGATGTATATCAAGTGAGCTGTATATCAAGTGAGCTGTATACCAAGTGAGCTGTATACCAAGTGAGCTGTATACTAAGTGAGCTGTATACTTAGTGAGCTGTATACTTAGTGGGTTGTATAATACAATTGGGGAAATTTGCTTAGTTCATGGTTTGATCTTAAAATTGCCAAGTGTTCTGTACAATGATTGATAGTATCTCTTTAATTGCCAAGTGCTCTGTACAGTGACTGATACTACCTTTAAAAATTGCCAAGTGCACTGTACAATGATTGATACTAACTCTGAAATTGCCAAGTGCTCTGTACAGTGACTGATACTACCTTTAAAAATTGCCAAGTGCACTGTACAATGACTGATACTAACTTTGAAAATTGCCAAGTGCCCTGTACAATGACAGATACATTTAACTCTTAACCTGCTTAGAATTAATTGATTTGGCTAACACTAGGAGTTTTCTATTAAGGATCTACACTATATGCTATTGAGACTTTAGCAATATGCATATATACATATGTATGTTGATGTAAGAGACCATGAAGTAATAAAAAATAAGGGTTTTTAACACAATATAGCATGGTAAGGGGTTGGTTATTCGTGTCCTTTGTGTGATAAACTTTGTGTCGAATAATCAAGATATTGAATGTTTGTTTCTGACAAGGATAGGAATGATTCTGTCATTATTTAGACTGAATACGATAATGACACCAGCCATGTCCAATCAATAGGCTAGCCTTTTGGATTGAGGATGTTTTGGAAACAGGATGAGAATAAAACCTATTAACCCTTGTCATGCTACATTTATTTATAAGCAGTAAAAAAGTTATTTTCCAAGTACTATCTACAAACAGTAACAAGAAGTATGTCTAGATATTCTGCATCAAATAGTGTAGATCCTTGTCAGAAAGCTTCCAGCATGCAGCAGGCTGGTCAGGATCTACACTTTTTGTCAAAGCTGTATCAATTTATATTTAGCAGGACTAGAATTACCATGATTCTGGCAAACATATGGGCTCTAATGCTTGTAATAATATGATAGTATAACAATTAGTAAATGAGCCATCAACTATATTTTGCAGATGTTGTCAGAAAAGAGTATTGATCTGATAGGAAAGCATTGTTTTGGTGTCCAGTCCATGTTCATCATTCTAGGCTTGGAAAACAATGAAAAACAAAATCATAAGATAAAAAGTATATATTAATTAAATTATTTTTACTTTTGTTTTAATCAAATACAAATGTTTTGTGTTGCATTGCAGAGAAAGACCCTCAAGCATTTGTTTTAAAGATTCACTGACCAGGCCTTTTAGCCCTCTAATTTCTCTTTCTAAATCCTGCTAGAAAACAGCTTTTTTGTTTCATTACTTTATGCCAAGTCCCAAGTAAAATGTCTTAATTTTAATAAAGTTGCTTTGATAAAATAAAACACCTTGGTCAGACTGATTTACCAAAATCTAGTGGAGGATTCTGCTTGTACAAAGTCCAAAATAATGAAACTCTGGCCATATACTTATTGAAGGTAACTACACTACAGATAGTTTAAACAGGGACAGTTTAGCTTCATTAATTTCAATATCTACCTTAAAACTCACCAATGTTCTTAAAAGACAATATACTTATTCTTAATATTATAAATTTTGGTTACATGGTAAGCAGGACTTCTTCTAAACAGACAAACAGAATTGTGGGGTGCAATTCAATACTAATGATACCGGTAGATTCCAATTAATCACCCTTTTTCAGACAAAGTTTTCTTCAGTTATTTAGAACCCTTTGATTTGAGCAAATTTGATATAAATAGTTTACATTGATTGAAAAGCAAAACTATGCTGTGAGTATATGCATAAGTTACATATTATTTGTCCTGGTTACAAAGAAAGAGACCTTTACTGCTTGCATGAACTACTGCTGGGATTTTGGGAAAATCTTCGCATTGGAAGATGTTGATTATTGATGTTAATTTGCCTCAAAAACAAAATCTGGGCTGTATACTCTGTTTTAAAAATAACAAGAAAATGCTGGCTACGTAAGTAACTAGTTTGGATTAAAAACAACAGCTGATGCTATTACACTTTTGAACCAGGTTTGCATCATCTCATGATCCGGCATTATGTTAACCATCCAATGAAAACATCTCAGCTTATTTAGCCAATAAAATTACTTGTTTCAAATTTGTATGAAGGTGAAAGTACCTATGGTCAGCTGTTTTTAATCCTTAGCTTGCTACATTTTGCCAAAAATCCCTGCTAAAGTCTCAGGATATTTTGCTTTGTTTAAAGTGAATCAACCCAGACATGTAATATATATAATATTCGAGACTGAGTAGCAAATAGTGTAAATCCGGGAACTGGATCTACACTATTTGCTGAAGACTTACAATTACATGAATAGAAGCCTAAGAGTTGAAAGTTTTCTTCTAACCAAAATTGGCCTACTAGGAGATTTCTATCTGCCAATGAATTTTGTCATGCATCGTTATGGTCTTGAGAAAGAATTTTCTTTGTGTAATTTTGTCTTTTTATGCGGGGAATCCAGAAAAGGCACTGCCAAGAACATGTAACAAGTATAAAGGATATTAATATTTTAGCAGGTGATCTTTAACCACAGTTTAAATGACACTTGGAAATAAAACATACCTAGTGGTATTTTGTTTCGATTGACGTCATTACAGTTTTGTTTTTTTTAAAAAGGAGATAAAATCCAGAAATATCTAATTTTAAACCAAAAAGATCAGTTTTCTGATTTCATGACAGTGTATTGGAGCATTCTTTATATTTTGTTTCTATAAATGCGTACGTGGAGGTGGTGTTTTTCTAGTGTATAATACAAGTTCTGAATTAAGGCTGATTGCTTTTCTGAGCAAATAAAAGCGATTTAGGTTTCAATTATTGTATTGACTGTAAAGTTATATCTTGTTTCTTTAATCATTCAGTCAAATATGATACTTTCTTTTTTCTTATTAAGTCAAATTAAGTATTTACTTCTTTTATCTTTATGTGGAAGTTACACTTCAATTATGTCTATAAAATCTTCCGCAATGTACCAATATACCTTGAAGGAAACAATTTTGATTGTGTTAGTGCATAAAATGAAATTGAAATCATTAAAATATTATTTAAAGGTCAAGTCTGTTTTTTATATTTTATCTTTATGCCTTGATGAAGTCAAGTTTAACCTTTTTTTCTTCATTAAAATTATATTGCATAAAGGAATTTAGTGGTTATGGAAGTTTTACTTTATAACATGATAATGTTCAAGTACTTTGTGCAAGATAAGATTTATCAGGAATGTTGTTCTTAACTTAAGTTTATCATTAATTTCATTAGAAATTTAGCATTCAGAGCACAAACAAAATCTTAAAATTTCAAAATTTAGTTCTGCACTTAGTTATTGAATCATTTTTGTTTGGCAGTTTTGTCCTGGTATACCTCTTAGCCTGTTAAGCTCAATGTAATAAGCCTTAGGCAAATAGTGTTGATCACATGATTGCTAGCTATATTAACTTTTACATAAAGTTACCAAAAAAAGAACTAAGAATTTAGCATGTGTTTGAAGCTGAAATAGTTCTGTCCCCACAGTTATGGCATATCATTAAACATTTTCATGGCTCATTTGGTTCAAAGCTAGTTGTAAGTTAAAACATTTTGTTTTTATAGTATATATATATCTATATATATTTCCTGTCAAAGGTTAATAAACCTGTAAATAGAAACCTAGACACAAATAGTGTTGGTCCTGGTCACATGGCTCTCTGCAGGGAGCTGACTGATGAGAATCTACACTATTTGCCAAAACCTTATCAATAAGGTAGATTGCAAATAGTGTTGGTCCTGGTCACATGGCTCTCTGCAGGGAGCTGACTAATCAGGATCTACACTGTTTGCCTAAACCTTATCAATAAGGTAGATTGCAAATAGTGTGGTCCTGGTCACATGGCTCTCTGCAGAGAGCTGACTGATGAGAATCTACACTATTTGCCTAAACCTTATCATAAAGTAAATTAAGAGTGAACACCTGACGTGATCAAACCACATTCTCCTGAAACCAGAAAACAAGTCCTGAACATCTTTTAAAAAGTGTTTAGTCTAGCAATTTGAAAACAGTTTAGATATTCAGCCCTTCCTTACAAAAAAAAAGAGGATTTAAAAAAAAATAAGGGGTATCATAATATGATTAGGATAAACAGCTAACAATAAAAATATATTGATATTACCTTATATACTTTAGTTACAAAAACTAAAACATGTGATGGCTTTGGAAAAAAAAAATTTAATCTTATTTTGTTTGTTCTTAAATACTTGTCTGCATCTTCATGTTTGTTGACATAAGAATAGTTTTGTTTATAAAAATTAAATGCAGGGGCAGTCTTATTACCTCCCATAAACCAAAGAAACTGTTGATCTTTGAAAACTATGGGCGAGAACTGCAATCCCACATAAAGATTATAATATATGCTAGTGTTGAGCTGTGTGTAAGGAAGGAAGCTATATTGCTGTCATGACTGCTATGTTGCCACCGTAGGAGTTTGAACATGGGGCTTCAGAAACTGGGCCAGACAATTGTGCTACAAAGGCAGGTATTTTTTATGGTTGTGTCAGCCATGACTTTGTAATGTGAGTTTATGCATCAAAGTTCATGTAGGACTGAGGATTGTAATGGCATCAACTGTTGTTAAAGCTAAAACTTTAAGCAGGAATGAGAAGCTCAAAAAGGTAAATTGTAAACTTTAAGCAGGAATGAGAAGCTCAAAAAGGTAAATTGTAAACTTTAAGCAGGAATGAGAAGCTCAAAAAGGTAAATTGTAAACTTTAAGCAGGAATGAGAATCTTAATGGCATCAATAATTAAAAAATGTCAATTACAAAAAAAGGTAAATTATATGCTTTAAGCAGGAATGATGTCTTAAATGACATCAATTATTGATCAAATGTCAATTACATTAAATAACGTAAATTGTATGCTTGAAGCAGAAACGAAGATCTTATTGTCATTAGTTATTGATAAAATGTCTAAAATATTAATAAAGTAAATAATATAGTCCCATTGATATGTTTTATTAAATAAACTCATGATTATCCAATAATAAATTGTTAACTAAATGACGTTTCAAATCCCCCAATGGGAACTCTCTGATCTGGAATAACACTTGTTGGTGCATAGTCTGTGGTGATATTTTGTTTTTTTTTAATGATTTTTAAGTTGAAGCAAAGAAGCAACAACAAATTAACAGACAGTTACATAAGTCCTAGTTTTTCTGACAATCCTAAAATATCAATTCAGTCCTGTTTCATTTCTGCCCCATATGAAGCCCAATTTAAATATAGCCTATATATTTATTCACATTTGTTCTAAGATATATGACAAAAATAGTATAAAGTCATTTATATGTAAATGTCCTTTTTTGCTTTCTGGCCACAGATGTTTTGTTGCAAAAAGTACCCTTTGTACTGTTGATGTCAGGGCTTTTTTTCACCATTTTGGGAATATGACCCATACCCCTGGAATTGGGAATTTTCGCGTTGTTTTGCCAGAAATTGGGAATTTTTTACACCTTTGGGGAATAAAAAGCTGTACTGTTATATGTTGTTTTTATCATGTTTGCCACATATATTTAATATTATCAATTAACAACTGATGCCTGATTAGCTAGCCCAACTAGCAATAAATTTTATTAAATGACTGCTATAGTACAACCATGTATATATATATATTTTTTTGATTGGGAATTTTTCTTCTCTGATTGGGAAAAAAGTATATGTTTTGCCATTGGGAACATGACCGAATATCGGCTATAAAATCGGCCGATTTAGATGGATAGAATTTAGATCCTGATCAGAAGTACCAAGCTAGAGATGGCTGATCAGGATCCACAATGTTTGATGAAGCCTACAAAATTGTTGAGGTCCCTGGCAAAGCTTGTTCCAAGACTGGTCAATCTACTAGCAGAAAATGCCAGATCAGGATCAACACTGTTTGCTTTGTTACTTGTTTGTGTATACTTTATAAGTATGTTTACAGGTGTGTGTCATTGGTTGTTCTGGGAATGTCTTCACCAGAAGTTGCTGAACATTGCCCTAATGACCGAGTTGTGTTGGTGAAATGTTAACAAACAAACACACCTGTACATGTAGCTGCTTACTTATAATGAAAAAAATAAGTATTGGATAGCAATGCCAATGTGTATCATCAATATATTGTTAAGAGTAGAAGTAGAGGGAGGGGGTAAATAATAAGTGGGAGGTGATCAAGCTGGCCTATGGAGTGTCAGTGGTTCTTCCTCCATTAATAATAGCTGGATGTCACAATAATCAATACCATAGTCAACATAATGATTCTATGGCGTGTTGTAAAATCAAAACAAACTAGTTATAGATATGTGCATTAATATATCAACAGACTGAATGGCTAAGGCAGTATAGGATTAAAAATGAAATTACGAATTTTGTACCAGAAATTGTCTTTATCCTAAATTTCTGCGTAACCATGTTGGTACTCCTCACCGTAGATGAGAGCAGTGTTTAGTTTTATAGGGTAACAACTGACACTTCACAACAATATAGGTTGATCGGTTCTTAATGTGAATTTTGTTAAGAATTATCCCTTAAAGCAGAACATATTCTCATTTAGAATACAAGCTAATGAAGACTGAGAAACAGTCATAGTATTCTGTTCATGGATAATTCTCAAGAAAACTTTAACTTCATTGCTCTCTCTTGACAGCCAACTTTCTGGAAGGTCAAAAAGTAACTAAATGAGACAGTTATTGGAATTCTACTGTGTAGCCTGTAACTGGTAACTAATGAGAGTCCAGTCATATTATAATGATAGTGTCAGTGGTTGTTTTTGTTTTCATCATGAGCAGGTGTGGAGATCCACCTTGTGTGGAGGACAATGACCCAGTCTAGTTGATCGGCCACAGGTCACACTGGTGTCTCTATCACTGACCTCTAGTGGAGTAAAAGTACATCTCCAGCAAGGCATGGTGAAAACCTGAAATGTTTTTCTTTTGCAATATATGCCTTATTTCTGCTTCAAAACCGACATGTATTATGTAACTACTTGTCACAGTCATCTTATTTCAATAGGTCTAGTAAGTGCCAGGTGTCAATTGTTTGAAGCTGAATTTAAAAGAACAACGCTTAATATAATTCCTATTTTCATAATGTCTGTAAGCTTCTTTATGTGGCTCTACTCTGATCAGACAGCTTCATGTCTGAGCTGCCTTATGTGGCTCTACACAGATCAGACAGCTCAGAGTCTGAGCTGCCTTATCTGGATCTACACTGATCAGACAGCTCCATGTCTGAGCTGCCTTATGTGGATCTACACTGATCAGACAGCTCCATGTCTAAGCTGTCTTATCTGGATCTACACTGATCAGTAATGCTCAGTAAGCTACGGTAATCAAAAGAGTTCTATTTGGCAGGACCCCTGCTGTATGGACATAGGAAGGGCTAGACTGCAGACAGTGTCAACTAATTTGTTTGACCCAAGGACACAAGGAATGCTTAGGGAAATTAATATAATACTCTGGCTGGTGATTGGAAATTGGTCTGAATTCTTACAGTATTGCATAACTTATGTCATGGGCAAGGGTTAGTGTATTTCCCAACATATGGCAGTCTTAAGGGATCAAACTTGAGTACTTCCAGGAAAAGAAAAATGGGACTAGTGAGTGTGTGATGGAGCAAGAGAGGAATGAGTATAATTGTTAAAATAAAAAAAGATAGTTCAGATTTCATAGAAAATCAACTTGACCTCAAGAAATGTCAATGGAATTATATTGAAAAACAACTTGACCTCAAGAAATGTCACATGAATTGACTCAGAAATGTGGTCTCATTAGGTTGAGCTCTTGTGCACATTTTAGCATCGTATTCTACTGGTAGAGATTCCTTGCTTACTTTAAAAGCAAAGGAAAGTCTAGGGCAGGTGACATGTATGGATTGCTGGGATAATGTAACCATGTAGTATGTCATATTAGTGGTCTTCCATATCAAACTATCATGTTAGAGGCTATAAATGAAACAAAACCCTTTTCTTATCTATTTGAAACTGAAATATTGTCAATGCTTAAAATTTTTAAGCCAACCTTATATAAATATAGGCCTTCTATTACAGTAAATGCAGTATTAAAACTGTTTTCACCTCTGTGTGATAAAAATATTTTTAGTAAGTTTGCTGAAACTAATAAGGTTCCTGTGTAAAAATGGGCTTATACAACCATGGTCATTAACATCAGATGTACTCTTGTATTCTTAGTGCATTATACATTGATCTTCTTAGTGTATTATATGAATATATGAAATAGTTGCATCCCCTTCACTCAGATGCACACTCACAAAATGGCCAGAACTGACCATACTTCTATATTTCCCATCAGCCATACAGTTGGTGGACAGCAAGCACAGTTGTGTGGTTGTCCATGCCTATCTGTCTAAAGGTTAATTGTTACTTGACCACTATGGCTGTTGTCTGGTGACCCGACCAGGCCAGTTCAAGTGGTTGAGTGGAGCGGCCAAATGGCCCTGTCACATAGAAAATGGTGTCATAAACTGTTAAATGCCATATAAGGTCAAATGCTGGTATCACTAGACAGCAAGGCAATTATTGAACATGGCACGATAGCCTGCTGAATAGTGGATTAAAAATAGAGTAATTAGACCAGGGATACTGCTGGTACTAGATTGTATACACTGTTGGTGTTGGTGTTTTCCTGGGATGGATATCTTGTGTTTGGTTTTTTTCATAATCCTCATCCCTCTCTGAATGATTGTGTAACACAGGATCTGTAGTGATTGATAGTTAAGTTATTAATTGGTATGGATTTTATTTTTTATATTGTTTTGTCACGAGAAGAGAATGTCATCATGATTTTTTATTATTTTGAAGTTACACCAAGGTATATTTTTACTCCCTTTGATTATTTTAAAAATTACTGATAATAATTTGCAAAATATTTATGTTGTAAGCATATTTTTATTTATATAAATACCATTTTCTGCATTTACAGGTGTACTTTACCCGATGGCTTCCCCAAGGGAGACAACACAATGTGAACTGATTGTACCAAGGGAAACAGTGCTGCTATTACTACATGACGAGTTGTTCCCCTTGCATGGTGAGTAAGATTACTTAGTTTTCAATGCTAAGGTCAATACATGTTTGAAGCCTGTCTGTTTTATTTATTAATGATATTTGTTTTATGATTAATATAATAGTTATTATAACATATTAGTTAATATTATGCACAAGTCTTAAGATCAAACAAACCACAACAACATACAAGTCTTATTGTAAAGACAGCACATTTTTAATGTTTGTGTTAATGAAAGTTGAATAGTCCATTTCATTCAAAATTTAAAATTACACATTCATTTAATGATTTTCTTAGATCTATTGGTGGAAAACCAAGTTCTAAAAACCTCCTGACATTTTAAGTTGTAACTTGGTCAAAATAAAGAAACAAAAATTGGAAGCAATACTAAATAAATCAGTACTTATATGTTTATGTATTTGTACTTTGGATAAAAAAACATTCCTCACTAAAATATCACCTGAAACCGCAAGGATTATCGGTACATTTACTGTTCTGTCACAAGCTCAAATTAGCAAGTGCTTGTTGTATACCCACATTTCGAGCCTCACTTGGGTTAACTAACCAATTGTTTATTGTTAAAAAAAATAAATGCAACTTTTGCAATCTTTATCCAACTAATATATTGTAGAGTGGTGTTGCTTACAATTCTACATTGTTGTCACCTGTAAAACTTTATCATTCAGTTGTTGTTTTTTATCTCATAAACACATATTATGTGCATCTTTTCTTGTTATTCTGAACAAATTATTCTAGCATGCCACAGAAATGCACCTTAATTTATATTCATTGATGTGCTCATATATTAATGCTGTGAGTGACAATATTAATATACAAAATTTAAAAAAAAATATCATTAACAAACCTTAAGTGGATACGTTTATATAAATTATATAAATAAACCTTCCTTTGCTGTTGGTGGGACGATAAACACAATAAACAAATAAACTTAAAGAAAACAGATAAAGAAAAGATTAAGTCACTGTACCAAGATAGTAAGTACTAAAGCAGTGAGAATCGACACAGAACTGTCATGCTCCTGTAAAGCTATACAGCAGTAAAGGGGGTTATGGTCAAATGGATACTTAAACTTGACCCATGAATGCTTTTAGACACTTTTCAAAAGTAGGCCATACTTTAATCTGGCCTGTTTACTTGGCCTTCTTTCAACAATACTTTCATATATATCTTGATTATGTTGCTAAAAACAACACTTAAACAAAAATGAGACCTATTTCATAGTGTACTTGTGAGAAAGGAGCGTTTATGCTCTGCTGGTTTCTATTCATTTGATGTTTAAACTTCATTCTTGCTACAAGTTTGAAATAAATGTTGAAATGTTTTTAAAGAAGTTACATAAAGCTTAGCATTCAGTTTAGTCCTGTTTAGATAAAACAAATGAAGTTTTACTAGGAATAGTAAGTCAAGCTGACCTAAATGAAGCATCAAGAATATTTATTCTTAGCTTTCATGCTGAGCACGTATGTATAAGGCAAACATTGTAGAGCCAGATCAGGCTGCTCGATGCTGATAACTGTCTGATCAAGATCAGTACTATTGGTTGCTTAGTCTCTGGCAATATGTTTCATTTGCATTAAGTTATAAGCTACAAACTAAGGATGGTGAATGAGAACTATCAGGTTGGGAGGTTTTCCAGCTTATCTGCAGTGTGCCAGTGGTTCTACCCAGACATACCTTTGAGGTCTTTCTCCACTGATAAGGTTTGATCCAATCCAGTTTTTATAAGTAGTCTTAGAAAATTCTGACACTATGTGCTATGGACAAGACATCTTTTTTCTGAAATGAGGTAAATATTTTCCTCTGTATTTTTGTATTTTTAAGATGAAATGTTTTGGGCTAATGTTAAGAAAATTAGTTTAATAATGTTTGAAAACTTTATCAGTTTATATTTCTCAAGAGACAGAATATTAACATTTGTCATACTGATATTTACAATGTTCTGTTATTTTGAAGAATGTCATGATGACCCAACTACAATCAACAGTGAGATGTCTAAAGTATTGACCTAGTTCTAGTATAATTGGCCTTTAATGGCACCATAATGAGTCTTTTATGACAAAGCTGGTTGATTTATTGATTTATTTATTTGTATGCTTACAAATCAATCTTGAGAAGTATATGTTTGGAAATGTACAATGATGAAAAGTCCTGGTTTCTCTTAAATCTGATTTGTCAGGTTTAAGTATTGTCACAGGCTCACTGTTCTAATTCATCAACACCTTTCTAGGTTAATTAATTCATAACTTTCGAGTTGGTCTTCATCACTTCTTTATATATATTGTACATTCATGCTGAACTTTTGTGATTACAAATAATTTAGCCATTTCTAATAAGGAAATTCTTCCTATGTTTTTATTATTATCTATATAATTTGCAAATATTTTTTTTATAAAATTGAAATTTCAATAAGTATTTCATTGTGTTTGGTAACTTGTAAATACATACATAACTAATAGATCAGTTAACTAAAAAGTACGTCAGAAATAGACATTTTTTGAACTGATAAAGGGAATTAAATGCTGTAAACTTTGTGCAAGTAAGCTCTATTATTTCATTTGGTTATTTCCCTTGGACTGCATATTAAGCATTTGACATCTGTAGTTGATTTAGTATGAGACTAAAATGGATTTAGATTATTTATCTGGTTTCAGTCTTTTTTCTTTTGTTTAACCCTATTTTGATGGTGCATGATGCTTTTACCTACATAATCAGGAGAACTTAAGTCCATGTGATCCAAGTCCTTCATCTGTTAAAACAATTTTGAAATGACTTAGGCAGCTAGTGAAGATCTCATTTGGAGCTCTCTAATCTGTATCTGTACCATTTGCTGCCATGCCTCTGGCAATATGTCTAGTTAAATGTTCATGGGAATGTTATTAAAAATTACTAGATAAAAAGTATATACTGCAGCTAACTGTAGGCTGTAGAATGGTATAAGATTGACATAACGATACAATTTTGATGTTTGTTATTTGTTAAGATATGTCAGTAATATTGTAATATGCATACTAAGTTGCTCATGTATAACTTAAGTGCAGGTTATAGTGTAGGGATAGTTAGAGGTTATTATAATTCAAGGGGTGCCCAAAATATAATGATATAAAAAAATAAATAAATAAAGAATGTTAAAATATTAGAGTTTTTAGGACTTTCTGAATGCAGAAGTGAATTATGAAAGATGTTACTGGTTTTTAAAGAGTATTTGTGTAATATCAAGAAAGTTAATTCCTAGCCTGCTGTTCAGATATTTATACAGCATAGGAAAATAGAATGGATACAAACCAGCCATCTCTTTGCTGGGAACTGTCTGATCAAGATATGCACTATTTGCTATTTAGTCTCTGTTTATAGTAGTTCAACCTTAACACATAATTTATACAAAATATAAGCAAAAACCTTAGAATTCAGCATGATCTTTTTTTTAAAAAAGCAAGCATGGTAGGGGTTTAAAGTTATTAAACAAAGATTAAGCAGGAGAGTTATTTTGCAGTTTACATTAAAGTACAGAAAATAGTAATTTTAGTACTAATTTAATGGTACCATTATTATTATGATAGTTTAACAAAAAGTCTTTTAGCCTGCTTTATCTGTTAAGCCTGTAACCAATTCTTGGTTTACAACTTCAACAAGTAATACTGCTGTAGACTTCATGCAGATCCTGATTTATCCTGATCTGGATCTACACTATTTCCCAAGTCTTATCAATATGGCCTAAGCAAGCTGAACATATATATAAGTTCAGGAAGATGTTTAAAGAAAAGTTGGAAGACATTTATAATGAGCTTATATTAGGAGATGTTGATATTGTAAGATGGGGGTGTTGAGTTACCATAGAAACGGAAGGTGACACATGTCTGAGGTATGGACTCATGGGATACGTAGTTTACTGCTACACATGATCGAGTTTTACTCCTATAAGCCTCGCGATACTCATCTTTATGATATTTTAATGGATGCACCCTTATGTACCTATAAATAAATTAATGTCAAACTTACCTCACATTAGATTGATTACTGTCCTGTATAGATTTTTAGACTCCCCAAAGGGGTAAACATTATGTCGCAGCCTTGAGTTTCAGTTCGTCCATCTGTGTGTGTCATAATTTTTATCTGTTAAATATCTCTAAAATGGCCACAAATCTTGACTTCAAACTGGAGGCTGAATAGAGCTTAATACATAGTGCAGCCCACAAAAAATATATTTCTACTTTACTTATGTTTTTTATTTTTATCTCTGGTTTATTTTTGATTTTTCGAAAAATAACCTTATATCTACTTAATGTACGAACTTTCATCCTGGTATCCAGATACTTAATGATGAGTAGAAGTGCAGTGCACAAGAGCCATAACTCTACCAACATTTTAGTTATATCCCTTAGTTTATCTTTCTTGTATTTTTATGCAGTGCACAAGAACCATAACTCATTTTTTGACCGGCTTATGATCTTTTATCCAACATCACTACCAATTACTTATCTCATTGGGTTGCTTAGGTTAAATAAAATCAGATAAAAAATCTTTTTTGTGCACAATTTCAATTAAAGCAGAATTTTTATTGGTAATAGACTGTTAATTAAATTGTGAAACTGAAGTAATGAGTGTGTCTAATTAAAAGATGGGACATAAAATATATGTGTAAATCCAATTATGTGTTTATGCTTGTGAATATTTGACAAAAAGAAATGAGTAAACTATGATGTCCAATAAAAACAATTTTTCATTTCTACAATTATTTCTACAATACATTTTCAGAATGATGCACTTATCAGTGATTAAGCCTGTTTTCAACGTTCTAATCTATCATGACACTCTTGCTATGTTTAAAAAAAAATCAAAAGCACTTTTTAAAATTTTACTTCAAGCATGTAGTTGTACCAAAAAAACACCACTGTTTCTTAATGTATTTTTAATAATTAAAACCAATAATTTGCAAGCAACATTCCATTTTATCAAATAGTACAAATAATTTGTCAGAAGTGCGTACAAAAGCTCACATCTGTTTTAATGATCTTCATTTTTGTGCATTTTTTTCGACACCAAAGGAACCTTGAGGTTGATTGAAATGTAAATATACTGTACTGCTGCACAATGTCTTGCAGTTGTCAGAATGGTTCTATAGGCTCTGAATCTCTGTCAAGCTAATTACTCATTTTCATGTCTGGCAAATGATTATTAATCCTTAATTACAAAATAATTTGCCCATAGCAAAAGTGAATTTTGTTCAAGTAACTAAAACATTTCAGGACAATGGTTTAAGGCTAGGGTGTGGCAAGTAAGATTATTCAAGTTTTGTCTGTTGAATCAAACTTCCTTATTCAAATTTTTATTCTATCGGTTTTCTTTTCAAGTGAAAAAAAAAGATATATAAGAAACTAACAATTAAAACTCCTTTCTATTGCAATGAAGGGTGTGGTTAGGCTAGTATTAGCTCTTAGCCTGTTTATCATGTATTTCTAAGTCTTATTCAAATAATGTAGATCCAGATAAGCCAGCTCCCTGCTGTGAGATGTTTGATCTGGATCTCTATATTTTGCTCCTCAGTCTCAATTAACTTTTATAAACTTTTACATGTATTATGTGAAATATATAAAAAAAACACACCCAAATATCACAAGGTTTTAACAAAATGTAGCATAGTCAGGGTTGTGTATGTTTGATATTGACTTAACATTTTTCATAATTAATAATGTCACACAATTCTGTGACAGGTTTGGTACAAGGCTATTGATGCCAATTAAGAAATTCAGAAGAGTCTAATTGCATTTGTTTGGCTTGTATATGAAAATGTATATCTTTCAACGAAGGATGAATGAATAGGGTAATGAAGCCTTCCAGCTCAAGACTCTGTGAATACCCATTATAGATTACATTTTAATATTGGCACACAAGAATCAAGCAGAAATAAGCTGTGTAAACATAGTTTAGTTTCAAAAGAACAAATTTCGTGTCAAATTTGACCTATGAAGTGCAGGAGAAAATTGTGCTAGTTTTTATCATCAGATTGGGTGTGGAAAGTAAATTAAATTTCAGTTGAAAAGAGTATTAAAATACATCTGCTCCTATACAAGAGTTTGTATGGTATAAGGTTAATTAATCCCTACCTTACTACGTACTCCACACTTATTCAAGTTATTATTCTCACATCTGCATGCAAAGGTAGACATATTGCTGGAGACCCAGCCACAAAAAGTGTAGATCTTGACTGATCTTGTCCCCCAGTGTCCTGTATATTGTATTCTGACTGATATGCCCCCCCCCCCCCCAACACACACACACACTTATCTGGTCCCCCCAGTGTTCTGTATAATATGATTATATAACTGGACAAAGAAGCTATATCATCTCAATCTTCTTACCCGACATAGTGTTATACTGTATTGAAAAGTAACTACACTGTATTGAACAGAAACTTCATTGTATTGAAAGTAACACTTTAAAAAGTTACTGAAGATTCTGGTAGATAGAATTTATGCCCATAACACCAGTTCTCCATTTTAATCACTTATCTTTACTCGCTATATTTTACTAGGTTTGTTAAATAAGGTCATGTATATGGTTCTTTTTATTTAAATTTCATTTATTGATGGATTTGATTGATGGATACAAAATATAAAAAAAAAAGAATTTTATTATTTATAAAAAAACCCACCTATTTTAACAATTGACACTTTTGTGAAATAATTTAACATTTGGAAAAATTTAAACATATCACATTTGCAATCAGCTAAAAAAATTATTAACAATCATATTTTTACTTCTGTTTTTATACGCTAGGATTCAAACTTAATACTTTTATTTATGACGTAAGGTATATATTGTAACTTGGTATTTTTGCCCCAAAATTTCCCCATCTTTTTTTATGTGTGTGGCATCTAGATCTTGGCATTGTTACTGAACCACACCCTCTGTATGGATTAAGACATATGCACTGTAAACCTATTGTTATACAAATCCTTCTGTCTCCAGTTATGTAATCTAGCCCTACACTCACAATGCAACAGACCGATTACGTAAATTGTAATTAATAACCTGCCAGCCAATGACAGTCTGATAACAGTGCAAGGTTAATCTGAACCTGCTGCACTTTCAGATAACCCAACAAGTTATGTTTAGTTAATTCCCGCCAGCTTCATGCATACAGTTGTAACAAATACTACTGCTAGAGTCTAAGCAACAAAGTGTGCAGATCCTGATTTCAACAGGACCTGCTTGATCTATATCTACACTGTTTGTCGCTCAGCCTGATCAATTTATGCTTTGAAGGTTGAAAGATAAGGTACAGTATACCATAACTCATTCAAACATTCAAAATGAAATTAATTTTTATGACCAATGTCTGATATTATATTATTTATCCACAGATGCTATTACCTTGTCGATTAATTAAGAGGTATAAAATGTGATATTGTAGAGGTGTGTTTTCAGGTACCTGTTAACTGTAACAAGATATTGCAATGGGGATTGAATTTATAATTGCTTCTATGAATAGATTTAAGCCAGTATCTACATAATGTCACAAATATACCTGCAGGTTTTAATTATTTAAATGGTACTTGCTACTGTATAAACAAAATATGCCAGTTTAATATGGTTATAAAAAAGTTAACTAGAATATTTCTTTCATACATGGGTAAAAATTAAGTCACTGAGAATGGTCTGTCATCAGACTACAATATTCAGTACTTTTAGTTGTGGCAAGCAGTCAACAATCAGAACTTCCTATACTGGCTACTTTGCTCACAGCAAGCATCCCTGTTGTAGCATCTCGATCTTGGCATTGTTACCTGGGATGGCAACTTTCATGTGTGACAAGTGAAATAATGTTCATGAAATAAACACCACACAATGTCATATTGCTCCATAGGCTTTATCAAAGAGAAGAATGTGGTACTTTTTAATTTTATTTAGTTGTACAGTAAAATCACCATGCTACCATTCTTAAAATGACCAGTCAAACCATTTGTAAAATTTGTAAAATCTACATTAACATTACAGGCAAATTTTAATACATGTATCTACCATTGTTGAACTATCAATTTTTGTTTGTGTGATTTCATAACCAGGCTGTTATCATTCAGTTAAAATGGAATTTTAACAAAATCTGTCAAACAACAGATGTTATTATTTCTTATTGTAATATTATAATGTTTAAAGAATAATGTTCATAAAATAAATAAATGAATACCACACAAGAACATTTTGCTTTTGTGGCTCTATGATGACTTCACTAGTGGACTACACAGGTGGCTGAACATTCTGTAGGAAAAGTAGGTCACTGGATCAGAGGGAGGGAGCAGAAAATCTGGGCTTCATGGTTTTAAGTGGCCTAGAACATGGCTAAGATGGTTACGAAATTATTTAAAGGTGTTACGAATTAACAACTCTTGTTTATCCTTCTATTAAGGTAACCACCACTTGTTTTGTTTCGATAAAGTTTTGACAAGTTGACATCTTTGATGGTACTTGACTGCTTATTATTGCTGGTTTTAAGGTTGGAACAGCAATAGTTCAAGCTTGTACCACCTGAAAACCTTCCAATCTAGCACAAAAGATGGGTAATTACTCTTCAAAGCTTCTTTAAAAGACTCAAGTATATCAAGCAGTTAGCTGTACAAAGATTTTCTCAGTTTTGAACAAGGTGAAAAAAATAAATGTTTAATAATATGAAGAAAATATTTGAAGGTAAAGAAACATTAAGGCGTAACTGTATTTTGGGATTGACTTCACATGGCACAAAGGCAAGTAGGTGGGCTATGCTGATATATGATGGTTTTAATTGAATCTTAATTCAATAACTTCTCCAATGTCATTCAGTGGCAATTAGAAGTTAAACAGTGTGTAAACAGTTTTAAACAAACAAATCACCCAGGTCGTCGAGAGAGAAAAATACTCCTAGCTCGAGTTGCATTGTCATGATCAAGAAAAGAATTTCATTGCATATAGCTTGTTAAGTGAAAAAAATAAGAAAACCTTTGAAATCATTTCCCTTGTCTGCATTGACTCTTTTAGCTGGGAATGATACTATGAGAGCGTTCTGGCATAAAAGAATGTTTGCAATTTTGGTGGGCTTGCATCAAGGGAGGTACCGCTGGCCCTGATTGAAGTGGGAAGCCGTTTACTCTAAGATGGCCGAATTGTGTTCCGCAGTCTGATGAGAAATAAAACATTTAATTGTGGTGTTGAATCTCGATGGATGACTGGCAGTCTCAAGTGGTTGTTTTGTCTCGTAAGTAACTGACGGTGGGCAGCTAATGAGGACAGACACAACCAGATAAATGTAGGCCACTCTGGAAAGACAGGGCCATGTTCATAACTCATAACTCATTTTTAGTCAAATACATGTATTCGGAATATATAAACAGCTCAAATCCTTTATTCTGTCTATTCTTTGGCAATATAATTGTAATCAATACTTGATGTTAATTCTTAAATTAGGTGCAATTTTGTCAGAGGAAGATCCTTTTTGAACACCTCGGAGCTTAATTTGCAAAAGTTAATGATGATTTAACTTTGAAAATGAATTAATTCCCAAGTATCTGAATGGTCAGATTTTAAATTGTCTTTGGAATTCAACCAATCAGAATATTGAGTATGTTTTTTTTTGTGTGTTTTAAAGTTTGAATGTTAAAAACTTGATGGAATAAAATAAATAAATTTTTATTTAATTGTGATTGAATAAATAAACCTAATTGAAGAAATGTGGAAAACTCTTACTTGTGCTCATTTTTTAGCTTTGACTATACGTTCAGAAGTTCAGACCATGAAACTGCATGCTGAAATGTTCTGATTGAAATTGATGTTTTATTATCTGAAACTTACTTGAAGATTTAAACTGGTATACTTTGTATTGACCATGTAGGGTAACTGACACATAACAATTTCTGTAATAGGAGCTGTTCTTTTCCTTAAGGGTGGCTATGGCAATGTGGATTGTTGCAATAATTTTGTCTACTCACTATTTAGAAAAGTATACCATTGTTTAACAAAACTTGTAAGGAGCTTCCTAAGCTAGTGGTTGACCTTTTCCCTCTCTTATTTCATGGCCACACTCGAATCAGAAAAACCTGTATTCTTGAGTACACATTGTAGCAGGTTAAATTTCCTTTACTCAGTTAAAGAAATAGAACAGATTCAATTTATATTAGAAAAAAGTTTCATGTTACCTTTTTCAAATAGATCTTGTGAAGGCCATGGTATATGAAATTAAATGAAGATGTCAAATGAAAAAAGAATGCATTTTGCTGTAATGCTTCAGTTTTATAAAATGATGTAAATTTTAAAATAAAGGCAGAGGAAGTAGTATGTTAGCTATTAATAACTAATAATATCAAATCATTTATTAAATTGTTTTAAATTAAATATGAAGAGGAAACTTTATTTTAATGATGTGTACCTGTTAGATATAATATATTAAATATATATAAATTAATAGTTGAGTATTTTTGTGTCAATTTGTGATCTATATGGTGATTAATTAAGTTTTCTTTGTTAAAAGCAGGACATTTTTTTTTGTTTGCTGCGTAGTGGTATGGTTGCATCCAAAGCTGCGACCATGTAGACTAATAAATAATTCATGCTAATGACCAGCATGCTGTATAGCTAGTAGATGTAGTATTTCATCTTCCCTTGTAGCAGGATACATAAAGTAATTTTAAATGACACTTTTATGCATTTTAAATGTTAACTAGGTGTCTCTAGTCTGGAGTCAGGTTAGTACAAATTAATAAAGAATTATTTTAACCTAGAAGAAGTTAACTATTTAACACCACACACAAAGTAGTCACACCTAGTGATAAAATAGACGCACAGACCAATGCTAAGTAGAACCACTGCCACACATCTTCAAATATACATAGACAGTACCTGGGAGCAGTCAGATCAGTACCTGGGAGCTGTCTGATCAGTACATTGGAGCTGTCTGATCAGTACCAGGGAGCTGTCTGATTAGTAGCTAGGAGCTGTCTTATCAGTACCTGGGAGCTGTCTGATTAGTACCTAGGAGCTGTCTAATCAGTACCTGGGAGCTGTCTGATTAGTACCTAGGAGCTGTCTAATCGTTACCTGGGAGCAGTCAGATCAGTTCCTGGGAGCTGTCTGATCATTATATTGGAGCTGTCTGATCAGTACCTGGGAGCCCTCTGATCAGTACCTTGGAGCTGTCTGATTAGTACATTGGAGCTGTCTGATCAGTATGTGGGAGCCCTCTGATCAGTACCTGGGAGCTGTCTGATTAGTACATGGGAGCTGTTTGATCAGTACCTGGTAGCTGTCTGATCATTACATGGGAACCCTCTGATCAGTACCTGGGAGCTGTCTTATCAGTACCTGGGAGCTGTATGATCAGTACTTTGGAGCTGTTCGATCAGTACCTGGGAGCTGTATGATCAGTACATGGGATCTGATCAGTGCATGGGAGCTGTCTGATTAGCACCAAGGAGCTGTATGGTCAGTACCTAGGAGCTGTCTGATAAGTACCTGGGAGCTGTCTGATTAGAACCTGGGAGCTGTCTGATTAGTACCTGGGAACCCTCTGATCAGTACCTGGGAGCTGTATGATCAGTACCTGGGAGCTGTATGGTCAGTACCTAGGAGCTGTCTGATAAGTACCTGGGAGCTGTCTGATTAGAACCTGGGAGCTGTCTGATCAGTACCTGGGAGCTGTCTGATCAGTACCTGGGAGCTGTATGGTCAGTACCTGGGAGCTGTCTGATCAGTACCTGGGAGCTGTATGGTCAGTACCTGGGAGCTGTCTGATAATGATCTGCACTATTTGTTGTTTCATCAAGCAGTGGGTTTACCCTTTCATAAGAATGTTGCAAATGAGTAGAAATAGATGCAAGTAGTGTAAATATTTGTCCAATTTTTTATGTTTTTGATTTATTCTGTACAGCAGGATTGGATAGATTGATTTAATATCAGATTCACTCTGGGTAGAAGTATCCTCTAATTAGTGTCAATATACAAACCAATTAACATTAATCAATGATGTTTGATGGTAGGTTGAGGGTAAATAGATAATGTATTTTGTTCACGTTCTGAAAAGGACACACTTTTTTTCCATTAATTAAGATGTTCTAAAGAGACATACAAGTGTCAACAGTACAATATTACAAGAGAGAAGGTCGTGATTTTGTTTTTGATCCGTTATGTCAACTGATATAGATTGATTGATATTCTTCGACAAGTCAACACACAAAAACAGACATCATAAATTCATTGAAATGTGAGAGCTAATATAAGTCTCTTTCAAGGGCAGTGTAGATAAACCATCGTCACAAGTTTTTGCAGCTTTGTAATGTTTGATTTGATTTTAACCCTGGTCATGCTAGATTTTGTTAATACACCAGGCTAATTCTTAGTCAACTTAAATCAACATGCAAAAGCTTTTGAAACAAATTGCTAAGAACACAACTGCAAATAGTGTGTATCCTGATCAAACAGCTTCCAAAAGCTCCAAGCAAGGAGCTGGCTAATTTGTATCTACAGTTTTTATATAAGCCTAATCAACACATGTATATGCTTAGCAGAGTAGTGTTTATAATGTTTACTACATAAATAAAACTCACCCGGAACTTAAAGAGTTTTTTGAGAAAGATTAAAACAAGACACAGAAGTTTGGTCATTTAAATTTAATCTATAAAGAGTGTTGGAAAGCTTTTCCTTTTTTTTTCTGTTCACTTCCACTAATGTGGCATATCAGCATAAACAATTACACGGCTTCATCTTTGCATCCTTAGTCAAATCAGTAGAAATCTCTTTCTGTGGTCTTACTGTTTGAGTGGACAATAGTGAGGAAAGGTACATTTGACCTTGAAAATCCTTAGTAACAATATATTTTTTACTATCTAGGTATTTGATTGAATTTAGTTGCATTGGAGAACCTGTAATACTTTTAGTCATTCTTTACATCAAACTGTATCAGGAAGACATATTGCTGGAGACTTGCGTGGAAGTAGTGTAGATCCTCATCAGAGTGCTTGCTGATCGGTATCTACACTACTTGCCCAAGTCTGAACAATTTGATTTAGCAGTCTTTTAAAGGTCCCCCCATTGGTACAGGTGTGACAGGTTGATTTAGTGATGAGATTTGATTGATGTTATGATTAGGAATGTAACCACAACATTCTTTACTATTTTGTAAGACTATCCCCAACTGTACCAGGGCCAATGAAGTGCAACCAATTAAATATACATGTGCATGATTTGTATTTCTAATTTAATTAGTTTAGATGTTGAAAGTGAAATTGTTCAGTTTTAAAATGTTTGAATATTGCTTATATTAATGGCATATAATTGATAATGACATGTGTTACTACTACTTGTTGCAGATGATGGACTGAAACAAAGATCAACTTTAGAAATCCTAGAGTGGAGGAAGTTGGTGTCAGAAATGGTAACCATGGCAACATAGGTAAGATAATGTTTTTGATTTATCTGATTTTATTAATATCATAGGATTCTTCTTTTCACTATAAACTTTTGAAAAGCATCACATTTTTTTGCTAAAAGATTTTATGCCAGGTTTAAAGAACATTATTCAATTTATTTATTTATCATTTGTTGACATAATATCAGTTTGAACAGTTCCTTTAATACAAGCCATAAGGGTGCCAGACCTACTTGGCAAATTACACTAAGTGTAAGTTGGGAGAGAATGCCTGGCAATATACTTGTCAATTACACTAAGTGTAAGTTGGGAGAGAATGCCTGGCAATATACTTGTCAATTACACTTAGTGTAAGTTGGGAGTGTATGCCTGGCAGTATACATGTCAGTTACACTAAGTGTAAGTTGGAAGAGAATGCCTGGCAATATACATGTCAATTACACTAAGTGTAAGTTGGGAGAGAATGCCTGGCAATATACATGTCAATTACACTAAGTGTAAGTTGGGAGTGTATGCCTGGCAGTATACATGTCAGTTACACTAAGTGTAAGTTGGGAGTGTATGCCTGGCAATATACATGTCAATTACACTAAGTGTAAGTTGGGAGAGAATGCCTGGCAATATACTTGTCAATTACACTTAGTGTAAGTTGGGAGTGTATGCCTGGCAGTATACATGTCAGTTACACTAAGTGTAAGTTGGGAGTGTATGCCTGGCAATATACATGTCAATTACACTAAGTGTAAGTTGGGAGAGAATGCCTGGCAATATACTTTTCAATTACACTTAGTGTAAGTTGGGAGTGTATGCCTGGCAGTATACATGTCAGTTACACTAAGTGTAAGTTGGGAGTGTATGCCTGGCAATATACACATCATTTACACTTAGTGTAAGTTGGGAGAGTATGCCTGGCAATATGCACGTCATTTACACTTAGTGTAAGTTGGAAGAGTATGCCTGGCAATATACACGTCAATTGCACTAAGTGTAAGTTGGGAGAGTATGCCTGGCAATATACACGCCAGTTACACTAAGTGTAAGATAGGAGAGTATGCCTGGCAATATACATGCCAGTTACACTAAGTGTAAGATGGGAGGGTATGCCTGGCAATATACATGCCAGTTACACTAAGTGTAAGATGGGAGGGTATGCCTGGCAATATACACGCTAGTTACACTAAGTGTATGTTGGGAGAGTATGCTATGAATTATGTTAATCTTTCCATGCACAGACCATAACTTGCTGTTTGCTTCTGCTTGAATTAACAACACAACCTTATGTGGTGTAATTATCATAACTGTAAGAAATATAATGAAGGCCAGATGGTGATGAATGTATGAATAAGAACAATTAACCACCTTAGTAGTATTGTTGCCAGGTACAAATTATGACCTATATATCTAAATAAGCATGAGAACAAGTTGTGGTTGCTACATGTGAATTATATTGTTCTTGTCACTTTTTATAATTAAAAAAAATGTTTTGGAAGAGTTTTTTCATTTAGTTTTAAAAGGATACTATTTTATATCAGTTTTATGACTAGATATAACTTGGCTACATCTTTAATATAAATTTGAAAATAAAATTCTATGAGAAAGAATTTTTGGTAAGTTTAGTTTCAAAAGATCAGTAGTTGAGATGAGTTGAACAGGACTTGAAAGTCCTGTTTAACTTAGATGTGTAAAACTTGAAAACAACAACAAAAATACATCTAACAGGAAAGTAACAACAAAGTATATTTGTTTGCAATTCTTTATTATATTAATATAGATATATTTTTCTGAAACAAAAAAATGACTCCATTTTACAGTATTGACATAACTCAATGCCATCTTAATTTAATTAATGTAATTTGAGTGATAGTTGACAAGTGTACAAAACTGAGGGAATAAACACCATGTCTGATATGGATGACTGAAATCCACTCCACTGTAGAGAGTGTCTTTCTGACCACAAAAGTTGCCCTTCACATCTCATTAGGTGCAGATTTTACGATACACATACTTCATTAAATTCATTATATTGCCATTTAATATGATTCCAAGAAATGGTGCTGTTTATTGACGTCATCAAACATTCAGCTATCAAAATTTGCAAGCATGGCATTCTAAATTTCACTCAGAATAGAGTTTATTGCAGTAAGCACCATTTAAATAACAGCAATTTATTGCAGCAACTCATTCTTGGTGACACTTCAATGACTGGTTAATTGTTTTTTACTGAATATGCTAAATTAACTTTCAAGTGATGGTAATTAGCTTTCATAAACCTAGCTATACATAATTATTAGAAGTATCAATGGACTAGAGTATTTAAATTTAATCTCCATGTATCAGGTTCTTACATTTAGTTCATGAAAGCTAAATAAAGTCTTTACTGCACTTGCTTCATTATTTCTTGTAATAAAATGGAAGGTTGCACAGGGTATGTTTTTGAAATGTTATTTGACTATTTAGCTAGTATACATAATGTTGATATGAACTGAAAATTTGTTAATAATTATTGATCTATCAAAATAGTTTACAACTGTAAAAGAAAAGTAGGGGCTAACTATCATTAAAGACATGGTCATAAGGTATTGCTTGACCTAGTTTCTACAAGTTACATCCAATTATTGTGGACAGTGTGATGTTTTGGAGGTCAGCCATTTGTATGACCTGGTTCACTTAAAGTACAACATTAATTCGTGTCAATTAATTATTAAAATTAGTGATGATGGATGATCCTTGTGGTTTATTTACTGTTGTTTGCTTTTCATGCAAATGGTGCTCACTTGTCCCAGTTGAACTTGTTTGAATGACAACTGGTTATAGAAAATACAAATGGAGCAAGTATCGTTTCTGCATCCATTCACCACAATATGATTAATAATCATGCCAAATTGTGACATCCATCGAAAACCACAGTTTATAATAATTGTAATATTTTATTGTATATGTTGTTGTCATTATAGTTCTTATTAGTTTTAACCTTACTTCAACTATGGTGTTGAAAGATTACTGACATTTATGGATTTTCTTGAAAGCTTCAGAATGTAAATATCTCAACATATTTATTGCCTGCTGTTAAATTATTTTCTCTCCTTTTTTTATAAGCCTTGCTTTGAATAATGTTTTCAGGTTGTTGACAGCATTTTAGTTATTTTTAAGTCTTATTCTACTTAACGAAAAAATTCTTATCTATATGTAAAGAATGTAGACCTTGGGAGATGTCTGATCAGGATCTACAAATTTTGCTGCTGAGTCTCCTGCAGTTTGTCTTGTTATGTAGATGTCAGCAAATTACCACTATTTGGTATTGCTTATAAATACATTTAGTAGGTTCAGGGTAGAAAAAAGGTGCACTTGTAGTCATCCTTCTATTTAATTGCATGTCTTGAAGTTGTTTTTCTCCAAATTGAAAACTTGCATTGTTTTGATGTTGTTTTGAGGTTGTTATATATAGAAAAGTTGCTCTCCTCAGAAGCCATTAGTTTTTAATGACATGTATTATGTTTCAATGATATTGATGTTTTGTTGCATTTTCCCCTCATGCTAACCTTGTTTTGAATATCAAGTTGAGCTTCTATGTGCTGAAGTTGTTAAAAAGAATTATTATCTTCATTTTAATGAAGACTTGACTGCCTTTTAATATGGCAAAACCTATTTTCTTATTTAAGTGATTGTTTTAAAATGATAATGTTAGTCTTGCTATTAAAACTACATTAGAAGATGACTTACATTTTCTTTAACCACCATTGTAGCAAAGCTGGCAGAGCATCAGGGACCCTGTATTCACACTCCAGGCTCATATCAGGCATTAAAAATAGTAGTGGTGTAGCTCCTGACAAACCTGTTTAAAACAGATAATTGAGTCTTTTTGAGTTGTTCCCCTTTGTCTAAATATTTTCATATAATTATAGTCTTCATCCCTGATAAACTGTCAATAATGTTGTTGTTTTTTAAATGCCATAGGCAATATATTTATAGTTAATTGAAGAACTGTTGCTTTGTGGGAAATATACCTATTCATAAAATTGTATAATACTTTTTAATTAATTTAATCCTTACTCTATCTTGCAGAAAGCAGACTTGTTAAACATTTAAAAACAATAAGTCATGTGTAATACTTATTTGTATACTTGTGTCATTAAGATGCTACCTTTGTTATAATTCACTTGTGCTATTTTTTTCTATGATTTGATGAAATAATATTTTACAACATTTAATTTTAAACATAGCATTTTGTGATGATACAATAGTTTAATTATGACAACAACTTAATCCTGCTATGTGCACGTTAAAACTTAGATTTCAGTTTTGTGAGTGTAGAACTATTTTACCATAGGTGGCTAGATGATTTAATACTTGGCAGTTTTATTCCTTTCTTGTAACAAAACAGAACAATAATGGCCCCCACATGCTTGGTTGCTGCAAGTTTTGTCTGCGTCACCCTTTGTTGGATATCTGTACAAAGCTTATTCTGACACCTTTATATGTGGCAAAAACCATAATGGAAATATATGAACAGGATAGATACACGGGTTAAATGTCTACTGTTCAGCAATATGAAGCCTTGGCCATTTGGAGTAATTGATAAAAATGAAAAATATTGTCAAAGCTCACCGTCTCCAGTATTACGTTTCACCAAATAGTTGTTTATAGCATTTTTGCCTGAGATTTATTCTGACCCAGTGCATTGACATTACGAGTAATGTAAGATGTTCGGTGTAGGTTTTCATCTATTATTTGTGATACATTTATTTTGTTGTACAACACAAATTAAAAAGTTGTTAAGGCATGAAGGCTTTTCAGATTTTGTAAAAGATAAACATATTTAGTCATCTTAGTTTTGGAAGCTAAGGTTAAATTGTTGTCTATGACATTTTCAGCATTCCATAGAAAAGTTTTGATTTATGTAGAACCACAGGGTGCTTTAAAATGTTTTATATTATAATGGATTTATTTTGTTAGAAACCTTAATAAATGTATTGTATTTATAAAGTATTTTAGGCTTAACTAAGTAATACATTTTGAATTAAGTAAAATTAGAATATTAGAATAATAATTACAAAAGGTTAAAATTCTTTGTCCATTAATTCTTGTTTGTTAAAACTCGTATTTCATCAAATAATACCATTGAAAACCTTTCATGTGGAAAAGTTTGCTTGGATCTGCTTCCTTCAAGTAACAGCTTTTCTGCTATTCTCTGCTAAAGCCAAATATAGGCTACAACATCCTAGCTGTTGAAAGAATCGATCCTAAAATGCTAATTAATGTTTATTTTAGATGAAACCAGTACCAAAATAATCATAAAATAACAAAAACAAACCAGTATATTAATAAGCTTCTGATCTCCTTTATTCAACAATGTCTACAAGCAGTGTTATAAATCTATGTAAAATGTTTAAAGTTTTGGTCTCTTCTGTCTGGCTTATGTCTGTCAAGTGTTGTGATGGTGTGGTGATTAGTGTTGAAAGCTAGTGCTCCGTTGATGTGCAGTTATTTAATATTTTGGCTCCATTCCAATAGGACATCGCCTAATCGTTCAAGGATCATCCATTCAAACTGCAAACAATCTTTAATCCTAAAACCAGATACACGTCACTCAATTGTCGTTAGGTACATAGATCTATAAATAGGTGCCACACCCTGCTCGCTGTCTGTGTCACTAGCTTCCTATTACGGTACACATGACCTGCTTTATTCATCTGGGAGGCTCATCTAGACTTAGGGGAAAGATTTCATGTGCTAAAACTTCCTTTACTACATGAAACCTTTTAGACCTGGTGCTTATTTGGACTGTCTTGATGAAACAAGTTTAGTGAATGCCAGTACAAAAGATAAGTAATTATGGGAAAGTAATTATGGGATATATTGTATCTAATCAAATCACCTTTATACACTTCTATTCCACAGCAGTCTTCACTGTCATACAAACCCTAACACTAGAGCTGGGCCTCTTATCTTCTCATCTTTGCACAGGTTATCCCTTAGCTTGCTACATTTTGTTAAAAACACATGCTAAATTGTCTAGGTTTTTTGCTTAAATATTATATGTGTTGCATGTCAGGGTTGATATACATATAAACATAGAATGAGCAGCAAATAGTGCAGATCCAATCAAAGAGCACCCAGCAGGGAGCTGGCTGATCAGGATCTTCACTATTTGCTTAAGCCATATAAATACATGAATAGCAGGCTAAGACTTAAGGTCAAGTTCGATCTTGTAGACAATTTCTTCCCATCTATATTGTGGGTGTGACAGTAACACTTGGGGAATAACCGTATGTTTTTGTGGTTATCACTGATCACAGGTTCAGTTGTCTAGTCTCATGTCCTAAAATCAAACTTTATGAGGTGTATCTGTTATATATATATATAGTGATTCATCCCATACTTCCTTCAGCTCATAATCTTGCCACCCCAGCACATTTGGGGTACCTGGAAGAAAAATGTGTCAATAGGGTTTACCTTGGTACTCACTGGTGCAAGCTTTTATCATGTAACAAGACAAAATTGCAGCAAGCCCTTAAGTTGAGTTGTTTTTATTCTTCCCTTTTCAAAAGAAGAATAAGTGTTTTTGCTATACATTGCCAAATAATCTGGTATAGATTCATTTTAGCTTAATCAGCAAATGTTGTACAGGTTTCTTCTTATGGTTGCTGTTGCTTGTTCTATGGGTTTATTATAAATATTTTTCCTTTTGTATTTTTGAAGTTTTTCTTTTTTCATATTCTCTTGTCTGAGTATAACAGGAAACTTTTGCAATTTTTTATTAGAATTCATAGCCAATGATATAGTTTAAGAAAATCTTTGTATTTTCAGGTATCAGCTGGCATTCTGTAATAAAAAGACCAAAGCCATGTCTTAATCCATAAGGCCATTGGTTCAGATGGGGTGAGATCATGTGACCAATACCACATATCCATGGCTTGGTATCACATGACCATCATGTGACCTACTACCGGTACACCACTGCTCTAGGTATGTAACCATCTATAATGAATGACATGACAAGGGGGATACCTAACATATTCAGCCCGAGTGAATCATATCTTACCAGGAAGATGGGGGGCAGCTTTATTGCCAAATATCTTATCCATCTGAATCTGCATAAACAATAAATTTATTATATAATCCCATTAATTGAAATTCAGATGAATTGTACGGCTTTAATCACACGTTGCAACTCACTGGTTTAATTTAAGAGAACTGTTTAATGCTTTTTAAGACATTAATTATTGTTATTATGTTTATGTTTGTGTTAATTATAACTCATGTGTTCATTTAAAAAGAAAACATTAAAATAATGTTTCAAAAGTTGGTGTTTGCTTGACATATGTGCTTTTGCTTCAAGCCAAAAAAATATGCTTGTAGGCTCATATTTCCCTGCTCAGACCTTTAAGGATGGTATAGTTCTAGATCAGCCAGCTCCATATTTTAACTCTTTTATCACAATCAACATATTAGCTGTAGAATGTCTGGCAATACTTCATAGTTACTATTGCCTAAAGTTGTTGGCATATAAATTCTAATGAGTATGGGTTGGTAACAAACATAGCAAGGTAATGATTTATCATATAGTTGAGGTTACTTGCTGTCACTTTACCAGTCAAGTAACACTAACTGCAACTTCTGTGTACCAGTCCACTGACCCCTGCATTTATGGGTTGATGGCTTGAATCCCAAATCAATCATTACTGATTGATTGATGAAGGATTCCACACATATTTTTGTTGATGATTAAAGTCACTTGATGACACAGCTGCAACTTTTTACATATAAAGACAAGCTCAGTTACATTAGGGTTATATGTATCCCAGAACTAGATGCTGCAGTCTGGAATACAACCCATTTGATACAACAGGTAGGAAAAGCAGATTTTCATTAAATAACCTATTATTGTTGTTTATTTATTATTTACAATACACTATCTTTGTTAATAACTCACTCCTGTTTATTTGTTGCCAACATCTTCATTTAAAGGAACCAAAATGTATCTATAGAGACTGAGCAACATGTATTTGAAATCTTGATCAGATTAGTCCATTCTGTGAGCTTTTGATAAGGAAGTATAACTTGCTGAGGCAATATATCCCATATTTCTTGACCAAACCCTTTGTTGCAGGTGCCCATTGAAATCGTCTCATTAAGGCAATTTGAATCCATACTTAATCTCTGGTTAAGATTATATAAAATTGTATGATCAAAATTGCTTCTCTAAATCTAAATATGGTAACCAACCATATGCCTATATCAAATACAATTGAAAACCTTACAATCATGATGGAGAAATTTGGGCAAAATTTCTGAAACAACTCTTGCTTTTGTCCAAAGGAAGATGATTTTGAACTTTACCTAAATTGTCAGACAGTACAAATCGTGAAATGTTTACTCTACATTTTAATTCTTTCCAAATCTTTAAATAAGTAAATGGAGATGCCTGCTAAAAAAAGATATGGACATCAGAGCTTATACCTGGATTATGATATAACATGATCCAGAAATAAGTGGTCACATGGATTTCTTAGTTTGAAAATGGCTAACAGTGCAGCTTGGCTTAGATAGGAAATAATATTTATAATGACGATTGTATTGTTATGCTCTAATTTTCACATTAGATGTAGGACATCAATAAACAGCATTTTGTAGGATGTTTTCAGGAAACAATAACATACACAATTGTTCAGTAGACAAACATCTGGTTCAAACTGTCAGATAGCACCTTTAAGGTATCATCACCTTCTCAACTACTCATACAATCATCAACTAGGGGTTTGTGCTTGTATCTGTCAGGAGGGATCCAATCAACATTTCTGTTAACAGCTCTCTTGTGCCTCCGTAACATTTACAACCTGTCAAGCTCCAGTTTTTGAAATGCATTATGCAGGTAGATTTAATTGATTCAACGAGTTCAGGTGAATAATCAACACCTTGTATGACAGTTATATGCGACAAAAAACTGGGCCAGCTTTGGCCAAATCATCCACATGTTATTCTCCATGCTGAACAGTTGTGTTGTTTGCATTGTTTTTCCATCAATTCATGTCAAGATTTTTTACCCAAGTCCTCATCTTTTCAACGATCTATTCACCTTTCTAGACGAACAATTCAAAATTAATCATTGTGTGAAATTTTCATTGCTTTATTCTTGATTTCATTGCATAATCTGACTGGAATGAGGCTCGATAATGCCCCCACGTGTATATGGGAATCTAGGAAAATTGAATCAAATTCAGCAAAAAAAGTGAAAAAATGACTAAGGTGATAAAATTGTTTGTTTTTTTTCTGTATTTAAATGGCTCTATCAGAAATAAATAAAGAGAAGAAAGTAGGTTATTCATAATGAATCATCCTCAAGTCTTTATCATTATCAGATCTAATGATGTTGATAGAAGTGAAACAAATGGGATATCAACAACAGTTAATGAAACTTTACTCTTAGCCTGGTAATCTCTTACTGAAAAAACCAAAGGCAAATAGTGTAGATCCAGATCCGTCAGCTACCTGCTGGGATCTGTCTGGTCAGAATCAGCTTCCTGCTGGGGTCTGTCTGGTCGGAATCAGCTACCTGCTGGGGTCTGTCTGGTTGGAATCAGCTACCTGGGATCTGTCTGGTCAGTATCAGCTACCTGCTGGGGTCTGTCTGGTCAGTATCAGCTACCTGCTGGGGTCTGTCTGGTCAGTATCAGCTACCTGCTGGGGTCTGTCAGGTTGGAATCAGCTACCTGCTGGGGTCTGTCTGGTTGGAATCAGCTACCTGCTGGGGTCTGTCTGGTTGGAATCAGCTACCTACTGGGATCTGTCTGGTTGGAATCAGCTACCTACTGGGATCTGTCTGGTCAGAATCAGCTACCTGCTGGGATCTGTCTGGTCGGAATCAGCTACCTGCTGGGGTCTGTCTGGTTGGAATCAGCTACCTACTGGGATCTGTCTGGTCAGTATCAGCTACCTGCTGGGGTCTGTCTGGTTGGAATCAGCTACCTGCTGGGGTCTGTCTGGTTGGAATCAGCTACCTGCTGGGGTCTGTCTGGTTGGAATCAGCTACCTGCTGGGGTCTGTCTGGTTGGAATCAGCTACCTGCTGGGATCTGTCTGGTCGGAATCAGCTACCTGCTGGGGTCTGTCTGGTTGGAATCAGCTACCTACTGGGATCTGTCTGGTTGGAATCAGCTACCTACTGGGATCTGTCTGGTCAGTATCAGCTACCTGGGATCTGTCTGGTCAGTATCAGCTACCTACCTGGGATCTGTCTGGTCAGAATCAGCTATCTGGGATCTGTCTGGTCAGTATCAGCTACCTACTGGGATCTGTCTGGTCAGTATTAGCTACCTGCTGGGGTCTGTCTGGTCAGTATTAGCTATCTGGGATCTGTCTGGTCAGTATCAGCTACCTGCTGGGGTCTGTCTGGTTGGAATCAGCTACCTACTGGGATCTGTCTGGTTGGAATCAGCTACCTACTGGGATCTGTCTGGTCAGTATCAGCTACCTGGGATCTGTCTGGTCAGTATCAGCTACCTACCTGGGATCTGTCTGGTCAGAATCAGCTATCTGGGATCTGTCTGGTCAGTATCAGCTACCTACTGGGATCTGTCTGGTCAGTATTAGCTACCTGCTGGGGTCTGTCTGGTCAGTATCAGCTACCTGCTGGGATCTGTCTGGTCAGTATCAGCTACCTGGGATCTGTCTGGTCAGTATCAGCTACCTACCTGGGATCTGTCTGGTCAGAATCAGCTATCTGGGATCTGTCTGGTCAGTATCAGCTACCTACTGGGATCTGTCTGGTCAGTATCAGCTACCTGCTGGGGTCTGTCTGGTCAGTATTAGCTACCTGCTGGGGTCTGTCTGGTTAGTATCAGCTACCTGCTGGGGTCTGTCTGGTCAGTATTAGCTACCTGCTGGGGTCTGTCTGGTCAGTATCAGCTACCTGCTGGGGTCTGTCTGGTTAGTATCAGCTACCTGCTGGGGTCTGTCTGGTCAGTATCAGCTACCTGCTGGGGTCTGTCTGGTCAGTATCAGCTACCTGGGGTCTGTCTGGTCAGTATCAGCTACCTACCTGGGATCTGTCTGGTCAGAATCAGCTATCTGGGATCTGTCTGGTCAGTATCAGCTACCTACTGGGATCTGTCTGGTCAGTATTAGCTACCTGCTGGGGTCTGTCTGGTCAGTATTAGCTATCTGGGATCTGTCTGGTCAGTATCAGCTACCTGCTGGGGTCTGTCTGGTTGGAATCAGCTACCTACTGGGATCTGTCTGGTTGGAATCAGCTACCTACTGGGATCTGTCTGGTCAGTATCAGCTACCTGGGATCTGTCTGGTCAGTATCAGCTACCTACCTGGGATCTGTCTGGTCAGAATCAGCTATCTGGGATCTGTCTGGTCAGTATCAGCTACCTACTGGGATCTGTCTGGTCAGTATTAGCTACCTGCTGGGGTCTGTCTGGTCAGTATCAGCTACCTGCTGGGATCTGTCTGGTCAGTATCAGCTACCTGGGATCTGTCTGGTCAGTATCAGCTACCTACCTGGGATCTGTCTGGTCAGAATCAGCTATCTGGGATCTGTCTGGTCAGTATCAGCTACCTACTGGGATCTGTCTGGTCAGTATCAGCTACCTGCTGGGGTCTGTCTGGTCAGTATTAGCTACCTGCTGGGGTCTGTCTGGTTAGTATCAGCTACCTGCTGGGGTCTGTCTGGTCAGTATCAGCTACTTGCTGGGGTCTGTCTGGTCAGTATTAGCTACCTGCTGGGCTCTGTCTGGTCACTATCAGCTACCTGCTGGGGTCTGTCTGGTCAGTATCAGCTAAATGCTGGGGTCTGTCTGGTCAGTATTAGCTACCTGCTGGGGTCTGTCTGGTTAGTATCAGCTACCTGCTGGGGTCTGTCTGGTCAGTATTAGCTACCTACTGGGATCTGTCTGGTTGGAATCAGCTACCTACTGGGATCTGTCTGGTCAGTATCAGCTACCTGGGATCTGTCTGGTCAGTATCAGCTACCTACCTGGGATCTGTCTGGTCAGTATCAGCTACCTGCTGGGATCTGTCTGGTCAGTATCAGCTACCTACTGGGATCTGTCTGGTCAGTATCAGCTACCTGCTGGGGTCTGTCTGGTCAGTATCAGCTAACTGGGGTCTTTCTGGTCAGTATCAGCTACCTGGGATCTGTCTGGTCAGTATCAGCTACCTGCTGGGATCTGTCTGGTCAGTATCCGCTACCTGCTGGGGTCTGTCTGGTCAGTATCAGCTAACTGGGGTCTTTCTGGTCAGTATCAGCTACCTGGGATCTGTCTGGTCAGTATCAGCTACCTGCCGGGCTCTGGTCAGTATCAGCTACCTGCCGGGCTCTGCCTGGTCAGTATCAGCTACCTGCCTGGGTCTGTCTGGTCAGTATCAGCTACCTGCTGGGGTCTGTCTGGTCAGTATCAGCTAAATGCTGGGGTCTGTCTGGTCAGTATCAGCTACATGCTGGGATCTGTCTGGTCAGTATCAGCTACCTCCTGGGCTCTGTCTGGTCAGTATCAGATACCTGCTGGGTTCTGTCTGGTCAGTATCAACTACCTGGGATCTGTCTTGTCAGTATCAGCTACCTGGGATCTGTCTGGTCAGTATCAGCTACCTGCTGGGATCTGTCTGATTAGAATCTTCAGCAATATATAAGTACTATCACTACTGTTGCATGTATTTGTTAGTGAAAAAAACAGTTTTGATGGCAATTTAACAAACGTAGCATGACAATGTTAAATGGTCAATCCACTTCCATTGTAGCAACTACCGGTAGGTTATGATAAGTCACTATTTCTAGCAGGACAAATAAATGACATCACTGGTTCTTGCCAGACAAATAAATGACATCACTGATTCAAGCAGGACATACAGATTACATCTCAGATTCTAGCAGAACAAATAAATTACATCACTGGTTCTAGCAGAACAAATAAATGACATCACTTGTTCTTCCCAGACAAATAAATGACATCACTTTTTCTTGCAAGACAAATAATGACATCACTGGTTTTAGTGAAAAATCGTGACATTATTGGTTTTAGTGACAAATAATAACATCACATATTCTAGAAAGGCAGGTCCTAGTAGGACAAATAAAGACATCCCAGGTCCTAATAGGACAAATATGGTATTACTTTTTCCAGCAGGACAAATAAATGACATTAATCATTCAAGCAGGACAATGCCCTTACAATTAAATGTCTAATTAAAAATCTAACAACCAGATCAGGTGCATTAATTCATGCCATTTTTCGATATCTTGCCAAAACCATTAAATATAATATATGTCATCATCTATCCTACTAGATTGCACTTTCCAGGACATAAATGCACTAGAAGAACAAAGGTAGTGGGTCAGCAAGCATTAAGATATATCATATGTACAAGTGCTTTGAAGAAAAGACAGAACAAAAACGTAATGAGCGAAGTACATGGCTAATAAAGCTGTCAGTTTTTTTGCACTTGAACAGCAGAAAGTGTCAGACTGTACTGCTTTTTGACAAGAAATTCTGCATCAGAAATTTGACAGCAGTAAAATAATGTACCATGTCAGCAAAGTATGGTCAAGTCCAAAGTGAACATATGACTACCTCTGTTACAGTTCCTGCATTAACATGTCTGGAATGTACACTAGGACATTATGTGTGTAATTCATGTTGCATCCCCAACAAGGTCAGGAGATACAATTCTGAATGGAGAATCGCACATATTTAATTTTTTTCATAAGCTAAGTCTTACCAAGTTATGACAAGATAAACAGTTTATTATGAGCAAGTAACCATAAAAAGCCTTTCCGTTAGATTCACTTGAGAGATGAAAAAATTATTAGCATATTTGGGAAGATATTTCTTCATTAGATGTAATTATATGTGACAGGTGTGATTTATGTGAGTTTGCCACTCATAAAATAGTGATATAACATCAAGTTTTTAGACCAGTTTGTTCAGAAGATGGGAAAATAAGGTCACAATGATCTAGATCCTTTTGTATGTGTAGCTCAGTTTCACTTTAAGGAAAGATGGTCACTGTTGCCAGTTAAAGAAGGGGGATATCTCATTATGTCACATTTAATCCAAGTATTGCTTGCATTCATTAGATTTGCCTAAATATGAAAATTTAAATGATTATCTACTTTGTAGTGAGGATAAAAAATTATAGGCTATTAATAAATAGAATCAGACTTACTTCCCTTATCTGAAGGGCCTGTAAAGGAAACCATGGTGACCCAAAAGTCATGATAGAGTTTTCTCCCTTTTATTAAAAATATTATTTTTTCCAATTAATGTTTTGCCAAATATTACAATAAAAGTCATATAGAAGAAATTTGTTTTGTAAGTGTTGCATTTATGTTTTATTATAAATAACCTTTGGCTGTGTTTCATTACCTATTGATTTAATGATAAAATCATCTGACTCTTGATTGGACAGTCACGGATGCAAATCCAAAAGCAACCATGAGATTATTCCTTAGGCAAGACAATGTACTGCACATTGTCTTATGTTATTACCTGAGTATTGATTTTAGCCAGGGAGTTAGGCAGAATAAATATAATTTTAAAACTTAATACCTAATCAAATCTGAACTAGGAGTTTAAAAAGACAGACAACAGTGATGGCTGAACCTTTATAACCTCATTTTTTGTTTGTTTCATCAATCTTGCTAAAATGATACCTTAAACTTGCTGAAGGGGCCTGGTTAATATGTCTAGTACTAACCCGGATATTGGGACATCAGCTATTCCTCCTGCCTTAATGATTGCTTAGCAGTTTTAAAACTGCTGAACAGTTGGGGTAGTTGATGTTATTTATCACTGTTTAATTGGGCTTTTCTAAAGAAGTGAATTCTGTATCTTTTCCACTTAGTGTATATGCACTAGATTAAGCTGTTATACTGCTATATAAGATGATTGGGGATCATTAATTATTTATATTTAAAGTAAAATTCAATTAGGACCTCAATTTATAGTTAATTAAAACATTAAATATTAAACACATACTGAACAAATAATATTGAAAGCTTATTAAACCATCAATTTCATGCATAATTAACACAAATAGCATCCAGTTGAGAACTTTATTTTATACAAAACATTAAGTATTTAATACAAAACATTAATTAAGTATGTATCAATTCATAAAGCAATGTTTTTAATTTGATTGACACTTCTGTATTAGGTTGACATTGCTGTTCCTTCAGTTGTTGAGTTTAAATTAGGAAAAGTTGAATCATCTGATCTTGTCACAGCCTGCAGGCTATTATACAGCATTGAACATTTGTTTATGTCGCAATAAGCAAATCTGAAATTGATCACCTTATTTTGGACGGTTTCTTTTTCTGGGATCATGTGAGCAGGGTTTCTTGGTTGTGTTTTTTGTTTTTGTCACATGTACCTGCGATATCTAGCTGAATGGTGTGCCAATCTTTGCAGATTGCATCTGTATATCACAGCTAGTGTAAACATCACAGCCAGAGGAGTGGGGAATGTTTTATGGACTCATTCTGATAAAACGGGCAACCAATCAACCAATTTCTGATCAAGTTCTTTTAATTGATCTACAAATACAACAAATTGCATGAATTAAGTCATAAACATTTCAAGTCTATTGGAATTTCCAGTATTTGAATTGCAAAATTAAGATGTATTCAAAATCTGAAATTGAGTTTCAGTGACCTTTCTTGTATAAATAAATGTTATTGGATGTTAGATAACTATATTCTATTGGCAATATCTGTATCTACACTCAGCTAAGGTTTGTGTGTGCCTGTCTGTGCAAGTGGGCTAATATATTTTTCAGAAAGTACATACATATTTGATTATACTATTTTTTCTCAGATTTATTGAGAAAAAACGACCAAATATTTTTTAATACATGATGGACAATTTGTATATCTTATAACTAATATTTCTAGCTAAAGAAAGATTTTAAAGGTGGTAGAGTGGAAATAATTATAAGTTAAGCACAAGCTGTTTTTAAAAGAAGTTGCTTTGTTGTATATTAAATCAGAATTTTTTTATGTTATTTAACCTTGAACATAGGAATGGCTGTCTGAAATGAAAGCGAAAAAACTAAATATGTATTTTCTTGAAAAAGCTTCCTTATGATTTCATTTGACAGAAAAAAGTACAAGATGGGTTTATTGATAAAAGGACAACCATTAGAAATAAAAACCTAAAACCTAAATGCCAATCTTGTACAGGAGTTGACTGCTTATTGTTAAGACATTGTCTTTCTTCATTAGTATTCAACATAGAATATCAAACTTGAAAAAAAAGCTAATATACAAAATATGATCATTGGTAAAGAAGGAAAATTAATACCTTATATAGATGAGGACTTATTTAGCCCTTGCAATAGAATAAAAGTCATGAAATGTACTGTTCTATGAAAGTAGGGAATCTTTCAGTAAGTATTAGTTATTTATACAAGAAGATCATTATTAACCCTTTGACATAGGCTAAATGTTCACACTATGAGTAACCTGTCCTGGCTCATGGCAGACATTTTTTCAGTCATTGGAACAGACTGGTTACAAATGCCTGCACCATGTTTTGACTTTTTGATGCAAATGCAGACTGGTATTCAAACAGATTGAGTGAAAGTTCATGATTTAATTGCACTATTCATGTGTCGAACTTGTGAATGTAACAGTTTAGTTGTTTAGCCTCAGTATTTGAACAAGCTTTAAGTAGTTTGTGGCTGTTTAGGTATAGGTCTCAGCTTGCACATTCAGAATAAATACAGCAAGTGGCACATGGTATTTTTCTTAATTAATTTACCGTTAATATTTGCATAAATTATGCATTCATAAATATTTACACTGCAGGCTGCGAAACGCAGTTAAAAGGCTTGCAATAAAGTAATTGTACAGGCATGCTTGGAATGTAACTTGTTATCCTTAGATCTGATATTAAAAGAGGCCCTCAAAATTAAATTGTTCTGAAAATAAATCTTTAGGGAGGGAAATATTTTTTAATTACACCAAATTAATGGTAGCCGAAAATATGATATTAGAAGCAAAATAAACATCCCTATTATATAGTACATTCAAAATAGTGTTTACACACACATATGCATGTACCGGTAGTTACATTATCACAAATTATCCACTTAGCAAAAAAATGTAGTTTTCTCTTTAGTGCAGTTTAGCAAATGTATTTATATGATTTTTGTTGTGTTTTTTTTTCCAGAGAATTGCTGCAAAAGCTGAGGTCTTATTTTCTTAGGTGAGTTATTGAAAATGTTAACAAAATCTACTTGTTTTTAAAGCCAGTTTTCAGGTTTTAGTTATTATATATTTTATGCAAGGTAAAAAAGTACATTTGGAAAAATAATGTTATCATAAAATAAGATAAACTGAAATGATTTACAGTTAGTTTGGGAATATACAATATTATATCCAAACTCAAATACAGACATGCTGCCTTCTACTTACATGTGATTGTAAGAAAATGGGACCAACTTCACATTATATGCATAACACTTAAAAAGTTAAGTCTGATCTGAGAGCTGGCATTTAGCTTTCTGTATCCTAATACAACTTTTACCTGACATAGTTAACCCCTGTGCACACAGTTTCCTTTTAAGCTAGCCATATTGAATCTATCTGGCACTAATATCCCAACCAAACTTCAGTCTGACAGCACGCATCTTTGATGTGTGAAATTGAAGGACATGTTTGCTTTTCAAGAGTTTAATTTAAAAGTCTAAAGATCTCACAAATACATGCAAACAAAATAAAACCTAGCCAATGATTCTTGCCAAGGTTTGAAGGCTTTTATTGAATTATCAGATGAAAAGTTGATGGTTATCTAAGAGCCCAAGTATTAGAAGTGTCCCTGGTATATTCATTAACGACTTACTGACACCAGTCAACCCAGTACCATTCTTATACATTGAAACATTAAATGTACTGACCCACTCTTTCTGCTGTAAAACATGTTCAATGAAACTACATCTTTTAAATGGCCAAAGTTTGATATGGTGTTTTCTAAATTTGGCTTTATAATTAAAGACAATGTCTGGTTAGAAACAAATACACCTATCCATAAAGAAAGCAAAGAAAAAAGTACCAGGCAATAGAATATTCCTTAAAAAAAACATTACTTTATGCCCAGATAAATATCCTTTCATTATTATAGGACAAAATAAAATTCGCTTACAAGCTTGATGGCAAAATTGATTGAACAATTTATTGTTCTTGATCTCTATTAGATAAGAAATCTCTTTTATCAATCACTGAAGTTGTATTCTAAGTTTGCAGTATTATCCTTATATTCCTTCCCTAATCTTGTGGAATGCTAGATATTGCGATATTCATGTGAATGATAAATAAAAAGATTTAACAAGCTATCATAGGTGAGATCTACAATTGTTTATAGATTTTCGATAATGTTTCATGACAAAATCGTGAGATTGGAGTGAATGACAGGTAAAGTCCGTGGTATAAAAAGCACTATCGTTGACTATCAGTTGACTGAGTCCCTAAAAGTTTTTGACAGCTTGGGATTTACTTGTGCCACTGTTGACAAGCGTAAAACGTGCAGCATGCATTGTTTTGATACCATGGTCGTCATGCTAGGTTACAAACTTGTAGCTCCATGCATGTCATGTAGACGAACATACCTAGGTTGTCAAGACAGACCTGAAATATTTTGGGGGGGGGGGGGGGGGGGGGGGGGTGTTTTTTTCCCCTAACTTTTTAAAGAAAAGATTGAATGTTTCAGTAGATATTAATCAATTTATTTGTGTCAGTGAATTTTTTCCTGATCAGTTTGATGTAAGAATTAATGCAGGGAGAAAAAAAGACAGAAATTTTCAAAGATTTTCTGAATTCTAAAGAATTCTGGCAATCTAACATTAGCAGAAGCAGAGGACAGAAGCAGTGAATTGTAGTATAGATTACTGTTTTATAGACTAAAAAATTTTAACATTACTATAACATTATTGAAGATTTTACCAACAAAAAGGAAAGCATTACAAAACTTACCTGACCTTAAAAGACTTACCCAAATGTGGTTAGTTACATAAACTTGCATGCCATTGTATAAAGCCAAAGGTTATGGTGCACTCCCACACAAACAGAGATGATGTTTCAATAAAAGTCAAATATACTTTTACATGGAAACGTCCAAGTTTTGCGCTGTGATGAATTGACAGAAATTGGTCTAAAATAGTGTGGGAAAATCAGGGAGAAGAAAGTGCTCATTTTACAGTTGAATGTCTGAAATTTCACCAGTGGTTGACCCATCATGCTACTGTAGATTCAGTTACTGTCAGAAGGGGAAGTCACAGCACCAGAACATGGGAACCATCGAAAGTCATGGCCCAGCTCTGATTGTACCTCACCTATACAATATTGGTGTTTTTTTCTGGTTAAGCCCTGGTTAACTAATGGTAAAGCTTTACTTGTACCTCACTCATACATCTCCCCTAAACTCATCAAACATTGGTGACAATTTAAGCTGTTATGTGGTAAACTCTTCACACTACATCAAGCACAGACAAAAAAGTGTAGATCTAGATCCGCCAGTTCTCAATGCAGTCTCTTTCTTGTTGCTTAAAGTCTTATGATTAAATGGTGTAAATCTAGATCCGCCAGCTCTCACTGCAGTCTCATGTTGCTTAAAGTCTTGTGATTAAATAGTGTAAATCTAGATCAACCAGCTCTCACTGCAGTTTCATGTTGCTTAAAGTCTTGTGATTAAATAGTGTAAATCTAGATCAACCAGCTCTCACTGCAGTCTCATGTTGCTTAAAGTCTTGTGATTAAATAGTGTAAATCTAGATCAACCAGCTCTCACTGCAGTCTCTTTCTTGTTGCTTAAAGTCTTATTTTTTTGTATTGTTTGGTTATAAATGTTACGAGATCATTGTGAATGCCACTCCCAGCTTGGATTTCAGACCTTGTAGAGAGAGAGAAAATGGAAAGACCTGTATCACACTTGTATGCATCTATCCTTACATCTTGTTGAAATATTGGGGATAAATTTGAAACAAAAACAACATCATATTCCAGACATACTCCAAGAGAAATTCTTGCCTTCATTGCTGACCTATTTTCCTCATATACCTGTCAGACTTTATTTTCATGCATTTGGAGAACAGTTTCAATTTTAGTTTGATATGACAGTTGCAAAGGGACAGGAAAAAATCTTGAAAGGAATGTTATATTTTTTGTGGCTGTCAAATCTTGTGAAGGACTGAGTTGTCAAAGTTGGTTTATATATCCTGATAAGCCCTGCCTTTGACTTTCTGTTTTTACTTTTTAATATAATGAAACTATTCTATAATTGAAATTATCCTTTCCCTTCATTATGGACATTCGCTGTCTACACAGGCATTGTTTACCCTTAAATTAGTAATTTAACCATTTATTTTAAATGTTGTTGTTTTTTCCAGAGCCAGGGCTTTGTATCATGTTAATATCATTTTTTTCTTTGCATACTTAGCTAAAGCCTTGATTTATGACATAATTCCTATTCATAAAATTGAATTTCATAGCAAATATTCCCGAGCAAAGCAACTCTGTTCAATTTCCAGTTCGTGGCTGACTTTTAAATAAGCAAACCATTTGTTATCTATTTTGTGACATTTAAACATTGACTTACCAGTTAATATTATTTTGAGCTTTTTGCATAGTTTTGTGAATTTAAGGAATTGAATCAACATTGACAAAACTTGTGACTCACAGGTTTTTGTGTGTTTATTTTTTGACCAATCAAAACAAAGCTGGATATGCCATCTGTGGTAGAGTATGGCAGGTTTGTGGTTCCCTGCACTGTGTCATCTTAGGGAACTGGCCCTTTTGTCCACTATGGTCCTTTATCCTAAAACATTTCTATATCTTTATACTTTTTTCTTAAAACTACATGAAAAACACAGAAGCAAATAGTGCAGATCATGATCAGAAAGTTTCTGGCAGAAGCTGGCTCATCTGGATATCTGCTTTATGCCTTAGCTTGCTAAATTTGTGATTAGCAGGAAAGGATTAAAGCTAATATGTAATGACAGGTTCTGACGCTGAGATTTTTATCATTTTATTTTTAAATATGTAGCCACGCGCTTGAGTGCCTACAGAAGACAACATAGGCTACCTAGCGTGTGTCATGGAGCGAAGTGAATTACGATGTATACAGTTTCCATTTGATGTGACGCAAAATTTAATTTGATACCTTGCCACTGGGGGCTTGTAATATTGAAGCACATAGTGGCTGGATTTGAAAGAAAAATTCCTAGGGTACTCTGTGATGAATCACCATTTTAATCCATCCAATATTATAACAATCTCTTGGGGTATTGAGAACTTTGTAGGCTTTGCATTTATTTGGCAATAATTTCATTTTGTTTATTCTGTTTTATAGGATAAGTTGTATGCAGTAAGAAAACAAGAAGTATGCTGTAAATGATCCTTTCAAGGAATATAGCTTAAGGCAGACAGTATTATTATCATAACTGAATAAAGCAGAAAAATTGCAATTTTTTAAATCTTCTGGAACAAAACACATACAACAAAAACATGATTATATAGCAGGAAAATCAAATGGATAAATATTTTTTTCTGAATGTAATATAAATAAATCTGTATGTTGCTGGACTGTTCTTTAAGTGAACACTTTTTATATTTATTTTCGCCTTGAAGGAAGCCTTATAAATGTCCTATTTCTGTACATCACAGGTTTTAGAAGTGCTGGTAAAATAATCTTAAAATACAAGGCACATTACTTGTCTTGATTTTAAATGAAGTTCCCATTTTATGAAATTAGTTTCCTAATCTTTTGAAGGCAGACCAGAAAAAAAAATGTGTAAAGACTCCATAAAACTTTGAGCAGTATTCATTTTTTGCTTGACATGAAATAAAAGATCTACATCTTTAAAGTTTTCATTACTCGTTTTAGATTATTTACGATGGTCTAAGAGGCTATCAAGGATTTTGGTTCCCTAGCACGTGTGGAAATCCAATATACATTTGCTTGCGAATTAGCATTGCTTTGAAAGTAAATCTCAAACCCTGATAATTTAATTATATCTAAATGAGACCTTCTCTAGTGATGACAATTTTGCAGCTTGATATATTTGTGTCGTTCGTGAGGCTTCATTCATCGCTAGATAAATAAATCGTGCTTCTCTTGAACCTTTCTGAGTGTCGAGAGAAAGAAAACATATCTATTTAAGACATAAATATACAGACATCGTGATTATAGTTTTGTGCCTTATCACTAAGAAGGCATTACATAATATTTACACAGCATACTTTATCTGGCTTCAGGTGGCCATCGGTGAAGAAAAGGGTGGGCCGCCTCACAAAATGATTTGCAATAGATCAGTCCTCAGGTCACTTAAGGTAAGCCACGAGAAAGCCTTCCCTGGTTAGAATCACTTGTAAAGACAACTTAAGACCACTGGATTTGTTGTGGCTTTTGTCTGCGTAATGAAATTGTCACTCAGTACTTCAAGGTATTTTCTGTGGGTTCTTCAGCTACACGTTATAGGTAGACGTTTGTGAGATGTACGAGAAAAAGGTTTTTAACGGGTTTTTTATACATGTGTGACAAACAGTGTATTGCATGGCCATACCCTTCAGATGTCATAAGTGGAGGATCGGGGTAACAAATGGTGCGGGGTTATCTGGTGGTTAGAGCTGCACAGATCCAAGGTTATCAGGCAGGAATCACTGGCAAATCACAGTCGTCAGATAAAGAAAGTTGTCTCCAAGTAGATGGCAATTCTGTATGTCAAGTTTTCTACTGACCTTAACAAGGGGACAAACACAACCAAGGCCAGACATTCACACGGAAAAATATCAGTTACACTCGTTCAGTAAATGATCTAAATGATCAGTTATAAGAGCTTTGATCACTTTTTACAACATTGAATGAATAAAGCTTAATATACAGGAAGTATTTCCAGTAATGTCATTAACTTTTATGCATGTCACTTATTTTTCTATTTTATGTCACTTTTTTTATTTGTGCACATTTTAAAACTAAATGTTTTCTATTCTGACAGAATTTAATAATGGTATGATATTAAATACATACATTGAGTAAAAATGATCAAGCCTATGCATACATTGTAGGTTCATCTTCTACTGGTGGCCACTGGATCAGGACTAGCACTGATTACAGCTTTAGCTTTTGTAATGTGTGTCATTGTATTCTGCAGTGCATGTAGCTGTAAGCAAAACTTAACAATTACAAATGTAGTATGTGTTTGTAGCTAGGGAGGCAGGATAGGGGTGTCAAAAATCCAATTAGATGAAATAATCTTACAGTACTGGCGATGGAGGAGAATTCAATTGTGCATATTGAATTGACTTGTATTATCATTTTTTTCTTTTAATTAAAGGCCACATTAATCATCTATAACTGACATAAGTGTTGATGAACAAATGGCCACAGATCCATCAAAGTCAATGTGCTCAACTTGCTTTACTTTAGTGGGGCCTTATTTGTTTGTTATTGCCTTATGCTGAAGTGCTGTTTTAAAACATTTTTTGCATTAATCACAATTTATCACATGTTACATATTAGTTTAAACAATACATATGATCATATAAGACATAATTAGAATTAGCTTAATGGGAAAAAGTTCATGACTCTGAGCCTATTTTTTCCCATTAATTTTTGGGAGTATCAATATCCCTTTATCAGCATTTATATTAATACTTCCAATACACAAAGGTAACAATAATGGCAATAATTATTTTCATTATGGTCAATACTGAGCTTGGAAACAACATAATCAGTTACCTTTAAGGCTGTTTTGAGACAATCCTGATCTTGGAAACAACATAATCAGTTACCTCTAAGGCTGTTTTGAGACAATCCTGAGCTTGGAAACAACATAATCAGTTACCTCTAAGGCTGTTTTGAGACAATCCTGAGCTTGGAAACAACATAATCAGTTACCTCTAAGGCTGTTTTGAGACAATCCTTAGCTTGGAAACAACATAATCAGTTACCTTTAAGGCTGTTTTGAGACAATCCTTAGCTTGGAAACAACATAATCAGTTACCTTTAAGGCTGTTTTGAGACAATCCTTAGCTTGGAAACAACATAATCAGTTACCTTTAAGGCTATTTTGAGACAATCCTGAGCTTGGAAACAACATAATTGGTTCAAGAATTGGCTTTACTGGATCCCTCTCTAATCACCTGGGTTTAAGTTCTTGTCATGTTAAATACCTGTATAATAATGAGGGTTTTCCAGCCAACCCATAGCCTATTACTGGATCTAGGTACGAAGAAGAACAGAAGTTGCCAAAGTGACCATTATTTTGTGGGTGTGACCTGGGTTTAAAAAGGGTAGCTTAAGCTCAAGATTGAATATTCTTCAGGAAAAAATTACTTACATAAAAGGAATACGGTTGTAATAAGACATGGCTCAATTGATAAATATATAAAATGAGGAAATAAAATATTATTTAAATAGAATGGGAAGGAAACTATTTATTCTAAAAATAGATTTAGGAGGTAAGGTAAAATTGATTTCCAAACCAACTCATTTACTTGTCTAAATTATTTATTTAAGTAATTTAAACAAAATTGTGAAGTGTGAAACCTGTGTAATGAAATTACTTCATTTTAATGTATTAATGAAGCATTTTGATTGTGTTTTATCTTTAAGTATAGTTCATCTCGAAGTAAGCTTCATGAATAATTATTCTGCAAGACAGTGGGAAGGTCAATTTCTTTTCTTCTCATCTTTGAATATTTAATGCTATTGCTTTAATGTCAACCACAAGTGTTATGATAGCTATGTTTTCTGCTTATTACTTTCTTTGGATCATTTCTTTTCACACATTGGTAATGCAGAATAAGCAAAAGATGGCACATTTTGCATAATGCATACATTAAAGCATTTGTCTAGACTAGATTGAACCCTCTTCTGCATTAAGTGACCATTAAATATGCCAAATCTGCTTGGTTTGTAATGACACAAAATCATTAATAATGGCTCCAAATGCACAGGGTTTTAAACGACAGGAGATTTTAAAAGTAGATGAAATAGCATGTAAACGTTGAAAAGAGCATAAATGTAAATAGATGCAGCACTGGAATGTAGATAGATTTATGATATGTACTATTTATAGAGATGTAGCTATTGCTGAAACATTAATAGGTACAAATAAAAACAGGAAAGTACAAACTAATTAATGTTAAAAAACACCATAACATTCAAGTTTAAATAAAAGTTCATAGATGTTTACATTAATAAGTACAATTTTATAAATATTTAAATAAGGGGGTATTATATACATGACTAAGTTTAAACAATTTTAAGTATGGGAAAGAAAAAAATGACACATTTTGGCATTATTTTTTTTTTCTAAGTACAAATTGTTAAAATCAAACAACTTGTAACTTCAATTATAGAATTATAGATTTGTTTAAGTTCTTTTTAATCTGAACATTAATATCATCAAGTTGAAACATTTTGTATGCAGGGCCATATTGAACAGATGACTAATCTAACAATAGAAGCATCCGTCTATTCTCTCTGACATTACATCAAAACACTGAGATTATGATCATGCTTGTTTATTCTAACAGTTACTTTGCAGTAAAAACAATAGATCTGTTACAGTTGCTTACCGATGAATGTCCCTTGACACTGATCTTATCTGTTAACAGACATAGAACATCGATCTTGTATGGCGAAAACTTCGTTTGGGGCTCAATCGTAGAACTCGTCCACAGATGCCATGTGACTTGCATTATGGGATAACCAATTAGAAAACTTTATTAATTAGTTTCTGGCTGTCACCCAGATGTTCAAAAACAGTCATTGCTCTGATGTTATCACTAAAAAACAGTAGTAATTTGCACGGTTTATTGACAAACAAGTACTACTTCATACAAATGCCATGCCATTGAGTCAAAGATTCAGTGTCAAGTGTCCCCTGTTATGAATATACTTATAAAACTTATGTTCCATAATAATCATAGATCATGTATCAATTTACTCGTAATGTGTGTAATTTTATCTGTACTCAATCACAACATAAAGAGGCCAACTGAGTATAATTGGTATAGGAGAGACTTAAGCTGTTAGTATTGTACTAATTATTGATAAATGTTATGATTATAGGTCATGTTGCTAAGTCAGTACGATTAGAGTTGTTTGTGCTGAAACATGGCGCACGCCATTGCTATTATGTTTTAATATGGTCTCTATCTTATTTGATGATCAGGCCATGATACCATAATCCCCTGCTTCATCTATTTGGCATTGCCTTAAGTGTTAAACCGTCGCCTATCAAACTCTGACGTATAATATCTAGTAGGCCAAATGCTAGTTTAACTTGCACTGTTATTCTCAGTTTTTAACTGTTTATATTTAACAACCCAGTTAAAAAGGTCCTGTAAAGGAGTTAAAGTACTTAAATAACCTTGTCCTATGTAACTATATTAATCATGCTGTAAATGTGCTGTTACAAATTGTGGCGCCATGTCATATTTTCATATTAAAATTTCAAAACAGGCTTAAAGGTGCAGTATGTAGAAAGGATATTATATTTAATAATTAGTTGTATATAGGAGAGATTTTAGATTTAATCAGTATATCCATATAGGAGGGACTTAAGATTAAGTAAGTAGATCCATATACCGTAGAAAAGATTTTAGATTTAATAAGTTGATCCATATTGGAAGGATGTTAGATTTAATAAGTGCAAGCTGTCAACTGATTCTTTTATTTCTCCTATTATTTGGATCAAAATCCTATGTTCTGAAAAACCTCCTATATTTCCTCCATTTTCCTTTTTGTATTTAAATATTCCTATATTTTTTAATAAATAAAAAGTGTAATATTGCTTTGGTATTGCTTTTGGCTTCTTTTTCACTGGTAATTTCTAAGCCTGCAACAGCATCACAATCCTTCAGACAATGCTGCTGTGCTCCTCTTCGTCATCTGTATGGTCAACTTGCAAGGCAGTGCATTAGGACACAGGTCTTTTAGGTGACCATTCAAATGATGGTGATGGGCTTTGCAGTGACCTTCTGCCTGGATTGTGATGCTGTTGTTCAAAGTTAATGGTTTACTTCATTTTTACGTTCAACATTTTGCACATTGATTATTTTAGAAACAATAAGTGTAAAGGTAAGAATTATTAGTGTAAGTGCCAGTAAATGAAACTAAGTTGGAAACTCCTATGATTTGCTTCAAAACTATCCAAAAACTCCGATATATTTGTTGCGAAAATATTCCTATATTCCTCCTATATTTTGGAGAAGACCTTGTTTACAGCCTGTAAGTTAATCCATTTAGGAGAGATTTTAGATTTTAATACATGAAGCTATTTCATTATTATTTAGGTATAATCACAATCTACTTTAAACAAATTTCATTGTCTTGAGGAGCTTGTTTACATGCACAATAACTTACAAGTGTACAACACCTATTGTACTGGACCTGGTAGTGTAATCGGTAGAACGTCGGCTCCAGGGAGACCCTGGGTTCGAACTTAAGCCCTGACACAGCAGTCATAAAAATGGTACTGGTATACCGTGCTAATGCTCTAGCAGATATAAGGGTAGTTACACAACTGGTTGGCCCAGTGTCAGGATAATGTGACTGGGTGTGGTATCATGCCAGGTGTTCATGGCATGATATACTCAGAGAAGGCAGCACTATAGCTGCTTCAAGTGGACACCATCTTCAGATAATTGAAATAATGTTGCTGGGATGATAAACCCAACAAACAAACAAACACCTGTTGTGATTGAAGAAATAACTCAGCTTGCTTAGCGCAAATTGATCAGACTAAGGTCAAAAGAACAGATTCAGATGAGATAGCTCCTCCTGGGACCTGGTTTTACCAGGATATGCACTACTTGCCACTAGGTCTTTGTATTTATCTTGTTAGCTATGCATGTAATTGTTGCAAATAAGTAAGAATTAAGTTTAAGTTTTGAGCAAATAATAGCTGGCTATGGGTTTATTAACAAGTGAATCCAGGGGCTAGGGATCGTGTGTGACTAGGGTCAAACTGAACCACAAGGAAGAGTGAATTATGTGACAAATAAACAATATGATGTATGATAGTTGTCACGGTAATAACTAAAACTCTGTGGCTTTTTAATTTGAGATGCTGAAAAATCATGTGTTGAATTTATCGTCCCATGAATTACATCAAATGAATGAATAATTAGTCTCAAGTCTGTCAAGTTTATGTTTGGGATGGTTTCTCACTTCGCTGATCATTCGCTCTACTTTGGTTCTTGTCTTTCTAACCACATTTTTCACCTTAAGCTTGTAACTTGCTGTTCCATAGACTAGGACATGTAGATTTGTTTTTAAACATGACAGGGTAAAATACATATGCAAAGATGATGGCAGGCATACATGTAAATCTTCTGTCATTATATGGGTTTAGTCTAATGTGGGGTGCGAAATGTGTTTTTGTCACAAAAACTGGTAACATTCGGATTCACTTGGTAATAGGTAACAGTGAACTAATGTTACATTTTACAAAACTGAATGCCAAGGTTTTTTTTTCACTGGAATGGTCATTTAAACAAATTGATTGCAACATTTGTAGACTTCTTAATCATTGTCTGCAAACTGACAAACTGAGATCTTTTTTTCATTGTCATGTTTGGCACAAACAAAATATTTTTCATCTGCATGAACTACACAGGGCTTAAATAATGTCTGTGGAAACACACAAGTGTGAATAACCTGGATAGGGTGTATGTGGCTACAATTTTGACATTCTGTTTATTAAGATGCTATTAATTATTCCAGACTGTCATATGATCACTCGTACATAAAGCACCTGACTGATTCAGGTGTGTAAATCTACGAGAGGAGATGAAACACCTGTGCTGTTACGAAAAAATTCATCAAGCGGGTTGAAGTCGTCTCGTGAGTGCGATCAGCTCGTAAAACTAGTGACCCTTCACAGACTTGTAGTGTAAACCCTGTGTTTGATCCCAATGTCAGTAATTCTAGATGACCAAAACTACAGCATTTAATCCAAAAACAGGAAAATTCAGCAAAACCACTTAGTAATGCTCCAGATGTGTGTAAAACATTTGTGAGATATGTTTAAATGTATTATTCCCAGTCCTGATCTATTCTCAAATTCCCATCCTGCCTATCACACAATTTTAAGGGTGAGGCAAATAGTGTAGAACCAGATAAACTCCCTGTTAACTCCCTATTTTAAGTATATCAATCTGGACATGTTACATAGATAATACGTAAGCAAAAAACATCTACTTAGAATTCAGCGTAGGTTTGCGACAAAGTTAGTTAATTAATAAATGTATTATTTCTTACCCTTTTTGCTGATATAATTATTACATACACATTCTACTTGACTTATTGGAGATCTAGCAGCATGCTGCCAAGTCATTTTGATAGAATTTCATAAATTGCAATGTGTGTATATATATATATATATATAGAGAGAGAGAGAGAGAGAGAGAGAGAGAGAGAGAGAGAGAAGAGAGATAGAGAGAAGAGATAGAGAGAAGAAAGATTACATATTAGATGTATGTTATTGAGGTGCTTTGTTAAACAAGAATTAGATATTAAGAAGAAATATATATTGTACCCCACACTCATTATAAAAGTTAATGTACCAAACAATGTACAATATTGTCTGCATTGAAAGAGACCTTATTTTACCCTCCATTTATCTAAAAAGATTGTACAATTAAGTAATATGCTAGGTACAACAATAAAATAGGGGAAAGGTTATTGCTGACAAGCAAATGTAAAAGAGGAAAATTTAGACAAATTTATTTATATGTAAATATTCGCTAAAGATTTGGGGAGATTCTGTCCCACATATTAGTCATTATCAAGAAAAATGTTCTCATTTGCTTAGAAGTAGTTCAAACACATGGCCTACTACTGTTAGCATAACTGTTCTGTCTACTAGGCCAGATGTACAATTCTCATATAATTGGAAAATAGAATCCATCACTCTTGAGAATGATGGGAAAGAATAATAGAAATCTTCAAAAGGCTTGGACAATGTACAATATATAAATCTTAATTCTCAATAAAGCAGCTGTCACGTAAATCATCACATGGGATGGCTCAGTGTCAGGATGTGTTGTATGAGGGGTCTTACCTCCTAAGCAACAACTGATCAGACAAATAGTGTAGATCCAGATCAGACTGAGAGCTATCTAATCTGGATTTACACTATTTACTGCTTGAACATATTTAGTTTTCATTTAGTTATCTATTTAATAACTCATATGCATTATCTTTGTAAGTTTAACTTAACTAAGTATGGTCCATTAACAAATGCAGCAGGCCATGGGCTAAGCTAGAATGCTGTGGGTTGTGGGTCACATGGGGGTGTAATTCTGTATCAGTGCAGTAAGAATGCACCTGGTTCTGAGATGTACCTGCGAGATTTATAGTTCGGTGTCACCCGAAATGGATCTGGTGTCAATGCTTTAAAGATCATCACAAGTCTTCACAGGTCTGCCCACCTTCTTCTTTGCTGATTGTTCCTTGTTTTACTAACAATGTCACTGTTTGCATACACATGGTTCTGATTGAGCATTTACTAAATTAGCATTTAGTTTTAAGTTAATTCAAAACTAAAGATATCCACATAATCAATGACATACCCTATAATAAATACAAGGAAATGCAAGATTTACATGCTGAGAAACATAATTTGGATGATTTTAGTTTGCATTCGCTAGTCCAACTTTAATTGGGTAAAACAGGCAATTAAGATAAAAAAAGGACAAAACATACCTTTGTCAATGATAACCAACATATGATACACATGATAAATATAAACCCATATTGGTATTGATAACACTCAAAAATATATTACTTTCAAAATGTATCCCAACAAACTTACAGTCTTTCTGCAATATATGACTCTTTTTTAATGTATTCAATTTTTTTTTTTGAAGTTTTGACAGTATAAAATAATTAAGCTAGGTTTTGTGTTGTTTTTGATAATGGAACTTAAGTTTGAAAGAAGTGATTACATTCTTCATGTGGTTGACGACATTGACATAGTAGTGGTTATGCAAATGGGAGCATATTTGATTAGGAGGGAGTTCATTCAATGTTTTATCTTATTTGTCCTTAATATATTGTTCCTTTTCTAAGAACAATAGAACAATTAATTGTATTTATACATATAGCTAGATCAGCTACTGTATCTGCACAATTTGCATAAGACATATCAATTTACGCTTAACAGGTTGAAAATTTGATGAGCAAGGACGTTTTGACATTGTATACTTCCCACTCCCCACCAAATCCCACAAATCAATTTATATCTGCCAAACAATTTTATGTAGTCAAATAAGAATGACTTATTAATTGTTTATGCATACACTGTCAGACATTTATGAGCATTAAATTCAATGTAAATGAATATATTAATAATTTATTATTGATTAAGCTTTCTCCCTTTACAGTTGTAGTGGATCAGACTTCCATTCATGTTTGCATGTTGCGAGAAAATTAACCATTTTTCTTAAATGGTCAAGTCAAGAAATATTGACCATTAGGAATCAGTGAGCTCAGAGACTTGGTCACAGTTCTTGACAAAATCAATTTAAATGCGAAACTTAAGATCAAATTGATTTCTTACTACATCCATAGCACTTGTTGGCCTTTCGCAAATGGGTAGATACGATCTGGAAATTCATTGGGCTTTTTTCTGCTTCATTTCTTCAACCCTGCCACCTCTCCTTCTAAACATGAGATGGGTATATGGGTGATTTTCTGCCTGTTTTAATTGAAGCCTTGCCATGTTTAAACAGTGGTGATCTACAGAAATAATGGAAGTGCATAGTGATTAGGGGATAAACAAAAACAATTACTCGGTTTCAGTGGATATCTTTAAGAAAAGATCAGTGTAAACCGTAAATGAGAAATCCATCGAGCTTGTCTTGGGCAAATCATATGAAGTGTACACTAATGTTCCATGAGAGAGCGACCCCATATGGGCACCTGAGAGCAGATTGGGGGAGAAACAATTTGTCCACAGGTGATAGAGGAAGGAAACCAGTCATTATAAGGTACCTTCCTTCGGATCACTGTAATTATTTGGTTCAAAAAGACCATCAAGTGAGAAAGAGAAGGAAAAAAAATGGTTCAGAACTTAATGCAAGAGTGAATTCATGATTCATATGGTCAGAGTAACTGGATAGTAGTTTCTCCATTTTATGGAGGCTGGACAGGGAATAAAAATATGAAGTCCTATATGGGTTATGATCCTATATTGTAAAATTTAAGTGCATTATGGCATGTTATTGAATCTTTAGGCAAATTTGTAGAGCTGAGAGTTGGTTCATTTTCCCTTTGGTAACTATGAATAAAAAAATGACACCATTTTTAAGACAAATTATTTTCTTTATTGTAAGCTTTATATATATTCTTAAGGCCACTCCTTTTTTATTTTATGGTTTACAAAAATTTTTGGTCAAAGTGTCCGTAAGGCGGTCGAAAAAAAAATATAAAAAAATATCCATCCCCGGCCCGTTATATTTGTAACCCCACAGTGTGACCTCAACGTAATACTCCAATCGTACCTACTCGGCGATCTCGTAGAGGACGAAATTACCCGAGGAGTTCCGAGTGCGTAATACTCGTCAGCCATTTCTGCGCTGGACTAGTTTACCAAAATCCGATCCGATACTCTGTGTATTGCTATTTTATCTCTGAGACATAAAACCCGTCTACCTTTTTTTGAGGGCGCGTTTAAAACGCGGCCTATTTATATAAAAACAAGCAAAATGGGATTTGTTTCGATAGTTTTCGGCTTGTTTTCATAGGGTCGGAAATTATTAATGAAAAAAAAAAATCGTCGATTTCGATTTTATTTTTTTTTCGATTTCTTGAAAAAATAGGTCCGCCGGTTTTGTAAACCATTTTATATAAAAGAAGTGGCCTAACCTTTTAAAAAATTACATTAAGATTTTTCATGAAAAAATTTACAAATATTCCTACAAGAAAGACAATTTAATGCTCTTTTTTTTCACTAAATGATTTTGCTCTACAATAATCACACATTGCTGTGAAATGTTTTCCTTCTTTTATGTTTATCAATTAATTTTAAACATTTTTTCTGCAAATGACTTTAGAAGCCATAATGCATTCCCTACCTCAATTCCAAGTAGTATAATTACATGCACCAATATGCATTCCACGGCTATGCACCATTTGTCACTTATTGATTATGAATCGAAAAAGAAACATTAAAAAACAATTCAACTATCCACAATAGGTTACGCAAACTTCTGTTTATACATCTGTTAAAACATTAAGCAGTTAACTGTTGATGTGATTTTTGTGATTGTGCAATGGTATTCAGCTTGTGGAGTTAATAATAAAGATCTGAATGTTTGATTGCGTGACGCAAGCTGACATGCAAACTCTCCTGTCTTTGAAAACCACAAACAGTCTGGGGTCTGACAAGTCCAGTGAAGAAAACAAGACACCCCTCCCCAGCACACTTTTCAATCCATGTTTTCATCTCTCTACTTGTTGACAGATGTCATAAGACATGAAAGTAATCTGCGTTACTTATTTGCCCATTGTTTAAAACGTTTCAAAACCTGCCACTAATCAAGTACATCAGAGCAAAGTCACTAACCCTTGATCCCTTACTATGACCTCTAACACTTTTTAGGTCCCCTATTTGCCCCCATTGCATTTTTGTCATTGCTGTTGCAGTTTAATTTTTATTTTACCCTCATGCCAAACAACCAATAAATGTTGACCTGTACTTAGGTGCATCCCATCTAATATATTTTAGAAAGACCTTCTCTCGCAAAGGGAGTTAACTAGACTTTGACCCTTAAACCACTATGGTTTAGAAAAAATGTTTAAGTTATTTTTTTGTAAGTACATGCTAAAAATACTGCACATATATTTTGAAACGTGGTAGAAAAAAGTGCAGATGCTGTCAGACATACCAGTAGGAGCTTGCTGATCTGAGACTGCTCTGTTTGTCTAATCATAATCATTTTGTACTCTGAATGTTAAGAGTTAAAGCAATATGGAGAACATTTGAGCGACATAAGGAATTTGTTCCCATTATGTTTCAATTTAGAAAATCAGTCTCCTGAAAAGAGTAAAAGACTTTTTTCTCAAATTTGCCATAAGAAGGAATGATTTTTTATGACTTAAGGGTAGATGAGTCTGAAAGTATTAATAATAAAATTTAAAAAGAGGTTAATTTTTTATTACCTGCATGCTTGATTTATGGCAGTCGTAGTTTTATTCTGAAATAAAGTTATAACTTGATACATTACATGAGTCAGGGCTGAGTTGATCAGTTTATTATGGAACTGTTTTTTAACAATATTCAGCTTGATCAGGTTGGAAAACTCTTCCCTTTGTTTTGACTGCCGTAATGCTCCTTACACACGATAACTAAAATCCCTACAAATCACGGGTGGTACTGAACTGTTAATTGTTCTATAGCTGCATGTATTTATTATCAAAAATGAATTGAGTTTGGTACATCATATCGCTACCTCCCTTGTAATTAACAAAGTGGATAATTTTGCACCCTCATTGTCCATATTTTTGTCTACCGGTATATGTTGTGGTTTGTTACATTAGCAAGAACAAAACTGCTAACCAGCCATGATATGACATTATGTGCATTACAAATGTACAAATAAATATATATCTATTTCACTGCTGTACAAGTTAAAAACATGTGGCAAGGTATTAGGTTTTGTGGTGTATGTGGTGAGATTGAAACGAATGTGGAATAGAGGTGTTTTCGGCAAGTACCAATCAATTTGTCTTAGGTTTTATTACTTCTAGGTTTCTAGCCACATTTTTGTATGCCATGTAATTCTGGTGATTGCACTAAGGTGAGTAAGTGAGGGAGGGGTGACCATAACGAATCTGGTAGCCAGGTAAGCTTTGCGGGTGATTATATACAAACAGAAGCCAAATGGGCGGACTCTTAATACAATTTGAGGCTGGGGACAACAAGGCTGGGACAACACTTGGCTTTCCCCTTTTATTGCTATACTTGTATTTAGCCTTTAGTTTTTACAAAAAAACACATGCAGAGGTAAATGAGACTATTGTCAGAGATTCTGCAGCATATAGTACCAGTCCTGATTAGACTGCTCTTAGCTAGAAGTGGCTGATTAAGATCTACACTTTTTTGTCTGTTTATTCTTAGCAGGGTAAGTCTTACTTTTAAGTGCAGTGTAATTCTAGACACCCTTTGGTAACGGTACATTGCTACAATGACTCACAAAGCACCTACTGGGTATAAAATATTTGAAACTGATATTATTTTGAAATGAATCTGGGAGCCAAAAGTGGGAGTCAGAAATGCCAAAGGTGTAGTATCATCTCATTTAGTGGGAGAAGTAATTTGGTTTTAATTCCCTGTCAATACTAGGTGTAGCATGGTAGTGAAACAGAGGAATGGTCACAAGCAATTACCTCTCCCCCAGTATGGCATGATAATGCTACATTAACTCTTAACCTGTTAAGCACTGATCAGGCTTTGGGAAAATAATATGGGAGCCAGGTCAGCCACCTACCACTGAGAGATGTCTGATCAGGATCTACACTGTTTGATGCTAAGGCTTTATCTACATGTCTTGTTGCATATGTAGTTACTGTCTGCAAAGTAAAGCTTCTGTATTCCGTGTAATGTATGATCCAGTATAGCAGGCAACAAATGGGTTAATTGTGATAAAACATGCCAACACTGAAACATTGTCAGATAGACTGGCATTAACAAGGTTCTTTTAGTGTTGCTCATTGTTTCTGAACGTTTCATTAGACTGTATCAGAAAATAAGTCATCTTCCAAGCAATTACAGGAAGTGTTGGTTTAAATACTTAAAAAGACCTCCCTCTTTAAAAAGAAAAATTGCATGTCTTTGATAAGTACAATTCCAGCTATGAAAAAATGTTTATTTTTAAAAAACATGTGTCCCTCTTACATACGAACAAAAGAAAACTCAGACACTGAAATTCAAAAAGGTGAGCACTTACAAAAAAGCACAGACACATAAAAAAGCACCGCAACAATACTTCCAAAACATTCATTTTAGAACAAACTGTAAGATAAGCAATTTTAAGACAGTGTCACCCAAGATATCCATTCTGCTTAATTGGTTGTTTTCTCCCATCCATTTGTACAGGAAGTATAAGGCATAATTAAGATGTACTATCTTTGTCGCCCCCTGTAATTTGGTGTTTAAGAATAAAGGTGTGCAGCAACGAGTCAGTGCAGGTTGATCGCAAGCGTGTGCACTTGGAGCAATTTACCACCATCGCCCTATCCATTACATGCTTATGCATTCAGGTAAAGCAACACCATCCCTTGTAGATGTCATCAATTAAATGACCTTGATTGATTTTCAGGGGTAATTCCTGTAATTAAGCAACTACAATCTTCTGGTTATGTTTCAATTGCAACTGAGCAGAATATCTTAATTAGTTTTATGGTTAGCTTTCTCATGGTTTGTATGGTCCTGATTTTTTATTGTTTGTGTTCGGATGCTGATGTAAAAAGATAACCAGAAAAGAGGAAAAATTGGATAAAACAAAATTTGAAGACTTTCCGTAGTTGTTAGTCAATATATTTATTTGCTCATGACCTCTTTTTAGTTTGTTGGTTTAATGATATCAATAAAGTATTGAAAATATACTGTCAGTAACCTAGGAATAAAGTTTTCATTAATATTTTGGTATGTTAACATTAATCTAGCTGAACAAGCTTCTTTAAGATTTGCAATGATTTTAATTTGTCATCTAATAAGTTGGCATTCACTTCAATTATAGCCAATACTTTAATAATGGCCAGGCTTGCTTGGAAGTTAATTTGTCAAATATTTGATACCTTCAGTATAGTTATTTAGTTGATAGCCATATTTACACGCACTGAGGATTTACTGCCTGTTAAATTGCCTACAACATTTAACAACCAGTGGGAAATCGTGTTTTCACAAACTTGTTAAAGACACAATTAGTAGTAGTGGGCCCCGTTTATTTACGTACTTGGTTTTGAAAACAGACAATTTGTTTGCTATAATGATGTTAACAACACATATAATTATGATATTTTACCAGCATGTAGTGGTCTCTAATTATGTTGTCCTGAGGGGAGGTTGAAAAAAGGTGGATAAGGGGTTGACAATACACGGCCAGCCATGGATGAACTTGTGGTCAAAATAAGGCCACAGAGCTCTAGCCCCTGGTGCTTGGTCCTTAAATGGTTCCCCGCTTCCTATTCAAAATCATTCACATGTTCTGGGTACCAGTAGCATGGTGTCAGACACAATGAGGCTCAGCCAATATTGACCAAGCCACTCTCCCCTCATTTGACCCATCATCCCCGTCCATTCCTCCAAGGCCTACCCTCCACCCCTTCAGGCCTCTGTTGACTGGGAAGAACTGCACTGTCTTACACTTGAGTAATAAATTACAGTAGATTAAGAACTCTGGACACAGTTCAAGGGGCTGTTGAGCACAATTCATGCCCATAAGGTGTGCAACAAATTGATTTTTGGGGGCCAATTTTCACCCCTCCCCTGACCCTTAATTTACCTTAATTAGACACCTGAGAGTGCCCTTGTAGCCCAGAGAGCCCTTTCATGGTCAGGGGCTTGAACAAGGAGCCAGCCAAGGGCTCTCCCCATCTCACTGCCCCACATAATGAAGGGGTTGGGTTACCTTTTCCTCAGGGGACTACCATGTAGAGCTACCACACCCACGTTCTCGTGCACTTCAGTAGATGTTCCAACAAAATGACCAGAAGAATAGTTGTTAGACTACATGTACAGTTCAAAATTAACCAAACTTCTTCTCTTTTTCATTTGAATGAAGATATTACAAGTGCCAAGAAATATTTATTTGCATAAATTCTTGATTAACGTCTGGTGACAAATAGAAAATTTAAATTTGTTTCATGATTATTTAAACATTTTTATACTATTGATGTTTGATAAAAAATTAGTCATTGTCAAAATATGATTTACATTAAATCAAAGAAGTGTTTGGATATTCAGTGTAACTCACATATCTTCTTGATGAACAGTTAAAAGTTTTGATCCTCCTAACATTATGATGTTAATGCATTTAAAAATATTTCATTATGTTTCAAATTTATTTAATTGTTGGTTTCACTTTGATGTTTAACATTCATATTGGTTGAATTTTGTTTTTTTTTTGCCCAAAATTTTCATCAAGTAATAAGAAATACATGATATTAATTCTGTGCCATTTTCTGAAAGAAACTTTTTGCGACAAACACTCATTATGCTGTAATTATGCTTTTTTAAATCAGAATGGAGTGTGAAAAAAGATTTGTGCAATAACAACATGTTGAAATTGATATGATTTTAATAGGGTTTATGTGTTTTTGATGGTACCTCCATCTGAATGGGTTTTATTTTCCAAACTGGAATTTGGTATATTAAACCTGGGCAATTGGATTTCATACAGAAGGGGACTTTAAAGTTAATTATCGATAAAGAAAAGAAAATTGGATGAGGTTTTGTCACATAGGGTTGAAAATCAACATGTTTATGTTTAATGATAGTTAGATGGTAAATGATGGTTTGAGAAAATGAAAGAAGAGAAAATGAAGTATCTTGATACAGGAGTCTCTCTTAAGGTGTGGGTGGAAGTGAATTTGATAGAAATGAATTCTGTACTTTTAAGTTCACTTAATCAATGTAAGGAAATTGTCAATTTTCATTCTATAGAAAATATTGAAATTTAAATTTTTGTATTCAATTTTCTTTAAAATTTGTCTATGTTGCTTAGGATAGATCTAATAAAGATGTTTTCAACCAATATATTTCTACAATTTCAAGATATTAATAAACATAGATTTTAGATAAAAATCATTTCAAACAAATATCTAAGATTTGGAAGAGGTCTAGTAATATTGTATGTAGGTGTTAGATAATTCATGTATTGTTATCGACTTTTACAATTTTAGCAGGTATGTTAGAAAATAATTGTGGCTACTAACTACTCGTTGCTTGATGTCACACGTCCCTGATTTGTTAGATATGATTCAAGCCTCAAGAACTAATTAATGAAGAATTGTATTTATGAAGTCTATTTTATACTTTCAGTTGAAGCAATGATGACCGGTACACCTGGATGTCAGAAGTCCTTTTCTGGTAGGTTTAACAAGCAGTTTTATAAATGAAATAAAAATTCATTAATTCGAAAATAAAAAACTTAAAAACTAACACGTATATATTTTAGCATGGATATGTATAAAAGAATGAACTATGCCTAAATATTGAATGATTTAATTGATGTGTGTATGCAGTATTACAATATCATGTGTGTGTGAAAGAAACATGTTTTACGAATTGTGTTTGTTCAAAGACAAATAGTATCTTTCAAACAATTTATAAAGTTGGTTGGTTCCTAAATATTTCTCTGTTTTCCAAAGCAAATGACTTGTAATGATGTCAGACCTCACAATGTATTTTTATTAAAAACCAAATCTACAAATAAGTTTGGAATATATACATGAAGATATTTCACATCAACCGAAGAGTTGTTAAGTAAATTCCTGTATTTGTCTAACAATCTCTCTATGTATATTTACATTGCTGTGCCTAATCCTGGGCTTATATCAAGAATATCAAGATTAAACAAATCACAGCCATTTTATGTGGTTCACGCACACTTCCCCTTGAGTGGCAGGGCAAATATCCCACATTAAAGGAACATCCTCAAGTGACGCTTTAATGAGACGCTTAGAACTCTGTGACCAGAAGGATTATGTCAATAATAAGGCCAATTAAGTGTAAATATACAATTTAAATATGTCTTGAAAGTCTTAAATCTGTGCCTCAGACAGGTCCTGCCAGTATAAATATACTCATACTCACTGGAGAAATGGTTTCTTTTTGCTTTGGGGAATATGCTTTTAAAAATGTGCTGTTCTTTGCCTCAATTTATGTTTGGAGTCTTGCATATCATTCAAATAATAATTTAAAATCTGAGCTGGAAGGCTAACTCTATTACAGTAGTTGTAGGCTTGCCTTGAAATACTGGTCAAATGCAAAATAGTTTGAAATGATTTCAAATGGTGAGTTGACTTCAAAGGATTCTAAAAACTCCTTTCTTATCTGTTGGAAATTCTGAGATTATTTAGTTGATATATCAAAATAACAATTAATTTCTGAATTGTTTGATTTCAAAAGACTCACAGTGAAATGCCTTAGGGAGTTCTGGTATGGCATATTTATAGGGAGGGCCTGCAATGTCTTCATACCACAGTTAATTTCTCACAATTTTCTGGACCCTAAATGTCCCAGTAATTTGATTTCATGGCAATAAATGACACATGATGACAAGTGGCTCCCCCTGCTGGTAGATTGTTCTGGCAGATTGCCAGAGAGATGTGAGTCGTTGCCAGGTGGGTGCCAATGGTTGTCTGAGAGGTGTGATGTCATAAACATGGCTTTCAGAGGAATTAGATGGTCACTGCCATACATCATAGCAGACCACTGGTCACATTTGTTTAAGAATAATGTACATTAAATGTCAGCTGAGATTAGGATTACTGGTATCTCTAAATGAAAAGAGACTGGTTTCTAATAACTTGTACTAAAGTGTCTTTCCATGTGTTCTATATACACATGCTTTATTTTTTGTCATTGGACAATAGAACTGTAATACCTCCTGTCATACCTTACATTATATCAGTATGTTAAAGTTTACAATGTTATTTTAAAATTCTAATGTCTGCTCGCTTATCCTTCTTTCTTCACCAATTGTAGCTAAAAATTACAATATGACCCAAAGTCCTGTAAGTACAAAAATAGAATGACAAAAAGAAAAAAAGTCTTAATGTTACAAAGGTTGGATTGCAAACGTTAGTTCTTACCCTGTTAAAGCCAAATAACCATGTGCTAGGTAGGAAGTGCTCACCCAGACCAATCAGTTACTTGCTACCAACTTGTACTTATTCACTATTTACCAGACTCTCTAATTTCGAGATAAATTTGCACAGATTTATTTAAGGCAAATAAGTATAGGCAAATAATGAAGGATTGGCAAGGCTTATTAAAGAAATGTACAAAATAAAGGTAAAGAAATATGTAGATGCTTCAAAGTTCAAACATACATTTTGTATTCATTGCTGATACAGGTTATTTTAATGAAAAGAAATCAGAGCTGTATACTGTTGCTGTACTTTAACTGTTTTATTGTTTGACATCTTCATGATTTATGTATCAGAAATCTCCAAGAAATTTACATGTTGGTGGTTTTGCCCCAAAATATTAAATTACAAATGGAAATTGAGATAATTGCATCTTTTGTTCCTGTGACTTTTACCCATACTTCAGTTAAGTGCTCTGTTGTAAATTTGATGACCTGGATGGGTAAGGTGAATATTTTCAGTTTTCCTAATTATTCTATCAAGATTACCCTTTCCCCTTTTTGTAGATGACCTTTTTGCAGGCTCCCCCGGCAGTATTGGGGTATGAATGCCAAAACCAACTGTGTTCATTGACCAAAGTGTTTTTTATTTAATCAATCAAAAATCTATGATTATCAATCAAGATAGCCAACCATTTTGACAGCTATACATTCCTTTACAATACCTTCACTAAAGCTAAGATGTTAATGAGGTGAGATGAACTTATAACAATATTAAGATGTGATATAAAGTGGCGTTAAAAAACTGCTGCCAGTTAAATAAAGATCAATTTCAGTTGTAAACCATACTTGAAGCGTATGATTTTTATCAGGATATTAAATGTTACACCTGTCACAGGGAGAAAGGGTGCATGCAGAAAAAGTTGATGATGGATGTAGATGGTGGCATAGTGTACAAGTTGGGTGGCCTGGATTGAGTTGGAGGGGGCAACATGGTGGTGGTGGACTGGGGGCTCTAAACCAGGCACATTGGAGGGAGGGCCTGCAACTGACTCTGTATAAGCATAAGATATTTTTAAATGTAATATTTCCTTTAGAACAATGAAATTAGTCAATATACTTGGGGAAAACATCAGCCTTGCTCTTCTAAACAAAGGCTGGAATTTGTATTAAAAGAAGATTGCCTTAAAAAACATGTGAAAAAGTTTATCTTTTGCTAAGTTCTAAGTATTTTTTCCTAAAATACCAGACTTGGTTGCATAACTTTTATCTCACATGAGGTATTTCTGAATTCCCAATGTTGTCATAATTTGGAGCCCAAACTTTGGGACCCGGATAATTTCAGACAGAGACTTTATACATTGTTTATGTTTCTGCATCACAAAGACTACATGATAAGTGCTGCAGTACTACTATAATTGAGTGTCATTTTAATTTCTGTAATGTATAATGTGGAGGATTCCAAATGTCAAACTTGAGATTATCTTGTCCTTATCTTGCAATATAGACTTCTTTCAGATGGTTGTTTTCTTGAAAGTACAAAAGAGTTCATGCATAAAGGAACTGTAAAAAGTAGCACTTTGTTTTAAAGATCATTAATATGTATCTTGGGTGAATTTGAAATTGTAGGTTTTTAGAGAGAGAAAATCTTCAATGGAGCTGGCTGTCATGACCTGGATTTACACTACTTGCCCTGGTCTGAACAAATTAAGCTGAGCAATCTTAAGGTTGAAATATAAAGATCTGTTTAGAGGACTAAGTTCTATTAAGACTTTTCTGGCCACATTAGAGCTGTTTACCCTAAAATCAAATTTAAAAAACAACAACACAAAAATGCACAAAAAAAGGAAGATATTATTTGACATTTGTGTTGTATATTCTTGTAAAAGCATTATTTTAAAAGTAAATGCAAATAATATAAACAAAATTGGATGGATGTAGTTTTATGGGGAGGCTTACTGAGGATTTGTCTAAATATAATAAATATATATAAAACCTTCATTCTAATTGTAAGGACACACGTCCTTATCCTGGGCGTTAATAAAGGGTCACTATATAAATCATGTAAGCTGCATTTATCATTTCTACAAATATCATGCAATTATTTGTTTTCTGCATGTTGTCAAATTAAAGGGTAATTATTTATACAATTCTTGATTAATAATGTTAAACATTCAAGGAAATACCAGAAACTATAAACCTCAATAATGTGGCTTATTTGGTTTACATCTTGTAGATGACTAATTGTCATATTACGCTACCTTTCAAATTTAAATGTTACTTAATGATAAAGTAGATGAGAAAGTTAAAAAAAAAAAACTAATTAATTTGCACTGTATTTGTCCCATGTGGCTTACTTTTGCTGAAGAAAAAACATAGTACACTTGAAAAGCTTTTGTAAAAAGTATAAATACTGTTGTAAAACCCTTGACATGCTAGACACAGAATGATCAGATCTAGGCAAATATTGTAAATCCTGATCACCCAACTCTACAGTGAGCTGTCTGATCAGGATCTGCACTATTTGCAGCAAAGTTTCTGGCTGTTATTTTAGTTTTATAAGCAGTAATTGAGAATTAGTTAGGTAATACTTCAAGGAAACAGGACAGGGGTACACAACAGGGGATGACAGAAATAGGGAGAAAAATTATTTTGGAGGCTAATTTGCAAAAATGTGGCTGTCAAGGTAAATGGAGGTGTTCCTAAATGAAGGTGTTCCAATGAGTATTGGTGTCAACTCAAAGTGTTGGGAGTTAGTTAAAATGTCTGTCATTTCTAGTTTCATCATGGTAAAAAAATGGTAACCAATTGTTTTTCATCCATAAAAGATTGTTTTCTCTCAACCACTTTGAAATACAGTTACTGACTCATACTTTGACAAGGTGAGATCTTGTTGTTTATTGAGGATGGGAGTTTGTTGTTTGTCTTGAGATGAACTTTTTGTAATATATGTAAGCGTAGTTGGGCTTTTTTTTTAGAAATCCCATACATGATCTTCATGTGTAATGCAGGTTTCATAAAAAAAGCAAGCATTTTAGGATAAATTTTTAACAAAAACGATGCTGGCTAGCTTATAACTAAGGATTTATATAAGGTGATTAAAAAAATGTAGTTGGCTAGCATATAACTCAGAATTTATTATATGTTATTAACAAATGTAGTTGGCTAGCAGATACCTAAGGATTTGTTGTTTTATCAAATGTTGCTGGTTTAGGGTTAAGCTAGACAAGGATGTTTCTCCCATGCCTAGTCTGCACTGCTGTGATTACCTTCTATCTCCATCCATCAAGTTCACACACATATTGACATGTAATCTGTCAAGAAAACTATTCACACTGAGAAATAAACTACCAGAAAAACAACAAACCCAGCCATACTGGTATTTGGGAGGAAAAAAAACATGTAGATCTTTAATAACATGCATTTTAAATTAAGTTTGTCAGGTAAAAATTCAAACAAATATTGCCACGAACATGGGAAAGACATTTAGGTTATGACTTCGACTTGTGGTTTTGACTTTATTTGTGAAATATGAAATATGCTATGACTCAAGTTTGGATACTAATACATGTGTGCTTATATATAAATAATTTAAAATGAATATGTATTGTAAGTGCATTTCTGTATTTGACTGAATTCATATAGTATCAATACTGAAAAAAAAAACAACAGTACAAGCATGGAGTTTGTTGCAATTTATTTTGTTATTATATTTACAAAAATCACATTTTTTGCATTATAATATAAATTGACATTAATATGATGACAACAGCAACATATAACAAATAAATTGCCAAGTTTTAAGTGCTATCATAATGAATCGGGAAGATAGGAGCTATAAAATGTGGTAACTTGTAAATAATTGAGAATGTAAATCTCAAATCTTGCCAGCCGTTATCTTATCATGTAATACCTCGTAATGATAGTTGCAATGATAGTGTGGAAGTCCTACAGGACGGTATCCTGCAAGTGACTTGTCTGTGACTGGAACCAGACATGACACTCTAGACACCTGATAACTACAGAGCTGACTGAAACAACCAATTAGCACCACTGTATATACACCAGTCTCTAGAACAACAACAAAACAGAAACATAAATCCACAGATTCTGCTGTTAAAACTGACATACTAGTCCACAATCACTTGCTACATACTGTTTTGCAGATCATAGCCAACATCTAGGTGCTTTCTAAATAATGCAGACTGTGGTTTTCATTAGGTCAGGCTAAAGATTTTAAGTATACAACTTGCTTTCTCTTTTAAGTTAAAAATGTTTTCTTTATTGTTTTAATTAATTATAATTAGTGTACTTTTTTCCATCTTTTATAGATTTAAAAGTACATGAATACTTAAATTCAAAACCTTATAAAAATGTTGTTAGTTTCTTTTTACCAAGCTACCAAGCATGATCGTGTGGGTTCTGGCATCTATGTGTATACATGCCTGTTCCTTTGAGGGCAGTGCAGACTTTTGCAATGGATGCATTGTTACAATACAGGATGTTGCAAGAGAGCACAATGCCTGTACAATGACTGGTGCACCCATAACTTGTCATTCTTAACAAGTCGGTTGACCCAGTGCTTCCTCTGTAACATTGTCTCATGAATGTACAGGTCTCCAACAGAGATGTGTTGACATTTTACCATACCTCCCTCTGTTGAAAAGGAGGGGTTGGAAGAGAAGAGTAAAATCGTTTTGTTTCCTCCATGGTTTAAATGATAGAGGATCAATAGTTAATATGAATGAATTCAAAGCAAACACAAATAAAAAGCCTTTAAACCACCAAGCGTGCTCAGGGAAGGAGAGTGGGGTATGTATTGTAAGAGGAAAGACCCCGTAATTGGTTTTGACAAATTACTAAATATTAGTTTAACTTAGAAGCTTCATGATGCGACCAAGGAACACTTATTGAAAGAAAATGAGTTACAATACAAACATGACTGCCTATAATTTGCAGTTTGTACCCCCTTACATCCCCTGCTTTACAGAATTTGGGGTGAAATCTTCAAGTGTGTGCACATAAAAGGAATCAATTTTGACGTGGATATGAAAATAATATTTAGTGTAATGTGTTATTTCCGCCCATTGTTCAGTTGACTATTTTGTGTTCAGTAATGATCAGTTGCTAGTACTCAAAAAGATACTTGGTTTGGCTAAATTGTAAAGCAAACAAGACAGATAAAATGGTGTGGGTATTTGTATAAATGAACTGTTTACCATCATTTCAACTGAAATATCTTGTCTCTTTGTTTGTGTGTACTAGTGTAATCATTATAATTGTATAGGAAATGCACTTGGTAGCTCTGGTTCCTGAGGGAGGTCATTTGGGTCAAACTTTGAAGTCTCTCAGAAAATAGAGATACCAGTAGGTGGTTTTCAAAAAGGTGGAAAGGTGAAATTACTTTGGGCATTTTATTGTTATTCTTATTATAGGACATTTTATTTCTGATAATACAGCATTCCTAATGTTTTTTGCATAATTTTGAACTAAAGTTAACCCCTTCCTTGAATAGGAACTGGTGGAGCTACATCTACAAGGATTATGTACAGAACATCCTATAAACCTGATGTTAGTATTTAGTTGGAAGTGAAATATACCTTGTCATGTTTACTTGAGGTCCAGATAAATATCAGGTTGGATGATGTCAGGTATTGGCTGGATATAGTCATATGTTGGCTGGATATAGTCATATGTTGGCTGGATATAGTCACATGTTGGCTGGATATAATCACATGTTGGCTGGATATAGTCATATGTTGGCTGGATATAGTCATATTTTGGCTAGATATAGTCATATGTTGGTTGGATGAAGCCATATGTTGTTTTTAAGCCATATTTTAATTAGGTGAAGCTTTATATTGATTGGGTGAATCCAACCTAAATAACTCTAAATAATTTCAATCCCATTGCTGAATGGGTTTGAGTTCTGGTCAGGGCATCAACTTTCATGTAAGGAGGTATGTCAGTTGACTAGAGTTTGTTCTCCACTAAATAATTGGACTTCCAATATAACTACAGTTGTGTCATTTCAATATATCTAGCACAGCAAACAAATAAAACTTGTACAAACTGTACCATGTGAATACTTTTTAAGTTGCACAGAGCTTTGCCAGCTACCTAAAGATTTGAAGAGAAAAGGGAGTTAGTGTTGGAAAAAAAGTCTTTAAACTAAATCATCTTAAAACAATCATTTCATAAGGTAAATATAAATTCTTGCAATTTTATTTATATATCCAAGAATAATTCCTGACTTTGAAACCAGAACTGCTGAAAAGATGTTAAATAGAAGCTTTATTAGTCCTAATATTTTATTATACTACATGTATTAATAACCAATACTTGAATGTATCTGCAAACAATTACATGTTTTCAGGATGTAGTAATAGGAACTTGTCAGCTATTAGTGTAGATCCTGATCTGGCAGCTCCCAATGGTGGCTGGCTGACAGGATCGTCACTATTTGTTGACATTGATCAAGTTGTGCTTAGCAGGCTAAGAGTAAGTAACTCTTAATTTCCTATGACAGGTCACTTAACTAGACCATTAGTTGATGCAGAGTGACATGTGGCAATCATGAGAAAGCTTCCCACAACTTATGTGTCATATATTTTTTATTTTCTGAGGAAAAACTGCTTATACATAATTCAATTTTAATTAAAACACAATTGTCCATAATGTTATATGGTGCTGTTGTCATCATATTAATGTCAAAATTAAGACAAATTAAACATAACAAGTTAATTAAGACTAAATGTGTGTTAATTTATTCAAATCTCGTGACAATTGATTGTACCTTCTTATAATTTGTTAAAAACAAAAACATAATGAAAAAGTATTCCAACTAAACATTTCAAATAAGCAAATAAAACCTTTTCATAATTAATTTTTGGTTTAATTAAATGGTTAGTCTTTCTTGTGACACTTGACACCAGTGAATAAACAAATTGTACCATTAGACCTACAAAATGAGAGACTTGATTTAATCTTCACACTATATTATTGTGTCAGGCCAGTAAAGTGACGGTTTAGGGAGATTATCATGGGTCCCAGGAGCTTATGATTTAAAAGAATAAATCAATTTTATGGTGAAATATTCACTCTGACCTTCAAATGCAGGAACTGGGCTTTGTAATAGGTTGCATCTACTATAAACAAGTAACAAGGACTGTTCTCTCTGTAGGTTTTACTTATTCTAAATGATTGCACCATTAAATTGACTATCCAAACTGTATGCGACCTTCACCGTTTTTGTGAGGCCCTTCAATACAGTTCAGTACAATCATTGCCAAAATCCTAATGAGTGTTGTATTGCCTTACAGCAACAGAAATGTCTACATGTTGGGCATTTTGTCCCAATTGCCCAGTTATCATAGCTGTTGACAGTCCTTTATAATACCCATATTAACACTTTATTTTGATGTACATTTTTTTAAACAATGACAATCTTCCGTTTCCTTGCCTTACCTTACTGGACGGTTGGCAACATACAATGGCCAGAAATACAAGTCAGCAGTTTGCCGATGGCGCCATCTCTATTTCTTGACAACAACCATCACAACTTTGATAGCTTCTAAGGATGCTTTCATTTTCCCCGTGTCATCATTTCGGTTTTATTCTGAGATGTGGTGTTCGTCAAGAACTTGTCAAGTAATAATTAGAAAATGCAAAACAAGTTCTACGATGTCAGCCTACATTTTGGTCTTTACTTTCATTTGCATTTTATGTTCACATTTATGTTGTTTTGAAACCAACACCATTTACTTTTGACAATGTTTATACATTAGGAAAATTATTAATATATAAAACACAGTTAGCGGGGGTTTGACCTTTAAAGGAAACTCGCGAAAACAGTCGTGTTTAAGATTGTGACTGTTAAAAATGAAAATTAGATCTTGTAATGTTTTCCCTTTAAAATTGGGGTTTATGTGAATGAACATATGTAAATGGACACGCAATTTCTTGAAGTCATTTTAAAATAACCATTTAATGTTTAAAAGCCGGGGTAAAATTGAGGAATGAAACAAGTCTGAACTTGCTAGTTAAATGGACAATTTTCTCATCATTGATGCAAACTTACTAATATATCTAAACAATTGCTGTGTAAGATACGGGCGAACTTTTATCTTTAACGATATTAGCCTATTGACATATCAACATGTGTCGTTATATTAAGGTTTTGGTTTAATGAAATTAAGACAGAATGCTGATATTCACTAGTGAAGCCAGTAGCCACAAGCTCCTCTCCATCCCTGTAAGCCCTGTATTTTCTGCCGGCCTGTATTTTCTGCCGGGTCAGTTACTGGCATGTTGGCACTGATTGTATGTTACACGAATTACACGGATACATCCGACAATTGGTCAGTCAGTGGGAGACCAATGACTAGCCAATTTGCATCGGCCCTTTAGAACATAGGTGCTAAAAGACCCCAACCAATTGATAAGAGCCGGGCTATTGATCATTGTCCACTAGGAAGTTGGAGTACTAGGTGTCACGTTTCGACATTTCTCAGAAGTCAAAATACCTTGACATCAAATGTTGTAATGTTAAAACGTAGATTTATGAGAGGAAATGGGTTTGGAATTTTAAAGGAGCGTTTTGAATATGCCCAGGCTTTCATGTATTAAGATCGCGAAGAGACATTGTTGGAAGAAATAACCTGTCTGTGTTCCGAGACTGGCCATTTTTAAATGTCAATGTAATGATATTATTGTAAAAAAAACTTTGTGTGAAAAAATAGGGAAATATAAAATGAAGGAAAACGTTTACGATGTTTCATACCTTGTACGTTTATTTATTTCTACTTTCAGATACACCAGGCACTTTTTGAGATGGTCCCCTTGCTTTGGATATTCCATGCATGGTAGTCTGGCCTCTGTAGTGAGATAACTATGTGTGCCACGGCTGTCAACGACTGACTGCCTGTTTATCATAGACCCCCGTCAACACATTCGAAACTTGAGTCTGAAGAAAAGAGAATTATTACCACAACCTGGTTGGATAATACGCTCAGGATGCACACAGAACGAACACCCAGTCTATTTTACAACATGATTTAATGCTCACTCCCCGTGACGTCTTTGAGGCTTCTTTGACAGTAAACCCCGTCTAGTTAGTATAGCACTGCTGCTACTGCTCTAAATGCTCTACCGCATCATCCCAAAGTCAGGGTTAATCTAGGAGGCCTCTCTGCATTCAGTTTAGCAATCAGGTTTTCATTGGTCTGACTATGAGCAATGGTTGTGTTGACAGACGCCCGGTTAGTGCCTGATTCCGATGTCTTTGAGATGTTTATCAGAAATTAGTGGGCAAGCAACTTGATTCTATCATAACTACATGCCTCATACAGCCTCATAGAGACCCTTCAAAGAAAGCAACAACTGGCCGCCCATAAACATCACAGTTGAAGTTTATTAGCACCGCTAATCAGACTTGTTTCATGTCTTTTGGTTTTCTGCTGCCCCCAGTGTTATCATTCCTCAAAGAATACATTTAGATTAAAATACCGAGGACGTTTTTTTTTCAGATTCCAAGACAAGATGACGCAAGATAATGTCTTGTTTTCTATTGATGGCCTAAAATGGGTAAGTAACAAACGATGGAATCTGGCTTTGAAGGTGCAAGACATCATTTGATATATTTCTTGTTTAACAGATGTAAGGTTATCTTTTTTTAATTGAAGTAAATTCATAAACTTCCATTAAATATAAGTTAGATATGGTTTTTGATTATTTAGCTCAATGACGACTTAATTCACGGTGATTTACATAACGTAAAAATTCTGTCGATGTCTTAAAGGAAAAAGGTATGTGTATCGGTGCAATTGTACGCAAAGAAAAATGGTTTAATAACAAACTGGGACCAAGTACAACAAGAACTGGTTTGGCGATTCAACGGAGACGTCTGAAGTTTTATGCAGATAGTCTGAGCAATGCCTGTAATAGGTAATAAATCGCTCATTTTACATGCTGACAGTTGTTTTTTCTTTACATTTGTTACATAGGTAGCACATTCCAAGAGTTTTATGAAAGGTAAAGTTCTCATTCATCAATCTTACTTCTGCCCTTGAAGGTTAAGTTTGCGGGTGTCAAAATAAACTAACAAAATTATTTACATCCAGTGCCTGTTTGTGGGACATTATTTTGAATACATCGACTTCTTGTGATGTTTAGCGGGTTACCTCCAGTGATTCTGGGCTTAGGGCAGATTTCGTGAAATGACCTGTATGTTAAAAGGGCGATTAATTTCAGACGTACCTGTTATTTGTACTGCTGTATTATCAAAGACTTTGTCAAGCTTCAATTTATCATTCTTGACTTTGATTTCAAAAGGGAACAAGTTTGTTTAAAGGATAAAATCTGAGGCAATCAAATCATTATTAATTCGAGGATAAGCCAAAAGATAATGATAATAGATATGGTTAAGTAATAGGGGTTGATGATGTATTATGGCGGTTTTATTTGCATGCTTAAGAACTTTGCTCACATTTAAAAGATATAATAAAACAATACAGTCTTAAGTACATAAGGGGTTAGGCATGTGTGGCATGCTAACTTAGAACTCTAAGCTGTCTGATTAAAATCTCTGTTGTATTTTATCCTAATAGTTGATATCAAAAAGCAAAAACAAATGCACAACACATGCATAGTACGTTTAGTTATTAACAGGCGATGTATTACAACAATTTTTATTTCTTCAGAAATCTTGCCAGCAAAGCGGTTTCCTTACAATTTTGATAAATACCTAGCAATTGGCTCCATGTTTGCGAATATTCCTCTTTGATGTTTTTCACCAGTTAGATAAACCTTCGTGTAAAACTTTAGGCATTTAAGCTGCGCCGCTATCCAGTAAATCAAAATGCAGAACAAGAAATGGCATCGGGGTCATGAGTTTGTTCCTTGCGACATTGTCACCTACATTCCAGACATTCTGTTGACGTGTTCCGCTGAGAAAATGTGCATGTTTGTGTGAGACCTACCCACAAGAGTTCGACCTCTGCTGTAGATGAGGCAAACCATCTGTTTTTCCGTTGAGTCGGCTGCAGATTGAGAAATGTGCCCGCCATAAATTATAAACTCAGACATGGCGCGGACCGCGACTGCTGTAAACCGCGGAACGGCAATGTGATGACGGGTTATACATACGGTCTTTGACTGAATGGCGGTAATGGTGGTCACTGGTGTAAATAAAGAAGTTTGTAAATGTATGAGCTTTTAAATCGTTAATAAAATATGACAGATGCATTGTAACTTATATATAAATAATACCTGATATAGGTCAGTTCGAGTACATATGTCAGACATACAAAGAGACTTCCAAACTTTTATGTGAAAAAGAGAGTGAATTATGTACTTGTAAGCAAAGTAGTTTATATTACTTGTAAGAGTGAAATGCAAGTTTAGTCCGTGCTTTCAGTGAAATCGTTAATTTGTGTCACATTTTTGCTACTTTTTAGTCACATTTACCAATGAAAACGCCAAACAGTATGGTGTATGTTTTCGTCATATTTAATTTGGGACTACTATCTGTTTTAATTTGATTTGAGAGTAATTTAGTCAACTTTAGCCCCATACTCTCTTTTCTGTGTACAAGGTATGACTTACTTGAATCATCACTTGAACACGCTCCGTTAGCCTTGAAAGGACTAGATTGGATCTTGCGCTCGGAAAAAGACCGTATTGAATGTGATTTCACGATATATCAAGATGAATGTAAGTATCATCTTGAAGTCCCGGGCCGTGTTCATACACGTTATTAAATGGGGTTGGGGAGTGGGGAGACGAGGCGAAACATACTGTGACTGAAACACGGGTATGAGCAGGCCTTGAGAAGTTTGATACAAATCAGTCTTTTCTCGTTGAGCAATCAGGATCTGTCCTATTTACCGCTGAGACTTTTGTTATGAGTTTAGTTAAATTTGTGATGTTAGCACAAAAAGGTAACATTGGTTATTAACAGAATGTGACCCGAATAGAACAGACTGCATCCAGAGTGTCGGACTGACTATATTGTGAAGCTGTCCGTACAAGGGCGGATTCAGAGGGGTGTGGGGCGGGGTCCTAATTGAGGGAACACCAGTGGTCTGGGGGCAAGCTTCCTAAGAAAACTTTTGAAATGAAGCAATCAAATAGAGCCATTTCCTGCATTTCAAAACCTGATAGAAACTTTTTCCACGAGTCCAAACTGTCCAATTTTAGGTGTAAATATGTGATTACTCCCCCCCCCCCCCCCCCCCCTTCCTCGACTTCAGCTAGTTCCGCCCATGCGTTATGTATCATATGAAGATACAACTGGTGGACGCTCAAGACCCAGCTAATAGTAACTGACCACAGTAAAAATGTCCGTGGTTTTTGTTTGATTTTGTTCTTGTCTTCTAGATCTAATTAGAATGTTTGATAGGCGTTGATACATGGTTTCACCCTTCAAAGCACTCCATTTTTCATTTGTGGTATACTAAATTAATTCTCTTAACGTTGAAAAAAAAAACGTTTAGAATGTTTATGGTGTAGACATATTCCTCAAAAGTTTACTAGTATTAAATTTTGTAAATTCATGAGGTTTTCTAAATACCGTTATAAACACTGTTTTCATTGATAAGATATGACCATTACGCACCTAAAACTACGATGAAAAGAAAAAAATGACACACATTGCGTGTACTTTATATTTAATGAAACATTGCGTGTACTTTATATTTAGTTCAGTCGACTATAATCTACATTCGAATATACAGAAAACAACCCTTTACTTAAAATTTGATAATCCTATAAATTTCGAGAGTACATTCAAATATTATCGCAAGCAAATGTATAGGAATAAATTTAAAACTTGTTTTAGCATTTGGTTAAGTTAAGCCAATACATTTAATTATCCGAATGCACACCCTATCTCAACATCAACGAGGTTCTTGGGGGTATTTCTTTGCTATGCGGATATCATACATGAATGCAGCGGCTCAGCTGTAATGTTGATTTGTGGAAAAAAATGGCTTAAGACTTCGAAACCATACCCCTAATTCGTGCAAGCTTTTGGACGCAATGATTTCCACTTTAGCCACGTGCTTGGTGGATTGCGTCCGTGAAAGATTGATGCAATAGATGATTTTGTCGGAAAAAAATGGCAAAACTTCATCGACTATGTTATCTCTACAGAACACTCGCTCTTTGTATGAAAAAGCCATCACGATATGCCAAAACAATTTTACCGACTTGATTATACATTATTGTAAGACAAAACTTGGGTATAGGAGCGCCGTATTCGTGACATTTTATAATGTCTGGTGCATTTTACGATTAGTGTTCTTTATATGATTTACCCGTTATACTTGTCACGCGAAAAATCACCTTGCTGGGGTTGGGGATGGTTTCACTCTCGCTTAGGAAGCGGGGGAATTTGTAGATTATCCAGGGAAATCGCAGCCAACGAATCAACTTCGAATGATGGGTTTGAGAGTTAACGTTCGTTCTGGAGTTACAACATGACTCCGTTAAGTTAATAGATGTTGCGGAGATGGCGCTGAGGAAAAGGTTGCAAATATTGCAGCTGTTAGCGATATTCATGCTCGGACCTGACTGCACCATTTATGGAGGCGGTGGCTGCTTTGGAGTCTGACAAAAAATCACGAAAACTGCAAATGGTATACATAAATAAGACAGTCGGCCATTGTCGGTCGTGTTTATACTGTTAGGTTGACTCACCCTGAAGCAAAACAGGTTGCTGCATATGAATCGATCATTCATCGAATGTGAATCGCATATCTTCATGGCCACGCGAGCAGCATTATAAGTGTATGTTTATTGCATGGCCATTCAAGTATTAACTAATGATTCTTTTCGAAGTATATCATATATTATGAAGTGGATTATTTATTAGCATTTTCATGAATGAGTTAAGAAGCCGCTCGAAGAAAGAGGCAATTGAGAAATATTTGTTAAATTGCACCTAATCATATGTTATGCATATGATAGAGTAGTAGCATTATTTTGGGCTGTACGTTAAACGTGCTGCTCGCGTGTCCTCTGAATATACAAGTAGATTGGAACGCGTCGATTTCTTTAATCCTATTTAGCTGTGTGCTGTCTGTTGCGCAAGTGACTGAAGTCGTTATTTGCATCACTAAACATTAAAAAAAAATCTATTTTTTGAATAAACAGATAAATAACGATAAGTATTGGCTACATACAGACTGGGCGTCCTCGATTATCCACAGTTAATGCGATTTGTACACATTTCGACAACGGCAACATTGTAACAGATTGCCGTTGTATATCTGCAAATGTTTATACTTTGCAAAGCCATGAATATAGTACATCATGACTTCACTGGGCGTGTGGTTTAAGTACTTTGCTGTTTTTGCATATGCAAATTAGAAGGCATGTTAATCTATCATGTAGGTAATTTTATCGTGACTTTGTCGCAACTTTTTTCGAAGAGGTAAATGAATTGGAACTGGTCCGCGTACTGACGTTGGTTCCGCCAGAAATGTTTCGATTTGCCTTTGTATCTAAATGGAGACTTTTGCATTTAATTGCATTTAATACAACGTCATGGAATCCGTACTGCTTCTCAGCATTTTTGTACTAAGGGCGTGCGTATTTCTGTATGGCATATTGTACTTTGGTAGGGTATCCAAAATGTGGCATTGTTAGTACATTAAGGGCATCCAATAACATTAGCATGGCATCCCAAATGTGGCATGACAGTACATTGGTAGGACATCCAAATTGTGGCATGACAGTGTGTATATTGGAGAAGCAGGAAACACTGCTCAAGCCGTTCGGCACAATTGGTATAACATGCAATTTTCGGCATAGCTGTTTTGTGGCAGGGCAGCCAAAATGCGGTCCAGCGCTTAGTACATTGGTATGACATCCAAATTGAGACATGACAGTTTGTATTTAAAGGCAGACAAAATGTTGCGTTGTGTTTAGTATATTTGTAAGACTTTTAAAATGCGAAACTGGGTTTAGAACATTGGTATGACATTTAAATTTCGGCATGGCGGTTTGTACATTATAAGGGCAGACAAAGAAAATGCGCAATGGCGTGTACAACATTAGCAGGATATCCAAAACGTGTCATGTCGTTTAGTAAATTGGTAGGACAACCACAGTGTGATATGACAATTAGTACATAAGCATGGCATTCAAATTGTGGAATGGCATTAAGTACATTTGTTAGCCATCCAAATTGCGGTATTGATCTGAATACCTTGCTAGAACATGTATCCAAATTGTTTCATGGCGTTTAGTTCATCAACGAAATTGATGCATTGCGTTTACAACGTTGATGGGACAAGGACAATCGGATTGCGGCTAAGCGTTTTGTTCATTACTTGGACATCCATATTGCTGCATGCTGTTAAGTACACAGCTGGAACATCCCAATTGCTGCATGCTGTTAAAAACATTACTGGGACATCCAGATTGCTGCATTCTGTTAAAAACATTGCTGGGGCATCCATATTGCTGCATGATGTTAAAACATTACTGGAACATCCAGATTGCTGCATGCTGTTAAAACATTGCTGGGACATCAAGATTGCTGCACGCTGTTAAGTACACAGCTCGGACATCCCGATTGCTGCATGCTGTCCAGCGCATTGCTGTGACATCAAGATTGTTACATGCTGTTAAGTACATTGCTGGGACATCAAGGTTGCTGCATGCTGTTAAGTACACAGCTGGGACATCAAGGTTGCTGCATGCTGTTAAGTACACAGCTGGGACATCAAGGTTGCTGCATGCTGTTAAGTACACAGCTGGGACATCAAGATTGCTGCATGCTGTCAAGTACACAGCTGGGACATCAAAATTGCTGCATGCTGTTAATTGCACTGCTTAGACATACAGATTTATGCATGCTGTTAAGCACATTGCTGGGACATACAGATTAGTGCATGGTTCTAAGTTCATTGCTGGGACATCCCGATTGCTGCATGCTGTTAAGTTCATGATTGCTGGGTGATCCTGTTGCTGCATAGTGTTAAATGCATTGCTTGGATATCCCGATTTCTGCATTGTGTTAAGTGCATTGCGGGAACATCCAAATTGCGGTATGATTTACATAACCATGACATTTTGTACCATTAATACCGATGGCATTTAGTACACTACCAGTTCAAGAGCATCCCAGGGTGGAACGATTATCTGCAGGTCTGCAGCAAGGTCTTTATTAACGTTTCCATAATGATGGGTCTTGGGCAGCTTACAAGGTCGCTAGAATTGGACAAGAAGTTAATTTGAATGTATTATGAGTTTTAGTGTTTATCTTATTTTCCTTTCTAAGACAGGAAAATATCAATTTTACTGTACAAACATTGGTATGGCAGTGTTAAAGGCAAAGCAATGATTAACTTTGAACAGTGCTAAATATGTATATCTTGTCGATACAAATTAATCACAAAGCCTTCCTTAAATGCATTATGTTAATACACTCCGGTTGTTGGGAAATGTTTGAATATTATAATTATTATCTTTTGAACATGGCGAAGATTTAACTCTTCTTTGCAGGCCAGTGATAACGATAATAGCATGTTAGTTACAGTGAGTGGATGAGTAAACATCAGCGGACAATACAAGATGCCCGACTTTTGTCCGCGTGTGATTGCAACGACGTGGCCGCGAACCACTGTGGTCTATAATTGAAAACCCTTTGTCAGACAATTATGAACATCTTTTTGGAAAATTATTTTAACTTGTCAAAATCAAGAAGGTGGAAAAGTTGAGCTTACATAAGCATATTCATTAACTGTTAACAAAGACTTTGAAAAGGGGTGTTCGTGGGATTGGAGGTTTTGGAGATTGCTGTTGGAGCACATAATAAGGGGTGAAGGAGAGGAGGGGCGTGGCGGATGTCTGGATAAGTGTAGGACTCGGGTCGAGTCGTCCCAGCTCTGATCAGCCCGTCATGCAGCCCGGGCTCTAACGTATCGGGACGGCGGTAGGGCGTATTTCCGGTTTTGCTTCAAGAAGTCCGTTAACTCTCCGAATAAAACATTTGTAAAAAAACAACAACAAAAAAACAACAGATCGAGCAGCCAACAGTGTAGGTCATGATCTGACATCAAAACTAGGAAGCGGGTTGATCAGGAAAAAACAATGTATGCCTAATCTCGATTAAGGCGTGCTGAGCAGGCTTAGACGTATAGCCTCAAAACTCTGACAGACACGTGGCTTTGCCTCCTCCAGTTGTCGATAGCACGTGTCGCTATATTTACGAGCAATGTTCAGTGAAAAAGGTAGAAAAATACGAACATGAATAAAGGCAAAAAACAAAAATGATTCGATGACTCGTACCAGGTACCTTTTTATCGAAGTCCCATGTTATACCAACTAAGTCACTTTGTCTTGGGACAGGCTTGCTTTATGTAGATTTTGTATACATGGCATCTGACACAACATTTACATACCTACATAATTATGTTATAATTTTGACAGATTTAATCATTTATCAATTTATTCATCAATTTCGTTGGATTTAAAACGGACTCGTGGTCGTTCTCATGTTCCATCGACCTCTTAAAGTTTTTTTGTACCGATTTCACAGTTTCACGTGCATTGTGTCGCATCTAAAATGATCTGTACTATTAGATGTAAGCGTGTCGTACATCGTCATGTATTTTAGATATTTATTTCTACTTATAGAATAGTTAACAATGTACGAACAAAAAGACATGACAGCAATTACACCGATGGTTTAGGCATCATTAAGAGAATCTGTATAGGATGCGTATGTCTATTTGCATGGATTATTATTGCACTTGTCCTCAGTTGAGACTTAAATTATCTGGTAAGTACCTTGATATACTTAGTTTTGAAGAAGTGGAAAACTTAAGTATTACAAATGTATTTAGAATTGAGTCTATATAGATATAACAGTAATATTAGTCTGGATCTGGCGAACCGCCAATTTGTTATCTGGTCCATCTTGTAATTGTCTACAAGGATTGAGGCGACAATTCAGATCTACTTTAACATTGAAGTCAAACCTTCGCCGGTTCGATATTACCTTTTTTTCTGGAGAGTCGTTACCAAATTAATCTCCGGCGTTAAAGAGTATCACTCCACTGACATTGCTGACCGACCTATCCAGTGGCAAATACACCGCATTCAAATGAAACTGTATTTGCGAACTTGAAAAATTAGCAAAGGTTTTGAAAGGAAGATCTCTTTGATCCGAAGGCATATTTGAACAGCCATCTTGACATTCTTGTCGATAAATCTTCACAGCACACAGACTGGCATGAAGGGCGAACACCTATCAAGTGTCAAAAAGACACGTAGCAGATAATGCAAGCTTACGCAACACGCTTTCGGGGTTCAATGTTATCTAAATCTTCATTATTAGTTCTGCCAGGCTCAATTTTCGGTGCATTAAAGTATTTATATAGAAATCCATTTTAAACGATTTGCAAAAATAAATTGAACGTTTGTCGTTTATTTGGAATTACACTCGTTGAGTAAACCTGCGCACAATATAGAAAAAAAATTGTATCTTAAGCATATTTACTTAACGTTTTTCGACATTCTATCACCTTAATTATCTGATATTGAAAATTCATTAATGTTTAATATGTACACGTTCCAAGCATTGTGCGAGGTGGGACTGATCACAAGATAAGACTTTTTTTTCGTTTATTTGTTTTTATTTGATATTCAATGATCAATGCTTTAATATTATCAGTGTCAACAACCGCACTCCCATTCCCTGTAACTTGCATGTTATGGCGTATTTTAAAATGGAGTAAACTTTACTTAGGAGCTTCCTGGGAAAAATCTGGACAGATATCCGGCTGTATTTGCTTGTACCAAAGTGTAATAAGTTAATATATGAAGACATAAAGGTCAATAAATATTTTAATTAGTTGCATTGACCAACCACAACACTCGCTTACTAGCACGGTAAGCTCGTGCTAGAGAATGCAGACATGTTATCGCTTTCTTTACTGTTTGCATTTATTGAAAAATAATTGATTTATGAACACTCGAAACAATTTATCTTTATTCCTGCACGAGCAAAGCATGGTTTATCTTTAAATAAAACAATGGTGTTAACCATATGGAACATAGGTTAATGCATACTCCCAATGCTTATGCGCAACTGCGTTTTCTTCATGCAATTCTATATACATAACCATATCTAGGGGGCTGTAAGCAATAATTGCGATTGTGCTCAAGTCAGGGGTCGTGGTGTTTTGTTTTACCTGTCCAAACATTATATTGGTGACATGCCTTAGACTATACATTTGCCGATGTGTAAACTTGTATGCATAGTCTTCATAGCCTTTTGTCAGCATACCTTGGCGTTGCGTCACTCATTTTTGTACTTTTAAAAATAATAATTATTTTTTGCTAAAATGTATGTACTATGTCACGACTTCGTTTGTCTACTTTGACAAACTGTTTATTGATTATTGGGTTTATCGTCCCACCAACAGTATTTCAGTTATCTGGAGACGGTGTCTAAATGGAAAATGTTCTATTTCTTTCTAGACAGATAAAAGATTTGTCCTTGTTCAATCTTTTTCTATCTTTCTATTTTCTAAAAGCCAGCTATATTACAGTATGCTGGATGTCGTTGTACACCTTATAACAACAGCACACGCAGTTACATAAATGCCATGTGTTATCATGGGAAAATAAACATTTTAAGATAGTTCATAATCTCGTAGAATACAATTTTGAAATTGAGAATGCAGAAAATGTGTTCAGGGATTTGAATGATAAATAAACGTTTTTGATTGACAGATTATCGGTATGAGAAAGGTAAACATTTGGAAAAGGTTTATGGCTGCTTAGGTTAGGAATTATTAAGCTCAACTCGGTACTCGTATAATCTCAAGTATATGTTTTTGTCTCTGATTTGTAACTGAGCGGTGTTCATCATTTAGACATTGTATCTATATGATTGGTTGATGATCTGTAATTATTTTAAAACGCTCATAATCTTTTCCAGACTTTCTCCTACTGTGACAGTTCACTGACGTGAGGTTCAAATGAACGATTTTCTTGTAGTCTCTCTGTATATTACGGAAACATAATATCAAATGCCATGGGTAAAATCCAGTCATTTTTGTTTTCCTGGTTTGATACAAACATCGACATTTTCGTCGTTGCTGTCCTATCGATGAGTTCGTGTATTTTACTTTTTTTCTCGTTTATAACATTAATACGTAGCTAATTTTTATTGTTATTTAGTGTAATTTGCCTTTTTTCTTGTTGCAGTTGTTTTCAGTTTGTACTAGAAAGAAATATGTTGCAGTTGAAAATGGGACTGCTCCAAACGGCAGTGGTAGTTTCGTCAAAATGACTGTCGTTGAAGAGAGATTACGTAATCCGGACAAGGTGGTCTGCAAGCATAGTTTCTATTTTTTAGAAGGTTCAAAGAAATAAAGATGCAAGCCACAATCACTAACCCGTCTTATGTCGTCCGAATTCGCTGTTGGAAGTTGCCATAGGAGTTGGATGACTTTGATGCTGCAGTCTGGAACTGGGAACTGTTGCTAGAGAACCTTGCACATTCATGGACACAAAATGTTTCTTAAATAACTCGCACTGGGCTGAAAACCGAACCGTTCGTTGTGGTGTATTGTCTCTTAACATCGTTGATAAGAAGTTTAAAGGAAGATGTACAGATATGAAATTGTATCAAAAATGAAGTAGTGACGATACTTATTATAAGGATGCGAAGATCGAACAGAAAATTACACAGCTGGAAGTAAAGTGATTGATGGTTATCGATGAGAGCGGTTAAACATGGAATCTAGGAGAACAGACTGACATCGTAACTGGATTTACTGAGGCTGGAAACTAACGTGTGACAGTTGGGAGGAGAGAACGATCATGGGCTCAAAGTCGGTTTTCAATCTGATCTGACAGGTAGATCTGACATCTGAGATCAATTTGAAAACTGATATTGAAAACAAAATCGCAGCAACCAACTGTCATAGCAGACCAAAACACAACGGCTGGGATAAAAGGAATTGCTTCATCATTGATCTCGGGAAATGGATAAAAGCGGAGACTGGTCTCAGTTATTTAAAACTTTGAATCGGACTCTTTGACCGTTTCTTATTTAGTTAGTCCAACAGATGTTATCATTCTTAACTGAGATGGTTGATCAATAACGTGCTTTCTGTTTGATTTGACCTTATAAAAGATTTTAAAATAAACCTCAAACTGGCTTCAATTTGACATCGTACTCAGGATCGTATACATGGACTTGCATCTTGGGAGAGACCACTGCGCCTTTATTGGGCTTGATAGTCACATCACTTCCCCAGACAGACTTCTTTCCATTTGGAAAATGCACCATTGCCCCATATCGTCGTCATGGATTGAGCAAGGAAACACAGAGGACAAATACTTTGGACGGTGCCTCAAAATGGATAGATGACAACATTTTAAAACGGCATATCCTGAACAGACTGCGCGGAGTATTGGTGGAGCCCCTCGACAAAATCAGCTTTCGTTTTGATCTTCCAGATGGATATGAATTCTGAGATCATTGCGAAAACTGATTTGGTCTCAATGTGCAGCTAGAAATGATTTTTTGACTTGTACGACCTCTGATAACGAAGCGAAAAGAGCTGCATGCTGTCTAAAGATATGAACAAAATCGTTTGCTCGTGCATTTGGTAAGTATATATATGTAAGTATACTACATGTAATTAACTAAGAACTTTTGGAAAGCTATGAAGTAATATACATATTTTAATAAACAATATATAACATACTTATAGAAGTATAAGGTGTAAGCTGTAATGTAAAAAACACACAACATAACGACAGTTCAATGGAAGACTATTCTAACTTAAATCGGAGGCAAAACTACCGTATCTACAAAACAAAACTTGAAGCGTTTTTTGCTTTTTTATTACATTTAATTAAGGACTGACATAGCTGTCTCCATATCGATTCGATGTTTATGCGTCAGTGCGTGCGTCCGGAATTGGCGAGTCATGAGTTGTAACTTTAACGTCGGTCAAGGGAAGTTTTAAATAACAAGACGTGTGTGTCATGCGATGTGTCGTGCTTCAGAACAACATTGCTACCAAAGGTTATGGTTTTATTTAGTTACCTTTGCACACGTGCTGGCCATTATTCGTTGGTTTGCCTCTCGCAAATACCACTTTCGTAGCTCAAAATTAAGGTAAAACAATAAGAGGTCAAAGGTAAAGTATAAGTGCTTCTTAGTTTTTATTTTGGGGCTACTCATGTGGCATTTGGGCATCTTGTTTACAGTTTTAAATACGGAATTACGTCATTCTTTTCAGGGTCTCATCACTTGTAATGTTGGCATGACATGGAGAAAACTGAATTGTTTCATTTGTCTGTTCAAAGCACACGTTATAAATGACATTAATAATTTGTTGTTGTTTATTGGTGGCTGGTGGGTGTACATCGCCTACACCTTCATGGTCATTATAGCGACGCCTGGCTTTTTTGTTGGAGGATGAAGCCAGACGATGTGTACAATCATCGACGCACCAAAGGTCTTAAATACTTTAGTAAGGTAACAAGAAGAATGTTCATTGAAACCAAGTCGTATTAACTTGTCCTTTTATATCCCTAATATAAGATCTATATACCCGTTCTTAGTTATACCTTTGATTAACCATTATATCCACATTTTTACATTAGATGACGTAATAAAATCAAATAACATCAACTTAGATGGTATTTAGTAAAAATAGACACAACATCACTTTATGGCCTTGGATAAAATAACGTATTAATATATTAAGGGCCGATTATGAAAACATGTTCTAGATACCAACTTTGGAACCACAAAGAAATTTGGTTTGATATCAGCTTAAATATGTTCACTAATACTAAGACATTTAAGTTGATATAATAATGTTTTATCGATATTCAAAAGAATGTACCCAACATTAATTTGAATGGCATGTAATAATTAACATTAGAACAATGACGTTAAAGGAAAATAAAAACAATAATAGCGGGGCATATGAGAAAAATGTTGAATGATAGCGTAGACGACATTGCAGAGAAAATCTTAATATTATAAAAAATGATCAGCGTATTACAGTATTTCCGCATACCTTCAATTTGCATAAAGTCCTATAATTCTATTAATAAATCGCATTAAGGAACGTCCAATTATACAACTTAAATACTACTTCTACTACAATTGGAGACAAAAGACAGGATGACCGGCCGCAATAGCACAGGTGGTAGAGCGTCGGCTTGCGGATCAGGAGGTCGTGGGTTCAAACCCCGGCCGGGTCAAACCAAAGACTCTAAAGTTGTTAGTAGCGGCTTATAAGTGCCCCTGTGCTATAATGATAGAAATGTCGCTGCACAGTATCGGCAAAAATGCCGGCTAATCACAGTCCCACAGGATGGTGAAGCGATGCACTTAATTATATCCGGCATGTTTTCTTCCGGTCAGAATATTCTTAAACGCGAGAAAACTCCAAAGCATAAGACAAACCAACAAGGTCGATGTCCCTTTGAACCAATATAATTGTTTAAGACCACTTACAAAAAAGTCTTGTTAAGCTTAAACTCATTTACGTTCATGTGATGTGGGTCATTCATAAAATGGTGTAGCTCAGGATCATCAAACAGCTGAAACAAACGATTCTGTCCTCAACGAAACGTTGTTTTAATGACATGAACGCATGTTGTTTAGCATTTTAACATACGTTAAAAGAATTGGTGGAATGATTTGTGTTTTAACAAATTTTAAAATTAACTTCCTTGTCAAGAATACGGCGGTTAAAAGGGCCGCTATGTTGGTAAAAGATGAAAAGTAAGACAACACAAAATGCGAGCCACACCTTGCTGCAAGCGTATTACTGTGCATGACCTTTCGGGGATTTCCGGGAAATTGTCAGAATTTGCGTGGCGCTCCATTCAATTTACTCGCTCGGGAAGATTAATTTAATGGTGCGATGTCGCTTTTCTAGACCAGTTATACCTGGTGTTTCCTTTTTGTAGTATTAAACTTTACAATAAATGGTTTTCATAAAGAGGACTACTTCATTGACATCGAAACCATATTTGCTCGTATTGTTCATAACATTATTTTAAGAATGATTTATGCGTATAATCAGGCTTTTAGTTTTGTTGTTACGTTGAAAGATAGCGATACTTTATCGAAAAAGGATGGCGGTTAAAGACAGTTTAATCTACTTGCAAACAGTGTCGTCTGAATGTGGACTCGATGTACATATGATAACTCTTAGCGGGAGTGCTCACGTTCATAAACAACCGACATAAAACATAGATTTCAAATCAAATCTTACAAAACTGCACCAAAAATGCAAAACAATTATACAAAAACACAGCGCCGCGTAAAATTAGAAATACGCAAAACGACGAAAAAGCGTCAGAGCAAAAATGAATATAACTTGAAACAAATAGCAGAATTATTTATTATTGCACTTGGAGACACTGCTTTTCTCCAGTACGACAATAAAATTTACTCTCTTTTTTTACGAATTTTGTCGATTTTTGAGAGGCGGTGGGCCACGTTTCATGCGACTGTCGAGCCTTGATTAGACTGTACCGAATTAACCTAAACCCCATCTTCCAGGCATATCCCGGGAAACACCGGTATCTTATTAAACATAATCATAATTAAATATGCCTGACCTCCATTATCGTAACCACGCGAGTTCTCGTTATAATAGGTTTCGTTTCATTAAGTGTCTTATAGTACTGTGTATAAAAAAATCCAACGTTTTGATTGATCTTGACATTCTGTCATACAAGTGCATCTTGCAATGTAAGTGCTAGATATTTCGATAATTGTAACATCTGTAGCTGCAAGCTGTTTTAACGGATTTGAATACAATTTAAACTAAATATACAACGGAGCGGATCACTAAAACAGTTTAATATCTGGTTAAAATTTTGCTTTTAGTTCCAACTTTATTCCCAACTTCAAAGAAAATATAGAATGAAAACTGAAATAGAAAGTTAATATGTCTTGAGGGTTGAGCTACAAGTTCCAAAAACCTAGGTCCTCTCTGTCCCTGGGTTCATATACAAAGTGGTAGTATTACAAGAAAGTGCTGTTCCACTGTAGTTGCTGCGCTTTTTTTCATAAACCTTTCTTTGTGCATTTTACCTTTCTGAACATTGGTCCTCGTGCAATTTTTGGTATGTTTTTGACGATAATATCTAATGCGTTAGTACAGTAGTAACATTGAAAAAGTAACTTCTTGGACAGTTCTTCAAACAAACAACAATGTGGAGACAAGTCAAGTTAATCTAAAAATAAATATAAACAGGCATCAGTATAGTAACTGTATGGATGGTTTAGTGGTCGTGTGCTATCTCCTCACACTCGAGCCCCTACCACGCCCCAGTATGAAGCTAGCATTCTGCCATGTTATAATTCTATTTTATACGAATATAAAGAGTATCAAGTCAGTTTGTAAATGGTTCGGCCAAAGTTATGGACAGTACCAGCATAGGTAAAATACGAAAATACAATACCCCTTAAATGTTATAAAGCGATATGCCGTTATTATTACTTTTTCAAATGTGTTACGGTAAAAGAACGGATCTAGAAATATGTCAACGGTATAAGAACGGATCGAGAGTGGTTAATGGTATAATAATGGATCTAGAAATATTTCAACGATATAAGAACGGATCTAAGAGTATTCAACGGTATAATAACGGATCGAGAATGGTTAATAGTATAAGAACGGATCTAGAAATATTTCAACGGTATAAGAACGGATCTAGAAGTATTCAACGGTATAAGAACGGATCTAGATGTATTCAACGGTATAAGAACATATTTTTCAATATTTAACGCTATAAGAACGGATCTAGAAGTATTCAACGGTATAAGAACGGATCGAGAGTGGTTAATGGTATAATAATGGATCTAGAAATATTTCAACGATATAAGAACGGATCTAGGAGTATTCAACGGTATAAGAACGGATCTAGAATAGTTAATGGTATAAGAACGGATCTATAAATATTTCAACGGTATAAGAACGGATCTAGAAGTATTCAACAGTATAAGAACGGATCTAGATGTATTCAACGGTATAAGAACATATCTTTCAATATTTAACGGTATAAGAACGGATCTAGAAGTATTCAACGGTATAAGAACGGATCGAGAGTGGTTAATGGTATAATAATGAATCTAGAAATATTTCAACGATATAAGAACGGATCTAGGAGTATTCAACGGTATAAGAACGGATCGAGAATGGTTAATGGTATAAGAACGGATCTATAAATATTTCAACGGTATAAGAACGGATCTAGAAGTATTCAACGGTATAAGAACGGATCTAGAAGTATTCACCGGTATAAGAACATATCTTTCAGTATTTAACGGTATAAGAACGGATCTAGAAGTATTCATGCGAATACATGCGAAGGTTCAAATTCTTCACCTCGCGAAAAGACGTACAGGTTATTGAGATACATGCTTATTGTGTTTATACTGTCTGATATAAAGACCAGAATGAAGTAAACATTGCTGCCCCAAAGATGTAATTGTATGTGGTATGAGACTGGAAATATGGCAAAAATATCTGATACATTATGTAAACCAGTCTCAGCTTAAGCTACTTGTTCGCAGTTTAGCTGAGGTAAGCCTACATGACACATGGAACCACATGCTCTGCACTTCATGATGTAATTTAATTATTGTATCATTATCAAGCCAATCGACGAACTGTTTATAACTGACGCGTACAGATGGCGTATGTGACCGCATGCGCAGTTGGGATCTATACTAGGTTGTTGAGCTAAAAGCGGATAAAATTTGTTTTAGTTTAAACGCGTCGAGACGGGCTTGATTCTCCAAAACTAAAACAAAAGTATTTCGAGGAACAATAAATTCAAAAGTAATATACGTGATCATGCCCACATGTTTGGTTCCATCAACATTATAGATCATTAAAATTTTGCTTTTTAACATACCCATTTGGCCAATATTGGCCTAGTCGTTTTAATGTAAAGGAGCAAACGATCTAACCAAGAAAGGAGTGTCTGCCATTTCCATCAAGTTTACACTTCTCTTGTCATCTGTCTCTAGATTCAATATTTTTTATTTCATTTACAATCAACATTGTCACGTGGTTTTTCTAATAGAAATAATACTATGATGCCCTAAAACCAGTTTAATGGTTTGCACCCCAATCGGTCCCTTTTGCCGACTGACCCTTCCAAGGCGGTAACTGTTGGGTTTGCTCTTTTTGTTAAACGACTCATCACAAATTTCTTCTTATTTTTATATTTGGCTTGCACGTGAAAACCTTTGTTCTGTGCCTTTACAAATGTTTGTATATGTTTAAATTAGCACAGGATTTTGTCATATTTCCGTGTTAGAGATAGCTTGATACATAATTTAAACTTAAACAACCGAAAATAGTTACTGATATATGTATAAAACTAAACTAAATACAAACGAACTTTATCAATCATTTACACGAGTGGGACGTGAATGTACCCTTACAAACAAAAAAGTACAAAAATACCCCTTTAATCATGTATTGCACTTTTTACATGGGAAGATGACCTAGCCACGTGCAAGGATATATTTAATTATATTTTTAATTTGATATAAAAGCGACCTGATACACATGATGCACATTCCTGTGTCAACCATTCGAAGAGATACCTTTTTAGCAAATGTATGACTTGACCAGGATGGCCCAATCGCTTAAAACGATTCTTTTTCATGGAAACAAAAAGGCATATAATAACGATATATAAATATATACTCAGGGGAATCTCGACCAAATATTAGTAGTTGTCTTGCTTATTATCAGTAATTATGACTTGGACCTCTTACGATCTATCGAATATCAGGGAAACGATTATTTTTATTTAATCTGATTTATAAATTCCAAATTATTTATTAATTACAAGGGCAATAAGACCTATAGAGACTAAGCCGAACCCAATTTCACAGTTTTCATTGGATGCTGGAGACCTGCTCTTGATCTGCAACTTTCGGCTCAATTCTTTCTTAACAGGTAACGAGATAATACTAGATTGATTCGTATCTCAAACGAAGATGTGAACATCATTAAAGTGATTCGTGTTTAAAAGAATGTTTCTTTTCTGATATCTGGTAAAATAATCAGCTACCGAAATGAAATGTTTTATCTTTTACTAGTGAAAAAAGATGAATGATAAATCTTCTCACAGAATGATACATTTATGATTGAATCTCATTTTGCTGACTTGAATGTTTCATGAACGCTGGTCGCGTGCGTGCAATTCCAGGAAGCGCCCGCTTCATGGTTAGTTTGCTGGCACTGTGACGAGTGTTTATAGAGCATGAACGTCAGTAAAATGACATTCAATCCTTACATTAACATTTATATTATCGATTAAGAGAGACTTTTTGCTAATAATTCAAAGGAAAGTGTTCCAACAGTTAAAAAATAATCACAAGCACGCGGGGAAATTCATGTTGGTTCAACAGCCGCGCGCTTTCGAAATTTATCTTATGCCTGATTGAAAAGTTCGATGAAGAATGTGTACTTATTTCTGCGCAGACATAGTTTAATTAAATGGTTTCTTATTTGTCAGGACATATCTAAATGAAAGTGAATGTTTTGTTGTGATGAAACGTCATTTGATCTCTTCAACAACATAATATATAAAATGCACACGTTTGCTAAATCACGTGCATGACACCATGCATTCACACGTATTCTGACGTCATTTCAAAGGTCTCATTGGTCATGCGGGTTATAAATAAACGTCATTTTTTCTTGTGAAAGGTAAAGGGAAATGTAAAAATTGCTTCATAAATTGAGTAATTATCCGCATAGTTATATTTGGGCAATCAAAGAAAAACTCCTCTACATTAAGGTGCTATTCTTTACACTCGCGTACTTGTCGGACTTGCGTAATAAGTATAGAAAATAATTCCATATTTATTTCTAACTCATTCAATAGATCAGAAAATTTTAGACCAGAAGAACATATCTTTAATTTAAACACTAAGTGTACAATAGAACATCCAAATGTACAATAATTCTTTATTACAATAATTCTTTATTTCTTCGTTATGTCAAGAATGACATGCATGGCCGAAAGCCCGCTGCATTGGTGAGAGTAACGAACGATAACTCTGCAATGGATGCGGTATGAGATTATCTCATGTGGCGTCCAGCTAGTCCGGGAAAATGGAGTGACCGAACCATTATAGTTATATATTGTTCTTGACTATGCCAGCCGGAATGCATTCTACCTCTTGCATCTTGCTTTTACGGTCACCTGAACACTACTTAAGCGGATGTTCAGTTGAAGCAGATGTGATGCTTGTTGTCATAGCATGTGATTGTTGTGAACACAGAATAAGTACCTTTAACCTCAAACTAGCCTATCTTTATTATACATATAGTTGACTAGTTCCTGGACTGGTTCCATATTTAAGATGTCTTTCGAGCACATAAAAAGACTCATTTAGTTGCAGGCGTGCCTTTTTCAGACATCCAGAAGTCAGTCGATTTTTATAAGGATCATTTCTTTTTAATTATTTTAATCGTGCTCAAGCTTACTTTATGTTAAATATATCTGTCAAAATGCAATAGAATGACTGTATGATTAAATCATTAATTGAAAACATACCCAATATTCATTAAAGAAGTAATTATTTTTTCGTTGGTATATAGTGTAATCATACTAAAACTTTCGAGGTTCTTTTCCGAATGTACAGAAAGGAACAAAAAATATTAGAGTGTGTTTGCGGAAGTTAAAGAGAGCATGACTCGTAGTTTCACTACCTTCCATGGACCCCTTACGGTGACATATTTTTAAATTTCAATAATTTATGCAATGTGACTAAGAGTCGAGCAGCCCTTTTACTACTTCTTGGCGCGTGTGGTCCGGTCTCTATTTAAGAAATGTCTCTTTCCAAAGTTGTGTAAGTATCCCAATTAATTAAGAGGTTTGTACCTCTACTTGCTAGTTCAAATTTTAAAATGTGCTGTAATTCTCTCAGGACCTTGTCATTTTGCATATTCTTCAAGCCAGAATTCTGTGGTATGGAGGTGCCATTGAACCTTGTAAACAAGAAATAAACATGAAATAAACTATTTTGTTGTTAAGACTGTGACAAAAGAAAGAACAAAGTGAGTTATTTCTAATAAAGACATCAGCAACTTCACCCATCTTATTGGCTGCACGGTGAACCCTTTTCGTAAAAACAGAAAATTGTCAACATTCTTGATACATATACTCTAAGCCGTTTCTTAAAATCGTGCTGTTGAATGTTTTATTGCTGTTGTTGTTTGTTTGTTTGTTTGTTTTTTCCATCAGAAAACAATCCCATCATTCTTTAGGCATACGTTCTTCTACATTTAGCCTCCATCTAGTTTAATCTTAATCACTGAAAAAGCTTTAATAAGATCTCTACGCGTAATTGACCTCCCGATTAAGGAGGTCATTCGACACGAGCCTCCGTGTGTTCGGAATAGTTCGGCCAGGTCCGTCACAAGGTGTTGACAGACGGTTGACACTCTGGCGGGCTGACCTTGGTACGGAGTCACGTCATTAAGGGGCATCCATTACACTGATTAGTTCATAAACAATGCTAGTAGAAAATTCATTAAAATAGGACCACACAAGTTAGTCAGGCGATAGGTGAGGGTACGTTGTAGAGTGATTAGCGTTCAGACATGGCAGGGAACTCGACATGAACAGGAGCGTCAACTGCCTGGAATGAAACAGCTTCTGGTGAACTATGGTGACATCGCATGTTGAATAAAGATCTAGCCCTAGCGCGAAGCTGCTAGTTTAGAAATGTAGCCGTTAGAAATGTAGTAAAACGGACTGGTGAACAGAAGTCGCATAAGTATTCAGTATTTCAGGAAATCTTCTTATTACAAAGTATAAAGAAAAAACTAAGATATAAGTAAAAAAAAAGCAATTGAAGGCAGTTTTATTCAGGAAACGAAGACAGCAACGTTGTTATTATATTGAAATTATGCTTGTGCTTTTGCATTTTCCAAGAAAATGGAAACTACTTTTTTTATAAAACATATTATATACATTTATTTATTGTGCGTTTGGTTCCTGAAGCATCGTCTATTTATAACGATTTTTAATGGCTTTGAAAATTATTTACCTACATTTTCTTTATTGTTTGGCATTTATTTACGTTAACAGAAAATTATACATAAATAAACAGATTGATGAGTCAACGTTGATTTAAGCCATTTTGACGCATTTGGTCAAAGTATGTTTTGTTTGTTTATTGCAATACTCGATATAATTATAATGAATAATGGAATATAAGTAATATTTCCTCTGATCACTAGATTATATGTAAACATGCGGCAGAGTCTGTTGTTTCTTGAGGTTGGGAGAATGAAAACATTGGAACTTTATCATCTATTTAAACAACACTGATTAAGTACATATGTTGCCTATTTCAGAACTTTTCAACAGTAAATAAATATATATGGCACCTATATTAGCTTTTTTCAACAACAGTTAAATATGTTTGCATCAACAATAATTAAAATATACATATGACACCTATTTGAGCTCCTTTTTAACAATAATTAAATGCATATAGCACCAATTTATCTCTTTTAGCAATGATTCTATACATATGGCGCCTAGTTAAGCTCTTTTCAACAATAATTAATTACATATGACACCAATTTATCTCCTTTTTAACAATGATAAGGTACATATGGTACCTATTTTAACTTTTTCAACAATAATTAAGTACAATATGGCACCTATTTTATATCTTTTAACAATAATTAAATACATATTGTGCCTATTGTAGTTCTTTTCAACAATAATATTAAATACAAATGGACTATTTGTGAATTCTAGGTGCCTTGTAGTACTTAAGTATAACGTTAACCAAGTCGCGCTAAATAGATATTTGAACACTCAAGTTATTTACATTTCAAATATTGATTGTAAAGGCATCTTAGTTCTTAAGTCACATACCGGCCATGACTTAACAATAGTCATAATAACAATATCAATAATAAATTACATATCTTCTAACCTTTAAAGTGTTTATGAATTGAAAATACACCAAAATTGGCATTGTTTTGCGCTTTATACATTTGTTTTTAAATTTGATATTTTATTAGCCAAAACCTTGTTTCGAGATCTTGCCAATGCATTTGTTGTGTTCATATGCCTGTGTAATTTATATCATGGATAAACATAACGAAAACCCGTTAGTGTTTTATATTTCTTAAGTAAATATTTTGATTTGATTGGACGAAATCATAGCCACACGATTTGTACCTTTAAAAGTAATAAACAATCAATTACATGCACATTCAGTACTCTTAAGATGTACTAACGTCAGTATACAATCACCTAATATTTACGTTGACTAACCAGACATTTAACGACGTACGGTGAGCCGTTACCTTGATCTACGTCATGTAACGTCTACAGAACTACGGCCAATAGACGAACTTCATTGAGGATACTGTTGTGATTAACATCCCGTGCTAGTTTTGTCCCTTCACTAAGAAACACACATGACGGTGATATGTCTTACGACCTTAGTCATATAACAACATAATAGTGTTGTTCACGCGTAATTCATATCAATAACTGAACATGGGTGGTTTGTGGTCATGCATTAAAATAAGATACTGTTTTGTTTTTAGATAAATATGTATCCTAAGCGCTTGGAGATAATTTCATATAGCTAAAACGATTTAATATATTTTAAGGATCTGTATCCAGTTAAACTGGTTTCAAGTCTTCTGAAATAATGTTGGTAACATGAAAGATGTGTTTATCTCATGTTTGATTCAATGATACGAAGTGTGTTTAATACGTTGCCTGTTAAAGACACGTTCTTGTTGTTTTTGTTTTTTTGTTGTTATTGTTTCACTCAAAGGTATACATTGATTCGTCATAAAACCATACATGCACTTGCTAAATACATCCTTTCAGTTTATTTGGTGTATTATTAAATTGTTTTCCTAAGAAACCGTAAAAAAACACACCCTAAAACGGCTTCGTTTCAGTTTTTTTAAATTCATATTTTTCTCTCATAACCTGACTGTATACGACCTCAGTACAGACCGTTTAGCACTCGTTCTGTCCTGCACGCCCATTTACCGTGACATGTGTTATCTATACCTGCCTATAATGAGCAGGTTGCATGAATGGCGGGAGACGTCTTGTGGTATGCTTCTGGACAGCTTTACTGCCACAGTATTATCTCTGGTGTGCAGATAAGTGACGTTACTCGACGGTCATTGGTAGACGTTCAGCGGCTGCGTTAATAGGACGTCAGTGACGTCACGGCGTATCGCTAGTGTAGATAACGTATTAAGAGCTTTGATTTACTTCCTTCCGGCCTATGTTGACGGACTTCTCTGAAAAGGAATAATTTCCTTGTTGAAACTTGTAACTCGCACATAGCTTGTAATTTCCGGTCTCTACAAAATATTCGCTGCATTGAGTATATCAATTTGAATGTGCTTTCAATAAACAACATGGCTGCAAAACTGCGTCTTTCAGTTTCTTTTTATTAAAAACCCGTTCTTTTAGACATGTTTAGTAAGATATTTGAAGGCATTTTACCAAAGATTTCCATATTTATTTGTGAGACATTTAACAACCAATTATGATATCATTTTGCAAACTTTTTATTTGACATATTTATGAAATAACCAGTGTTACTGTGTTGTGTTTTAAATTAGCCGACGGGGATCAGAACAACATATTTTAAAACTTTGTGCCTCGAATTAGGAACCTTATCAGGCATGTGGTTATTGGTTGATTGGAAAATGACTACTCGACAATAGTATATACTGAAAGTGTGCCTGATTGGTGCCTGAAATCTTATTACACTTACTGAGATCCAATCAATTCGTGCAATGCTGTAGCTATCCGACGATCTTCTATCTGGTGGTTATTGGTGGGACTTTCAATAATAACGACGTTCAAAAGAGCTAAATAACATATCATGGCCAATGTTTTGTAAACATGACTTTATTAATTTCTTAAATAGCAATCGATTACGTTCTCGATGATGTTTATTTATCTCGAATAATTTGTATTCGACCATCTCAGTTCTATTTACATTCATGTGACACTAACCATCCACAAACATAGGCGGTAGTTGGACAATTAGCGACACAAAACTTTTAGACGTTTGTTATTAAATAGTGTCAAATGTAGGCTATAGGTATTAGAAAGAAATAGACCAAGTAATGTGTGTAATTAGCTGCGTCTCAAGGCTTGCTGATAGCGAAGCTGCTTTCAAAAGAACAGCTCGGAGGGTTAAAAAGATTGTCAAATATATCATATTTACTGCAAACAGCGACTGCAAGCGACACTTTCGTGCAGATACATCGCATTAAATAGGACCTTGTGATACCCACGCAGTTTTAAATCCTTATCGTCTTGAATTACAAACAATTTACATTAAATTCATTTTTTTCTAGCAACTTCATTCATATTTATTAAAATATATTGATTAAGACTAAGAAACAAATAGGTACATCATGATCACACAGCTTCCAAACGCATCTGTTGGATCTGGGACTGCACTATTTGTCTAGCAATTATTAGCCTGAGTTTGGCAGGCTAAGAATTAAATGGAGTCTTTTAAGATCCGTGTAACTGCTAAAGAGATCAGATAGAGATTAGGACAATGTCGCGGTGCCATTTGTAGAGTAGGTTTGAATACTGGGTGTAAGTGCCTAGCTAGAACGAGGACCCTAAAACGGACTCGTGAGTTAGCATGGTCTAGCATGGTAACTATCAAAAATACGGGTTAATGTAGTTTGGGTTGGATGTGTTATATCAAGTAGTAAAACATACAGATTTTTTTAAGTCACGGGAAGTAGGTGTCGTAAGTTTAAAGAATTATAAAAAACAATAACTTAGAAAATGATTTAAGAACATTTTATTAATTTTATCAAAAAATGTTACAAAAATAACTTCTTACACGTATAACAATTTCGTTTATAATAAAATACGTTTGTTTACCCTTACGGGCCATTCCTTTAACAACCATGATCATATTACAAAAACTATAACACAACCAAACCAAGCAATACTACTTCTTAAAATATTCGTTGATACAGCTCACATTAATATAAAGGACCGATGTTTTGGCGGTAATCGGTAAAAAAAAAACGTTGACTGTATAGAGAATACGGTTTAGCGTTTCACAAACCGTTAGGTCTTGGTGGCTGGTCTTTCAAAATAGGAACCATTAAAATAGAACACCCGCAACCCGCGCTCTCATGGCCGGGACTATGGCAGACAGGAGTAGTTTGACGTTAAAAAACGGAAGTGTTAGCATTTTTGTATTATTACTCTTCTCAACGAAATAATTCCCTCCTAAACTAAGATACTGGTGCAAAAATACAAGTTTATTTAGTTTTATTATATTTGCTTTTGATTATCAATAATGTATATGATAGACAGATGAACATGTATTAACAAAAATGACGAAATACGATAGTTTTACGAATAAATGATACATTTATTTAATCAGGCGAAAGTAGACTTTAATAATCCGTCGTTATGATCGCACACACTCAATTTAAATCGCTTAAAACAAATTAATATTTATACATGTACCTTAAATTTTTAAAAGGAATCAATAATATGCAAATAGCAAATATTTCCATTCTATTTTTAATAAACTGTGACTTGCATCTTATTTTCCACGGGATGTTTTATAAGTTATAAAAGTTGGGTTCTGATGGGGTTTGAACCCATGGGTTCTGATGGGGTTTGAACCCATGGGTTCTGAAAGGGTTTGAACCCAGGATAGTAAGAATATCACAAGTATTAGCAGTCCGGCGCTGTTCACGTTAGACTTCAATAAACATTTCAAATTGACTCCATTATTACATGTGTATTTCCTTAGTGGTAATGTTTAACTTGGTGTATTTATATTATATTAATCTGTAAAGTTACAAGCTTTTATATGTTTGTAAAATACTCTTGAATATTGATAAAATGATATGTTAGTCATTCGGTTTATCCGCATTTGCAGTATTTCAAGTATCTATGTAGACATTGAGTATGAAATGTTCAGAAATGTAAACATTGTCTCAAATCGATATTTTCTATTATATTTTAAAAATAGAAAAAATAAATACCGTTAGATCCAGCCAGTGCCTTTAGCAAAGTAAATACGGTTTAACCAACTACTATCTTTTATTTTGAATACATGCTGAACTTGATCCTCAATAACAGCGTGCCTTAAATGTTCTATCACCTTGTATCTTTAGTATTATCTTTTTGTTATATAACTTTACCTTCAAATTTGACGTCGGTTAAAAAGTGTATAAGTTGTAAGAGAGAACGTCACAAAGAGATATCCTGTGTATTTTGTCATTAACTTTATTCAAACTGCTGCCACAACTTGGACTTTTAACTAGGCCGTGAAATATACCACCATTTTCACCCATTATAGTTTTAAGATCTGTCAGACGTACAAACCTTAGATGTTGCTTTCCTTTATGAATCAGGGTCCATTAGGGAAGTTTTTATCTCTCCCACAAATCCATCCAAAGAGGCGTCTCAATTACGCACATGTCCAGTTTTTGTTTTACTTCTACCACGAAAAGTGTCGAGCTAGTTTGCGTAGAGTGATATGTTTCTCCCTCTAAATTTTACATGGCATTTATTTAGTCAACACATTTTGAGAAAAGTGCGAAACATCAAGAACCATTTAGACAATGTTATGATGACAAAAATTTGCATCGCCAAGCGTCTTGTCAGCAGCAAGCGACTTTATAGTCATTTACGTCAGGAGTCCAGAGGCTCAATTCAGCCAGGTAATGGAACTGACATTTAGAGTTTCTTTAACTGAGGTGGTCACAATCTTTTTTTGTGTGTTATTGAAATTTAATGGCTGTGGCGAGGCTATTTAAATCAAGGCAACGTGTTAACATTAAAAACGATTTATATATAAGTTACATCCAGCGGCATCAAGACTCCGTGTGTATGTGGTTCTATACAGACAGGGGAGTTACATGATGACGCATGGACAATTAGTACTTGGTTTAATGTCAATTTAATTGATAATAATCAGTATTATTATATAACTGCATATATGCTACATTTTTGCTAACTTTAAGTATGTCAACAGTCCTCACTAAACCAGCGAGTGGGTCTTCCACCACCACAGAGGAAACGTCCTTAATTATAATCATTAAAATGGTGTTACTTTTTCCTCGACTCAAAAGAACTATGAAGAACCATAACGAAATATACTTCTGAGCATGTTGTAGCGTTCTTAATTAATATAATAACGAACAAAGAGGTTTAATCGATACTAGCCAGGTTCTTGCTTTTGTGTGCCAGTAGTTTAGTACAAAGCATGATAACAACTTAAAACACTGATATGATAGCTAGTCGTTGTAAATGAGATCCTAGACGACACATGGGAAGAACCACTCACAGACTAAAGGTTAGCTTGTTGGCAGAATCACTCGAAAGTTATTGACCTGTTGTCATGGCTCGAAGTGCGAACGACATAGAATGTTGTCGACGTTACCACCAAGGTCTACGTCACACTCTTCTGATTATCTGCTTTTCTTGGGCAGTGTAGGTAAAAGTAAACGCAACCGGAAGTAGAAACGTTAGCGGTTATGGGGTCTTCTCTAGACATGTTCTAAAGCTCTTGATTTTTTTTCAGTCTACGATTAGAGAGAAATAACTGCTTAATCATTTCTTGACACTTCATTCAAATGAATTTCAAGCACCGGCATGAAATGGATATTTATTTATTTTCACGTCGTATGACAGTTCATTCAAATGAATTTCAAGCACCGGCATAAAATGGATATTTATTTATTTTCATGTCGTATGACAGTTCATTCAAATGAATTTCAAAGAACTGGCATAAATGAGCATCTGTGTTCTAAATAATTGTAACAGTTTTACGAGAAAACTATTAGCCCGCGTAATTTACACAATGACAGTAATTTGTCATTGGCACCTTTTTCACACGTTACATATACTATAAGAATTTAATTTCAAGGTTGTTTGTGTAGAGACAAAAGCACGACGACAATTTTAGGCTTGGGGTTTGTCAAAATTAAGAGATTCTGGCGAAGAACGTCGATTTGTACGGTGCTTTTTCTATCATTTATTTGCTCTTTTCTTTTTTCTTTTAGTAATATGAATATGAACAAATTAAATAAATGGGGTTGATTTCCATATTTTGCATGGCATTTAACATTTTGTTCCTATGGTAAATGTTTTAGCTTATGAAAATATGGAGAAACAAACATGACACAATCTTTATTACAAAATAAAAAAAAATACAACGCAAAACACTGATACCGGGAGTCTCTTAGTCAAAATGCAAAATGCAATGGGCAGTGGCTTTCTTTCATTGTTCTAGAATTTAATTGAAACTACATGTACACCTAGAATTGCCTGAATCTATTTGAAGGACATTATTTTCTAATCTTCCAATACAGCTGTCTTTTTGCATACATATATCAGCATTTAAGACTTGACGTATTTAGAACAGGTAACTGGAACCAGGACTACACACATAATGTAAACAGAAAAATTGCATTCAACTGTTTTCTTTAAATTGGCTTGTTGTGTGATTTTTTCCTGTTTTACAGGAGTCTTTACATGTTGCTTTGTTGCAACAACACCATGAAATTCCTATACTATCCACTACGTTTTTCTCGTATCCATGTTCTACTACGCGGATAACCGGATGGCTTTCACTATGTCGTGCAGCTTCTTCAAAGAGGTTGATTTCCCAGCAACAACATTTCAGTTAGCAATAGACGGCGCTACTTCTGAAAATAACAGACAACAATATTTTATTATATATATTATAATACCATGTTAATTGAAGGACTAGTCATAACATACATGACGTTGAGTTATACACTAACTTTCTATGTACCTGTATATTACTATCCGCTATGAATCGAATTAGCTGCCTGCCGACTAACTGACAGGTGGCTGTAGTAGAGGATAGCAAATCCGGACAGAAATATATACACAGGGAAACACACGAGGATGTCCGTATAATAAATATAACAAGGTCTTTTCTGGTCATTCGACCATGGCCTTGTTATTTAGAAATGGTGCAGCAGTGTTAACTGAATATATCACCACCCACTAAAGGAAAACGTATGGTAAAATTGTACATTCAAGAATATTTTACCGTAAACGTGGAATAATGGAGGATAATTTATTGGCTTTATTTGGTAAGCATTGCACGCTCGGGCATGCAATTTAGGTTTAGCATTTTAGATTTCAGGTTAAAGAACATCTTAAAATATGGAACATACTTTTATTGTGTTAACATTCTACATAAAATAAGAGGTAAGATTATAAACACCGGGTCACATTTAAAACGTTGATATATAAGATTAATATAGGATTTACAAATTTACCGATGTTATACAATAATCTTAACTTCTTAAACACAGTAATTACTTAAAACGGTCAACTTTACACACACTGATGTTGTCCACAGTCTTAAGGCAGGAGACTGTGACGGTTGTTGCCGACACTCTTAAGGCAGGAGACTGTGACGGTTGTTGCTGACACTCTTAAGGCAGGAGACTGTGACGGTTGTTGCTGACACTCTTAAGGCAGGAGACTGTGGCGGTTGTTGCTGACACTCTTAAGGCAGGAGACTGTGGCGGTTGTTGCTGACACTCTTAAGGCAGGAGACTGTGACGGTTGTTGCTGACACTCTTAAGGCAGGAGACTGTGACGGTTGTTGCTGACACTCTTAAGGCAGGAGACTGTGACGGTTGTTGCTGACACTCTTAAGGCAGGAGACTGTGGCGGTTGTTGCTGACACTCTTAAGGCAGGAGACTGTGGCGGTTGTTGCCGACACTCTTAAGGCAGGAGACTGTGACGGTTGTTGCCGACACTCTTAAGGCAGGAGACTGTGACGGTTGTTGCCGACACTCTTAAGGCAGGAGACTGTGACGGTTGTTGCCGACACTCTTAAGGCAGGAGACTGTGACGGTTGTTGCCGACACTCTTAAGGCAGGAGACTGTGGCGGTTGTTGCTGACACTCTTAAGGCAGGAGACTGTGGCGGTTGTTGCTGACACTCTTAAGGCAGGAGACTGTGGCGGTTGTTGCTGACACTCTTAAGGCAGGAGACTGTGGCGGTTGTTGCTGACACTCTTAAGGCAGGAGACTGTGACGGTTGTTGCTGACACTCTTAAGGCAGGAGACTGTGGCGGTTGTTGCTGACACTCTTAAGGCAGGAGACTGTGGCGGTTGTTGCTGACACTCTTAAGGCAGGAGACTGTGGCGGTTGTTGCTGACACTCTTAAGGCAGGAGACTGTGGCGGTTGTTGCTGACACTCTTAAGGCAGGATACTGTGGCGGTTGTTGCTGACACTCTTAAGGCAGGAGACTGTGACGGTTGTTGCTGACACTCTTAAGGCAGGAGACTGAAACGGTTGTTGCTGACACTCTTAAGGCAGGAGACTGTGACGGTTGTTGCCGACACTCTTAAGGCAGGAGACTGTGACGGTTGTTGCTGACACTCTTAAGGCAGGAGACTGTGACGGTTGTTGCTGACACTCTTAAGGCAGGACACTGTGTCGGTTGTTGCTGACACTCTTAAGGCAGGAGACTGTGGCGGTTGTTGCTGACACTCTTAAGGCAGGAGACTGTGGCGGTTGTTGCTGACACTCTTAAGGCAGGAGACTGTGGCGGTTGTTGCTGACACTCTTAAGGCAGGAGACTGTGACGGTTGTTGCTGACACTCTTAAGGCAGGAGACTGAAACGGTTGTTGCTGACACTCTTAAAGCAGGAGACTGTGACGGTTGTTGCCGACACTCTTAAGGCAGGAGACTGTGACGGTTGTTGCTGACATTCTTAAGGCAGGAGACTGTGGCGGTTGTTGCTGACACTCTTAAGGCAGGAGACTGTGGCGGTTGTTGCTGACACTCTTAAGGCAGGAGACTGTGGCGGTTGTTGCTGACACTCTTAAGGCAGGAGACTGTGGCGGTTGTTGCTGACACTCTTAAGGCAGGAGACTGTGGCGGTTGTTGCTGACACTCTTAAGGCAGGAGACTGTGGCGGTTGTTGCTGACACTCTTAAGGCAGGAGACTGTGGCGGTTGTTGCTGACACTCTTAAGGCAGGAGACTGTGACGGTTGTTGCTGACACTCTTAAGGCAGGAGACTGAAACGGTTGTTGCTGACACTCTTAAGGCAGGAGACTGTGACGGTTGTTGCCGACACTCTTAAGGCAGGAGACTGTGACGGTTGTTGCTGACACTCTTAAGGCAGGAGACTGTGACGGTTGTTGCTGACACTCTTAAGGCAGGAGACTGAAACGGTTGTTGCTGACACTCTTAAGGCAGAAGACTGTGACGGTTGTTGCCGACACTCTTAAGGCAGGAGACTGTGGCGGTTGTTGCTGACACTCTTAAGGCAGGAGACTGTGGCGGTTGTTGCTGACACTCTTAAGGCAGGAGACTGTGACGGTTGTTGCTGACACTCTTAAGGCAGGAGACTGAAACGGTTGTTGCTGACACTCTTAAGGCAGGAGACTGTGACGGTTGTTGCTGACACTCTTAAGGCAGGAGACTGTGACGGTTGTTGCTGACACTCTTAAGGCAGGAGACTGTGACGGTTGTTTTTGACACTCTTAAGGCAGGAGACTGTGACGGTTGTTGCTGACACTCTTAAGGCAGGAGACTGTGACGGTTGTTGCTGACACTGTTAAGGCAGGAGACTGTGACGGTTGTTGCTGACACTCTTAAGGCAGGAGACTGTGACGGTTGTTGCCGACACTCTTAAGGCAGGAGACTGTGACGGTTGTTGCTGACACTCTTAAGGCAGGAGACTGTGGCGGTTGTTGCTGACACTCTTAAGGCAGGAGACTGTGGCGGTTGTTGCTGACACTCTTAAGGCAGGAGACTGTGACGGTTGTTGCTGACACTCTTAAGGCAGGAGACTGAAACGGTTGTTGCTGACACTCTTAAGGCAGGAGACTGTGACGGTTGTTGCTGACACTCTTAAGGCAGGAGACTGTGACGGTTGTTGCTGACACTCTTAAGGCAGGAGACTGTGACGGTTGTTTTTGACACTCTTAAGGCAGGAGACTGTGACGGTTGTTGCTGACACTTTTAAGGCAGGAGACTGTGACGGTTGTTGCTGACACTCTTAAGGCAGGAGACTGTGACGGTTGTTGCTGACACTCTTAAGGCAGGAGACTGTGACGGTTGTTGCTGACACTCTTAAGGCAGGAGACTGTGACGGTTGTTGCTGACACTCTTAAGGCAGGAGACTGTGACGGTTGTTGCTGACACTCTTAAGGCAGGAAACTATGACGGTTGATGTCGACACTCTTAAGGCAGGAGACTGTGACGGTTTTGCTGACACTCTTAAGGCAGGAGACTGTGACGGTTGTTGCTGACACTCTTAAGGCAGGAGACTGTGACGGTTGTTGCTGACACTCTTAAGGCAGGAGACTGTGACGGTTGTTGCTGACACTCTTAAGGCAGGAGACTGTGACGGTTGTTGCTGACACTCTTAAGGCAGGAGACTGTGACGGTTGTTGCTGACACTCTTAAGGTAGGAAACTATGACGGTTGATGTCGACACTCTTAAGGCAGGAGACTGTGACGGTTTTGCTGACACTCTTAAGGCAGGAGACTGTGACGGTTGTTGCTGACACTCTTAAGGCAGGAGACTGTGACGGTTGTTGCTGACACTCTTAAGGCAGGAGACTGTGACGGTTGTTGCTGACACTCTTAAGGCAGGAGACTGTGACGGTTGTTGCTGACACTCTTAAGACAGGTGACTGTGACGGTTGTTGCTGACACTCTTAAGGCAGGAGACTGTGACGGTTGTTGCCGACACTCTTAAGGCAGGAGACTGTGACGGTTGTTGCTGACACTCTTAAGGCAGGAGACTATGACGGTTGTTGCTGACATTCTTAAGGCAGGAGACTGTGACGGTTTTGCTGACACTCTTAAGGCATGAGACTGTGACGGTTGTTGCCGACACTCTTAAGGCAGGAGACTGTGACGGTTGTTGCTGACACTCTTAGGGCAGGAGACTGTGACGGTTGTTGCCGACACTCTTAAGGCAGTAGACTGTGACGGTTTTGCCGACACTCTTAAGGCAAGAGACGGTGACGGTTTTGCCGACACTCTTAAGGCAGGAGACTGTAAAGGTTGTTGCCGATACTCTTAAGGCAGGAGATTGTGACGGTTTTGCCGATACTTTTAGGGCAGGAGACTGTGACGGTTTCGCCGACACTCTTAAGACAGGAGACTTCGAAGTTTGTTGCCGGCACTCTTTAGGCAGGTGAATGTGAAGGTTGTTGCTGTCACTCTTAAGAAAGGTGACTTTGAAGGTATGTTGCTGACTCTGTTAAGGCTTGCCCACACTCTTAAAGCAGGAGACTGTGATGTTTGTTTCCGGTACTCTTAAAGCAGACGTCTTTATAGGTTGTTGCTGACACTCTGAAGTCAGGCGACTGTGACGATTGTTGTCGAAACGCTTAAGGCAGACGACTGTGAAGATTGTTGCTGAAACTCTTAAGGCAGACGACTGTTAAGGTTGTTGCTGAAACTTTTAAGGCAGGTGACTGTTAAGGTTGTTGCTGAAACTTTTAAGGCAGGTGACTGTGTAGGTTGTTGCTGGCACTCTTAAGGCAGACGACTGTGAAGGTTGATGCTGAAACTCTTTAGGTAGGTGCCTGTAAGGGTTATTGCTGACGTTGTTTATGTCGACTCTGACCATGAAGTCGAGACACACTGCAAACAATGTTGGTACATAAACCGTCATTTGGGGCCATCAAACTTTTGTCTTGTATGTATGTTTGTTTTATCTGTCTTTTTGTTTGTATGTTGGTTTGTTTAAATACATCGCTGCAGCACGATTATGCCGAGTGAAGCAATAATTGGTGAAGTTGCATCGTGTAGGCTCTCCATTTCTTCTTGATTATTAATTATTTAAGCATATTGTATCCCATATTGCATACTCTGCCCCATCTGATTAACATTGCTGAGGCAAAATTTAATGAAAGCAGTCCATACGAGAAAATAAGGAGTAATAAACGAAATTAAAACCGATAACGAAATGAGACGATTTGGTTGTTGCAGAAGGGCCAAAAGGAAAAGGCAATAGTATTTAAATCTTAACCGAAATTTCGATGAATGAAAACGCCGCACATCACTTATTAATAGAACAACATGGTGCCATTCATAGGAACGATTACAGTTTGTTGTTATATTGAATCTCGTTCCATTCAACTGACTTAAAACATAGAAATAAGCAACAGCTTAAGTAATCTACCCATTTGTAACAATGAATACATCTGTGACGAACCTTTAAAATTATCGTCTTACGAATTAATTCTGGATAAGTAGTAATGCTACTAGAGTAGAACCAGCGACATCCTTCTGACAACGAGCTTACCATGGACTCTCTTGGTAAACAACTTCACTTTGGTGTCATTGGTCTAAACAGGTGCACATACCATGACGAACGATGGTGCACTTTCCACGTATGTGTAATTAATGGATAGATGGGGAGAAATGTCGCAAACTTACCGAGGTGGAGGGTGAGGGAATGAGTGATTAATTAACGGCGGGTACCAAGATAAGTTTATCTTTGCTTGGATGCCCTTTTCTTAGGATGACATGCTGCTTCTGCCACTGAACCGACCAATGATTTAGCCCAGGCCGACTTCTAAACTTGCTTGTGGTGGGAAATAATGTCGTTTTTTGTTTCGTTTTGTATTTGCAGCACGCGACATGTCTTCGTTTTGTATTTTGTACCACATTTCTGAAACAAGAATAAACTAGTTTCTTAACTTCGTTTCACTTTCATTTAAACACATCACTTGCAGGAAGAAGACAATACAGTAATAAGCGTATGGCAGCTTTCTGTAGTAGAGAATATCATAGGAAAAGATTTAGTACGTAAAACTTTTAAGTCCACATTTTTCTGTCTTCCAATAACTTCTTAACATTGCAACGCGTATTACCATGACGTCATAGAGATGTCCGTGAGATTAGGACGGTCAATGGGTCTGCAATTGTGGTCTCAAGTCTTAGTTTAAATCGACCGAATCCGATTGGTTAATTAAATGTAAAACATATAAAACAAGTCAGTCAGATAGAGTCTAATTTGCAACTTCATGTTGAAGTTGTTTAATCTCGGATCCACTGTGTTGTTATTGTGTGTGTGTGTGTGTGTGTGTGTGTGTGTGTGTGTGTGTGTGTGTGTGTGTGTGTGTGTGTGTGTGTGTGTGTGTGTGTGTGTGTGTGTGTGTGTGTTGTTTGGTTTGGTTTTAGGGGAGGGCATGTTATTAAACGTTTTATATCAGCTTTAAAAAAGGAAGCTTTCTGTTAAAACAAATCATAACCAGAGTTTAAGATTTATGAATGCAATGGTTTCTTTGTAGTTGTTTTTTTTGGACAATTTTATTCAGTCTAGTCCAAACCATAACATACTCGATATTATTGTTCATCTATTCCTGCCGGACCTGGTAGCGCAATCGGTAGAGCATCTGCTCCTGATTCTGTGGCCCCGGGTTAAAATCCGACCCGTGACATTAGTTGGTTGCCGTGCTATTTATTGATGGACAATGTACGTAAATATGGTCGCCATTTTGTTTAGGAAATACAGGTATTGCTAAAGTGTTAAAATGAAAAAGCGCATTTTCCTTGGTCGATTTTGTAAATAAAATGACTTCCGTTTTCAAAATATCAAGGCGAAGGTAAAGACATTAACTATTTAAAACCTAAACAATCCGAGACTGTAATGCATAGATAAATACTCCTACTTGCAACAAAGACCTAATGTTTTGTTTTATGCATGGGTTCTTGAAGGCAATTATATCAATTAAATGCCATGTTCAAGCATTTATGATTGTATTATTATTGTTATATTATTATTATTATTGTTATTATTATCATTATTATTGTTATTATTATTATTATTATTATTATCATCATCATCATCATCATCATCATCATCATCATCATCATCATCATCATCATTATCATCATCATCATCATCTTTAACATCTTCAACATTGTTATTGTTAGTATTTACCTTAATATTTAGTGTACTTTTGTCAATTTAATAAGTTTTATTGTTTAAACTTTTTTGTCAGTCCGCCCAAACCCAATATTAAAGTGTTGAATTTAGATTGTAAAGGTAGTACCTAGTGTTTAGGGGTTTATCGTTGGTTTGCGGTAGTGTAGCGGTTTATCGTTGGTTTGCGGTAGTGTAGCGATTTAGTGTTGGTTTTCGCTAGTGTAGCGGTTTAGTGTTGGTTTGCGCTAGTGTAGCGGTTTATCGTTGATTTGCGGTAGTGTAGCGGGTTATCGTTGGTTTGCGCTAGTGTAGCGGTTTAGAGTTGGTTTGCGCTAGTGTAGCGGTTTAGTGTTGGTTTACGCTAGTGTAGCGGTTTAGTGTTGGTTTGCGCTAGTGTAGCGGTTTAGTGTTGGTTTGCGCTAGTGTAGCGGTTTATCGTTGGTTTGCGCTAATGTAGCGGTTTAGTGTTGGTTTGCACTAGTGTAGCGGTTTAGTGTTGGTTTGCGCTAGTGTAGCGGTTTATCGTTGGTTTGCGCTAGTGTAGCGGTTTATCGTTGGTTTGCGCTAGTGTAGCGGTTTAGTGTTGGTTTGCACTAGTGTAGCGGTTTAGTGTTGGTTTGCGCTAGTGTAGCGGTTTATCGTTGGTTTGCGCTAGTGTAGCGGTTTATCTTTGGTTTGCGCTAGTCTAGCGGTTTAGTGTTGGTTTGCGCTAGTGTAGCCGTTTAGTGTTGGTTTGCGCTAGTGTAGCGGTTTAGTGTTGGTTTGCGCTAGTGTAGCGGTTTAGTGTTGGTTTGCGCTAGTGTAGCGGTTTATCGTTGGTTTGCGCTAGTATAGCGGTTTAGTGTTGGTTTGCTCCAATAGACTTTTTCTATGAAATAATTTCATAAATTATAACCTTTGTAAGTTTATAAAAGTTTTATACCGTAGAGCATAATATTTATAGGGAAATTAAGTTTCTGCCCAATGATCTAAAAAAAAATAATTAAAAAAAGGGACTTATGTACCGAACTTGGAAATTTTGGCGCTTCGATCGTTAACACACCCATTAATCTAGAAATATAGCTAGATAAGGTCTTAAAACATGCTTCGAATGTGAACAAAAACAAAAAAAGATGATCAAACAATACATACACGAATATATATAAATATAAATAAGATAAATAAATAAATAAATAAATAAATAAATAAATATATATATATATATATATTATGAAATATATATCGTATATGCAAGTAAGTATACTCCTCATGGTTCTACTTTAATAAATGTATATTTGTTTTTATATCTAGATTTATATTTTCGAGAATCAAAGTAACAAAAACACATGTTCAGCAAACCCAGTAATTTATGTTTAGTAATATATAACTTTTCTATACATTACGAAATGTTAGAAGTGCAGTTTACCAATGAACTAGATTGATACCATTTCAAAGTGATAAAAAGTTAACAGTTTCAGCAGCAGTGATTGTTCTTAAAGGAATAAAATAATTATGCGGTCCATGTAGATCAGTATACCGGTGCATCAGTTACAAATCTATATTTAAGTATTTATTTACATTTACCTTTCACTTCAATTAAAACTATGAAAATTAAAATTAATAATGAAAATATGTGTTAAATAAAATATGAATCTGACGACGAGTCTGTATAAAATATGTTTACATGTTATGATAGCAAACCTGTTATCCGCTGTGTATTTCTTAACTGACCATAAAAAGGTCTTGTTTTAGCTAACACGATTTTATTACTTTAATTGTATGATGGTGTGATCAGACTTTTGATCATATTGTAGTCAACTGTTAGACGAAATGAGACATTCCTCTAAATGTAGACTTAATATCACTAACAACATTATTTTTTTATTTGATTGATTTTTGCCACCAAGTTAACCGAATGTTTTGCTTATTAAACACTTACTATAGAAAACCAGGATGATATTACTTTGTCTTTTGTTTGAGATAAATAGTGTTAAACTCGTTTTCTCTGATTTTTAAACAAGCTAAGTTTGCTGCGTAGGCATATATGGGATCCATACACCCCCCTGACCTCCCCCCCCCCCCCCCCCCCACCGCCCTAAAAAGATGATGTTTGTACTGTTTCATGGCATTGCCATGCCACCCTATGGCATGAACAAACAATTTAAGCATGGCTTGGTAAGTTAACCTTATGTTGTTTGCATTTCTTTATCAGCATCTGGTCCTCTGACAAAAATGGAGATGACTTCGATGTAAAAGGTACATGTTTACATTTATTGACAACTTATTTATTGATATATCTATTAAATATTTACACTAACAAATTTGAAAAATTGTTTTTGCTATAGTATAATGATGAAGGCTGTGATCCTTCTAGCTATATGATAGTTCAAGCTAGGTATGTACCAAATAGTGGTGAAATGACAATTTCTATACAAACAGTTGTATCAAGCATTTATTTACCTGTACTAAAATGAAGGTATGAAAAATAGGCAAATTTATGATTTTAATGTTTTGTTGTTCTTAAAAAAATGCACTTGATTGCCTGTTTTGTCTTATAAAGTCATATCAAGGTGTTAAGACAGCGATGTACTTAAACAATCGGCTGTTAGCAGGACTGTTCAATAAATCACGTCTTTGTGCCATTTCATAGTTAGTGTATTTTTCTAGCACAAAGTGTCGCAAACCCTAATTAGAGGGTCATCAGCATAAATCAGCAAAAACATATACAAATTTGTTTTCCGGACTTAACAACGATTAACACTGCAAAAAATTTGGCAGTCGACTTCCATTAGAAAAAGATTTGTTTTGATTAAATTAGTTGTTGACATTTATAAAATATTTAATTCACGTATAAGGGTTTCAAAACTATAGCATATACTTTTCCGTTAGGAGTATCAGACTAATAAGAATCACCCAGCTTTTATGTCATTGTTTTTATTGGTTCAATTAACATAAACATGAACAAGCATGCTTTTGCAGCTAACACAAATATGCTTTACCTCTTACGACGTTTTGATTAGAAATATGTTTGCAGTTATAGCCAAAATTCTAATACATGCACAACTTCAATGTTACCTATTTTACAGATGCATCGTAGTGCCCAGACCCCTTACAAAGAAGTTACATGCCAGATCAAGTTACATTTTATTGGCAGCGGTTATAATAGGGCGACTCAAAACAAATAAATTACATTCTCCAAGCAATATGCGCTATGTTTTAGTATCCTTTCTACATTTTAATTGAAATGTTATTTGTAAAATGCGCTATGTTTTTGAAAGCGATTTTATTCGACAAAGATTAGGCAGGCGATGAAAACGGCACTGAGAGGTGTATTATAGACAGAACACCCAAACAATCAACTGCCCAGCACGCGGTACCACTAAATAAATAACAATAAAAGTAATTTCTATTTTATTGCCATTGCCAATAACGAATTCATCAGGAAGGCGTGTGCTTGTGACTTTTGAACCTGTATCAAATTCCATTTAATATTTTTAGCTTTTGTAATAAGAGGAAATAACATGAAAACTTTCCAATCTACCTGCTAACCCATAAAGGATTGGCCGCGTGAATTCTAATCGAAATTGCAACTTTTAAACAGATCTTCAACATGTTAAACTCCAGTTTTACCATTATGAACAGCAGCAAGAGCAGTCGCATCATCATCAGCAGCAACAACAGCGACATAAAGCAACTTCCCTTTTGGTGAAAAAAGTTATGAAACAGAAATAATACGAACAAGTACTAAAACTTACCCGCCTGAGGATCGTTCAGTGTTTCTTTAAAACTTAACGAAGGGGGTTTTACATTTGTGCTGTCCTTAAACCTGGCAACGCATTCTCTTCTACTATTTCTTGCACAGTTTTAAATGGCGTAATCCAGTTGTATAATTCTGTAAGTTTTTTGTTCTGTCTCGACGTAACAATATTTTAATTTTCACATTTGTAATAATAAAAAATATAAGACAAGGATATGATTCCAATACATTGTCAACGTTGTTTTTACATATGATGCATAAATCCTCTCGAGACACGTGATACCAGGCAGCTAGTTCATTCTAATACTTTATTATGCCATATCTCAGTGTAAAAGTGTTAAAGGTGGCCATTTAAACCGTCGTCATTACAATTTACAAATTATGTTTATGTCTTAAATAATTCTGCAATGTGGATTGTTCCTACTTTCATACTTTTAATAAAACATTATTAAGGCTCCTCTTAAACGCCGTTTGCATAATTTACATTAAAATGTGCTTTTATTTCATCTTTAAAAATCTATATTGCCTTATAATGGGCCTATTTCACAGTCAGGTAATGCTTACTTCTATCTCCCGGCCAATAAAAGTCGCATTACATGAGTCATTTGCTGATGGTTGAGACAGCATAAATACTGCAACCGTTTATAGATTAATGTTCTTGCCACGTGATTAAATTATTTGCAACATTTATGAAGAACAAGGAATGTTGCATATATTTAAGAAAGTGTCCCGACCACAAGGTGTCCATCAACAAAAGCTCTACGACAGAACAGCGAATTTCCCTTACAGTCAAACAGGCTGGCGTCTTTTTACAGCAGCTGATTTGTAACAATTTTGGCGTGAACTCCTTTCATAACAATGTCAAGGTTATCATACTAGTTTCCGAGTTATTAAGGTTACACGACAGTTAATGATACATTAAGAAGAAACTTTTAAAACATTTCGAGGCAACATGCATTGCGATCCTTGATTGAACCAACTTACCACATATAGATTTTCGGTAATAAATCTCTTATAAAAGACACATTTGCATGAGCCATCCTCCAAAGAGATAAACGAACACTTGTTGTTAAGATCATTCCGTGTCCGTATCGGAGTAAGTCTTCCGCCTAGGGCGAGCGAATTCCACGGCCACAGATGCAGCCCAAGGAAAACAACCGAAGCATAGTTCAAGGTTTCGATTACAGGTATGGAAACATATGAAGCAAAATTGAATTGGTACAAAACAGTCCGAACTAGACGATCTGAGAGTCAATGACTACGGTAAAACCTTTATCCAGTTGCTAACGTATCTTAGAGTCCTTTAATGTAATCCATGTTTCAGGTAAGGCCTTTGTTAACAGTGTTTCAAGTACAGTAACAAGTGGATACACTAAATAAATTTACAACAGCGGTCGTTTGACGAAGTCTTCGCAAGTTTTATATCTATATTTATGAACATATTTTCTATCTATATTTATCAACTTTTGCGCCTGTACTCTAGACCACTTCAGTAACGAGACAAACTTATTTGAAAGACCACAGTTAATGTTTTCAATAATATAATTTCAACGTGACTCAATATTTCCACAACAGCCATTAGATTGTTATAAAGACACCATCTCCCAAGGCTTATCTGCTTATATTGTTTATATGCAATACAATACAGAGGCCACATACGAAGGCACGGTTCACAACTAGTTTGTATATAAGGAAGTTTCTGTAAATAAGCTTAGGTCCGGCTTGCAATTACTGACTAATACCGACTAATATTTTTTCTCTCGAATATTTAAATGAATTTGAAACAACAAACACAGGCCGCACAAGATTTAATTTTATGGCTTATTCCAAGGTCGCAACCAACTAAGGCCGGTGTTTTTTTGTTTACGGTTTATTCCTAAAACGCAACCAACCAAGCCGTAAATATTTCTAGTTTAGGGATTATTCGTAGGTGACAACCAAACCTTTCCCGAAAATGGGTCTTCTTTAGAACTTATTCCTAGATGTCACCACCCACCTAGGTCGTACATATGTCCCGTTACAAATGTTCCTAAATTGCAAACCAACCTAGGCCGTAAATAATCCCGTTTAGGACTTGTTCTTATGTCACAAACCAACATAGGCCATTTATATTTAAAGTCCAGTGCTTATTCTTATGTCACAACCAACCGAGGCCGTAAATATGTCCAGTTTATGGCTTATTCCAATGTCACAACCAACCTAGGCCGTAAGGATTCCAAGTTTAGGGCTTATCCTATGTCACAACCATTCTAGGCCGTACATATATCTTGTTTAGGGCTTATCCTATGTCACAACCATTCTAGGCCGTACATATATCTTGTTTAGGGCTTATTTCTAGGTCACAGCCACCTAGGCCGTACATATATCTTGTTTAGGGCTTATCCTATGTCACAACCATTCTAGGCCGTACATATATCTAGTTAAGGGCTTATTCCTAGGTCACAGCCACCTAGGCCGTAAATATATCTAGTTAAGGGCTTATTTCTAGGTCACAACTAACCTTGGATTCTAAGTTTTAGGGCTTATTCCTAGGTCAAAACTAAACTAGGCCGTAAGGATTCAAAGTTAAGGGCTTATTCCTATGTCACAACCATCCTAGGCCGTAAACATCTAGTTTAGGGCTTATTCCTAGGTAACAGCCACCTTGGCCGTAAATATATCAAGTTTAGGGCTTATTCCCAGGTCACAACCACCTAGGCCGTAAATATATCAAGTTTCGGGCTTATTCCCAGGTCACAACCACCGAGGCCGTAAATATATCTAGTTTAGGGCTTATTCCTAGGTCACAACTAACCTAGGCCTTATGGATTCTAAGTTTAGGGCTTATTCCTAGGTCAAAACAAAACTAGGCCGTAAGGATGCCAAGTTAAGGGCTTATTCCTAGGCCACAACCAACCTAGGCCGTAATGATTCCAAGTTTAGGGCTTATAACTAGGCCACAACCAACCTAGGCCGTAAGGATTCCAAGTTTATGGCTTATTACTAGGCCACAACCAACCTAGGCCGTAAATATGCCCAGTTTAGGGCTTATTCCCAGGTCACAACCATCCTAGGCCGTAAATATATCAAGTTTAGGGCTTATTCCTAGGTCAAAACCACCTAGGCCGTAAATATATCAAGTTAAGGGCTTATTCCTAGGTCACAGCCACCTTGGACGTAAATATATCAAGTTTAGGGCTTATTCCTAGGTCACAACCAACCTAGGTCGTAAGGATTCCAAGTTTATGGCTTTTAACTAGGCCACAACCAACCTAGTCCGTAAGGATTCCAAGTTTAGGGCTTATTCCTAGGCCACAACCAACCTAGGCCGTAAGGATTCCAAGTTTAGGGCTTATAACTAGGCCACAACCAACCTAGGCCGTAAGGATTCCAAGTTTATGGCTTATTACTAGGCCACAACCAACCTAGGCCGTAAATATGTCCAGTTTAGGGCTTATTCCTAGGTCACAACCACCTAGGCCGTAAATATATCAAGTTTAGGGCTTATTCCCAGGTCACAACCAACCTAGGTCGTAAGGATTCCAAGTTTATGGCTTATAACTAGGCCACAACCAACCTAGTCCGTAAGGATTCCAAGTTTAGGGCTTATTCCTAGGGCACAACCAACCTAGGCCGTAAGGATTCCAAGTTTAGGGCTTATAACTAGGCCACAACCAACCTAGGCCGTAAGGATTCCAAGTTTATGGCTTATTACTAGGCCACAACCAACCTAGGCCGTAAATATGTCCAGTTTAGGGCTTATTCCTATGTCACAACCAACCTAGGTCGTTTATTCCTCTAGTTTATGACCTTTTATTAGGTAAGCAAGCTACCTCCATGTGTATATAGTACCTCAGGGTCAGGGAGTATGCCTGGTCGCAACGTACCTAGAATGTAATGACGTATAGACAATTATGTCCTTGTACACTAATAGTATTTCATTAAAAATATTTACACATAAGAAAACACTCACTGTAATGCATCTTCTGTAGTGTTTTTTGCTTTATTGTGTGCTTTTTCTGGAAATTAAATTTAAGTCCGACAATTTAGAATCTTAAGAACATAAAATTTGGTTTTATAACTTGTTTACCAAACTGTTATCAATTCGGCGCACGTGTGATGCTAAAAGCCTGTTGATTCTAAAAACATTATGTTATGTATGTCATATTAATATCACGGTATCTTAAGGACGATTTCTGTTGTTTGTTTTGTGCATCATGCGATACACATCGATACCGAGTTTGATAGCTTTGTACGAGAAATATAGAAACAGCTGTAACGTTGCTAGCCAAAGCCCATATTCGTGTGATTAGTTCATTACTTAGAGTATTTATTTTAAGCCAAGCAGTAAAATTTTAGGATTTATAAATGAGATGAAAGTGATAGAACTAATTAAGAAATACCTCAACGCTTCACAAGACTCCCTTTAGCCATGTCACTGAATAAACTTAAACATTTTCACAAATCACACGATGACAAAAGTTTGCATTATTAAATTTACACTGAACATTACTTAAATCCATTTTGTTTTAATCGAGAACAAAAATGGCAGTCATTTTTCTTGAAACATACGTTCTGTATTACTAGGCACGAAGTATTATTTGATTTTTCGATAACTACCTCCACATTTTCAAAAGATTCAATGATACTGCTTAAGATGGATTTTATTTCAACTCGTGATCAGCAGAAAATACGTAAAGTAACTATTTGGATGGACATGATTAACATCATTCTAGAAGAAAACGGTTTCGGTGACAGTATCTTTTCCGTAGCGTATTCGAATAAGCGTATATCTTCTCACAAGATGTACATTTTGTAATGAAATCTGTAAGAGAAGATAATTATAGAAACCATCTTTAAATGGTACTATTAGTAGTGATGTGTGTTTGTGTGTTTTTGTCACACCAGATTGTGTCGACTCTTATACAACCGATCGTTAAGATTAAGGTGTAAGCCTTAACTATCTATCGTCTAGCAACCGGAACCCCTTCGTAGCATATTGGCACACATCATAAATATATAAATGCATAAACAGCCTATATTGGCCGTTATGTCCGGGTTCGAACACGTGCTTAAGTTACACAGCGTAGTGCGGTGTCTAGCAAAGGAATGTGTCAACTCTGTCGAAGACTACAAACAGTTACATAGGTATGCTAATAACATCGCTGCCCGTGTGTTCTGAATTGCATATCGCGTTGATAGATGTAACTTTTATAATCAATATGAGTCACATATGATCGCTTTAGATCATTCGTAACTGCTTGTTTTTGTGTGTCTCTGTTTTACTGCCATTTATGGTCTTTATGCCTAATCCAGTTAATTGGTTGAGGCACACCCGAGACATATGCCTAAGCAGAACCGTCGGTGCACCGCAGGTCATCTGGACGACTTCTGTATATAAAGTTCCCCCACCCCCTTCGACAGGGACTCGAACCCATGAAGTGAGAGGCAGAGATGTAGGGGGAGTTACCTGTCCGTGACTCTACCTTTACGCCGGGTGCCCCATAATTGCACGACATTACATTATAAATATATTCGGGTTTGACAATTACCTTACAAACGAAGGTGGTAATACCGCCACATTTCATAAGCTGAACACTGCATTTATCTTCCGCAAATTGAGTAGTCTTCATGCAAAGATTGAATTGACGACGGTTATTCTTTTAAATATCTGGGAAAAAACACACGCTGATAATATTAGATAAACAAGATAAAATAATTGAAAAGATTGATACACCTGATAAGACCTATATTGAAAACATACAGAGAGTAATAACACTCAGCCATAAACTGTATTTATTACATCATTATCCTTATAATCAATCATAGTATTTAATTTGGTTTTTAAAATAGGTGAAATATCCTAAAGCTAAATGGCTATATTATGGTGAAAACAGGCTTTATTCTTAAATATCCACTTCTTTTCAACATTTTTTTTCTTCACGCGCGATCGCTGCATTACAAATTCACGCTAAATGCAGCACTAGCACATGTATATAGTTTAAGTATTGCATTTTGTTTATGTTATATACTGTATGCAGAAGAATTCCTGAATATATTTAATAAGTTTCACCGACCGAAATATTTCATGTAAATCAAATTTACTTATAAGTTTTGGGACAATGTGTCTCCAATATACATATTAATCCTTACCATGCTACAATTTGCTAATATTAATAAAATTATCTTAATCTATGACAGATTCTTAGTCGCCTTCTTTCATTCTGAAGCAAAGCTGTCTAAACATACTTTGCTAGTGACTCAGAAACAAATAGTGTAGATCCTGATTAGATAGCTCCTAGCATTACGCTGACCGATCTGGATCTACTACTATCTGCATGGAACTTATCAATACGTTGCTTAGCAGGCTAAGAGTTAGTAAACCACACACGATGAGTTTTAATCACCCGGTATTCTGTGATTGACAACATTATAGAAATTTGATTGGATTTTAACTTCTCATAAAGTCATATTTACATCATACTTACGTTGGAACATTAATAGAAAATACGCATATTTTAAAAAACGTTAAGATCAAAACAACCGAAGCGACCATAAGTATAGTGTAGCTGTTTTATGTCACAGAGTTTATAGTTATAAAGTGACTTATCAAGCAAAATTGAAGTTCTTTTGAGGGAATAAAATGAGATAACTTCATACTTCTTCAAGAAGAAATAAATAATATTTTGTCATACGACTCGTATACTTTGAACACATTTACTATGAATGTGAATAAACTTCAATTGCTTGGAATAAGTTGTGTTTTCATCTTTTAGTTTATAATTTGCGACATCCTAAATATTCCTTAACTGATTCATTGGGGCCTAACTTAAAATGGGTTGAACTAATACATTTTATCTAATGTTATGACATTTACATATCTGAACTTTGAAGAAAAAAAAAACGTTAATAGGCTCGATTTTCTAGCAAACATTCCAGAATCAAAACGTGCCATTTAAGTATTAGTTTCTTGATTCATTCAACATTTAAAACACTTATATTATCTGAAAAAATGCAGCCGTTGTCGAGGTGTACCTGTATAATCTAAATTGCAACAATGTTTTCTTGCATTAAATAATCATAAACGCAAAATCTTTGTTTTAGAGCGCCTTCAGTAATGACGTCACTAGACCGAGTGACCTTTGACAACTTCCGGTCTTGGCTTTGAGGCTAACGAAAAGACACGATGACTTTAACAGACAAATATCCGGTTTAATTGAATGCTGCCATGACACCTTGATCGTCTGACTACAAAATAAACGTCCCTGAGTGACGTTTACGACGTTAATGTATCTATCCACTATATATTATGTACGGTCCAGAACTTGTGATCCTTGTTGGCCCACTGACAAATGTTGTAGCAGTATGCAATGTGTCCCTGTGGTTGTTCTGGAAGTTTAATTATTTGTTGTTGGTTTTTTTTTTGTGTGTGGGTTGTTTGCCCTTAATTTTAGGGTGGTAAAATTCGCCCACACCACAAATAATTCGGTTTACTTACATATTCCTTGGTTATAGCACAGTGAAAGCAAATACAGTCTAAACTCTAAGATACGTTGTAACTGAAGCCAGCAACATCAAGAACAACGAACAACTAAATTATCAGTAATAATAATTAGAGCATGCACAATTCTAAAGTAGCTTAAATACTGTTTAATTTTAGACCATTAAATATTTGCGTGAAGTAGGTCTCTAGTTAATAAGACTAGATCTTTACACTTTATTTGAAACTTTAATTAGAAGCTTTCCATAATGCAGAATAATAACCACAACAGGAAATGAAATACTCACTCTAGTGTAGTATAATTAACAAAATGGCCTTATTTCTGGCTATGACATTGCGGTTTGAATTTTCTACTCATTTTGACAAATTGTCGTATGCTTGACAGGATATGGACGATTTATCTAAACTATAATAGTCTACAACGTTACTAAGAATAAGTGAGTTAGGTTGACGGTCGGACAAATTCAATTTTGTTTTGTTTGTGCGGTTTTTATAGTGTCATTGTTTTATAAAACATGACACGGAATTGCCACTTTTACCCAACAACATATCTCGTTTTCCAAGTACAACATTGGTATGCCTAAACATGTTACATTTTCGTTAAATAAGTGATTTATAGAGATTTGAGGAATTGTGTACAGTTGTCAAGAATATGTAGCTCTACCAGTACATCAAAATAATTAAAAATTAATCCGAGAGTCCGTAATTTTCCGCAGCTTCCAAGTTATGTGTTATAAATGTTAGACTCTGTTAATTTGATAATATATGTTTTTGCTAAATAAACACACTCTCCGAAAATTGGTACGCTTTGTTTGAATCCATCGGAGTATATGTGAAAACGTTGTAAACTTCCTGTGATGGTTTATTTCAGTATCAGGATGTGATTGTATGTTAACATTCTAGTTTACAGAACACTTTGGTTTGCTGTTGCCACTTAACAAGAGCAAAGATGCTTCGACCAAGTGTCTCAATTATTGTGAATTATACTTGTTCAGATTCGGGAGATAGTGAACACGTTTGTGTACATCTGTCCACTTTATGTTTAAGTTATATGAAACATTTACATATAAGTCACTGTACTTTTGGGACTATTATGATGGGACAAATTTTAAAAGGACAAATATATAACACTGACATCAATTATTTGAGAAATTGAAAACATAAAAACACTATAACGTATTACATATAACATTACAACTTTAATAAATCTTCAAAATGAATATTAAAAATAAAAACACACGTCTACCAATTGTTAGTATTAGAAGAAAACCTTGTAATTAAGAAATTCAGGTAAGCATGTCATTGCCTGTATGTACAACACTTTAAGACTCAATAAAGAGATTGTGGGTTGCAGCGCTCTAGAAATTATATATTTTCATGATAGTGCACTGCAGAACAGAAATACGCGCCAAACTTGATTTTGATTTGGAAAACCCAAATGATAAACAGAACGTTTAATGACGCGAACAGTTGTCTAATGAAACCATGAGACCTTGAACAAAAGCTGCATTTGTGGTTTAAAATTATGTTTAAATTTTTTTTATTAACTACATGACTAGTAAGAAGAATTAGTTTTAATAACGAGAGAATAATGAAGCTGGTTCATACGGCAGTTTAACATATGATATTAAGGTATCAAAAATACACCTCATGATGTCTCGTTGCAAACACGTTATGTATACCCCCTATGTAGCGTCTGTTTGTGCATGCAGGCATCAAACAAAATAGTATATGACCACATGTCGCATGTTAGAGTGTGCGGTGAATACTTGTCAAGAAATAATATTTACTGGTCTGCCTCCGAGTTTCCGTGTTTACTCGCAAACACCGTAGCTGTATACTTCGAAATATAACTTGCACGTACGATTTAGTATGAAGAAAATACGTGATATATACGTCATAATATAGTTTCTGATAGCAACGACCTATGTAGCACATATGTAAACTTGTATGATATTTTTTTCTAATGAAAAAGTGTTATGTTTACATTTATTATAGTTGTAATTTAATGTTATTTAATTGATTGAAACGAGGAATAAAACATACCTTTCTGGTCTCGCCCCAGATATGTGATTTTAACAATTTAAAAATCGGGCTGCGTTTTTTAAAAATAATGACTAGTCAAAAGCACCCAGGGTAAAATGCAAACAAAGACGAGCGTTAAATATCTTTATGAGTTCTATACTAAATATTAACAAAATACAGCTTGGTATTTTACGTCTATATATAAATGCAGCCCTTATCTTTTACAAACAGTATATCTGTTTCATATATGTGTGTAACCCTATATTAGTAACATATACTTTTGAAAATCATATCGCCATACTCTCTAAGTATGTCGTGCTAACATTTTTCAATTATATTCCTCACAATTGTTAAGATTAAGAGAAAACACGGTTCATCGAAAAGAACCCTTTTTCCTTAAACTAAGACATTTAATCACAACACGATTAACCGGCTTCTGTAGTACTTTTTAATTCGTTTTCTCTTAGGCGGTTTAATTTGTGCACATAAAAGATTTATTTTCACACGGAAATAACATTTTCCTAGAAATTCTTCACTCTGGTAGTCTAATGTCCGCCTACGAACCGGAAATGACACCATAAGATGTGCTTAAATATACCAGCATGAGATTTGTTAGCATTTCGTTGTCATTTTAATGTCTTATTCACTATGTCAGTCCCTTATGATTTCTTTCCTACTGTATTCTGGAATTTGTTGTTTTGGTGTTTCGTTGTATTTATGGTATTGGACATATTTAATTTCTGCTTGTAGACTTATAAACGTTAAAGTGGTGAACATACATGTTCAGTTTAGTATGAATAGTCTAATAATCACTATACCCAAGATTACTCCGTATGAACCTGGCTATATGCTAAATAACATTGTCATGTCTGTACAGGCACATCGTATTGAAAGTTCATCTCCAACTTATTATAGTGTTTTAAATTCATGTAACCCGCAATGATTTATAAATATCTTAACATGATAACTTGAACTGTAATCTTAATACTTTTTTCTTAAACAATTACGTTCACAATTGTATATATTACTCGTACTGAATTCTTAATATCTCATTTTCGTTTCTGTGTTGTCTTAATTAAATATTTGATTTCTTTCTTGACGTTATTTTACTTAGCATGTGTTTATTATTACTAAGTGTAAGTTTATTATTGAAAATTATACTATACTATACTATACTATGCTATGCTATGCTGTGCTGTGCTGTGCTGTGCTGTGCTGTGCTGTGCTATGCTATGCTATGCTATGCTATGCTATGCTATGCTATACTATACTATACTATACTATACTATACCATACTATACTATACTATACTATACTATACTATACTATACTATACTATACTATACTATACTATACTATACTATACTATACTATACTATACTATACTATACTATACTATTGCTGTATCTTTTGCTGTATCTTTTGCTGTATCTTTTACAAGCATGTTTCATGTCTAATAGTATTAATCTGCTAAAAAACTTTCCATCATCCTTTAAATCATTCAGTCGATTTTTTGTCTCTTAATGTTCATGTGTATTTTAGAACATTGTGTGTATAGAAGACGGAAAACATGAGAAAGATTTTTAATTTTTTTTTGTTTAGCTTTGAAAAATATAGTGTTATGTCTTCAGACATTTTACCGCATGACGCTTTACTTGCTGAAGGATAGAACGGCTTAGGACATACATTTCTGAGACACTTATAAAGTTTCTAGTGTTTGCTGTTGTTAAATCATGAAAATATACGCATTGTTATTTTTTTCTCCATGTAATAACTTGCCTCTGCCAGCATTAGTAACTAGACTTGTATACATGAATAAAGGTCATAGTTTTGAAATTTGTCACGTGGTCTTTGATTATATAATGAGTCGGGATATGCTGTAAACGGGTAATATCAAGAATGGAAAGAACACAATGAATCTTTGTTCAACTTTATGTATATACATATAATACATTTGAAAAATATAAAATCATTACAGATCAACATTATGCTTTATGAAAAAAATGGAAGGTACATAAAATATGGAGACACAAGAGTATTAAAATATGATAAAGCGATGTTCAACGCGATTAACATGAAATTGACATTGAGACATTTGGTATGAAAAAATCAGCACAAAAAAATTACAAAACATGTTTATATATTTTGGCAGACAACATTGTCGTCAAAAAGCTTATGGTAGATATACAAATTTCAAAGTTTTTTCTAGAAAGTTGTTTGTACTGTCGTGTGCGTTTTGAACATTTTTCAGATCAAATAACAAGACAATTGACATTTATATTTGTCAACAAACGACTATCATTAAGTTAAAATAACGCCGGGACTAATTTGCTACAAATATTTTATATCTTTTGAAGAGTTTTACTAAATTCATAATTGATATAGTTAATAAGAAAACGACTAACATGACTTACTAGTAATTACCTTGTTTTATAATAAACGATAATATGAATAAATCAATACTGATCACAATTAAAACGGATTTTTATGCAATTAATGGCATTTATATTAAACGACATATATCAATAAAATAAATAAATAACATATCTATATTTCCTCGACAAGACAAACATGTACATAGTCGTAGTATTATGTTAAGCGCGAGGCGGGCGCATTGAATAAACAGGAAGATAAAGGTTATTGTATAACAATGTTGCAATATTGGTTATGGCACCTTACTGGTTGTAAGCTACTGCAGTGAAAGCCAGCTAGGCTCTCGGAGAGTGTGCCACCGTTTGGACTCCACTACTCTCGCACTAACTACGTCCCAAAACGAACCACTGTCCTATTCATTAACTGACTTCTGTTTGAACATTTTTCGCACAACTTACAAAAAGCTACAACCTGTCAAATACTGTTTGACCTACAAGTCAATAAAATTGCAGCCAAGGCATTTCCTTTCCAGCAAAATCATTCGACAGTACGATTCCCATTTTTGTACTTTGGTCACAACAAAGTAACCATTGCAGAGACAAAATCATTCATAATAAAAGCACTTTTGACATAATATTTGCTTATTCCGAAAGCTCCTTCGCCTAGAATACTTCATCATTGCCAGTCAATTCCACTATGGCACCTTAAGAAGTCTACTTCTGGTCCTATGCTTCTGGCTAGTCCTTAAGATATATTTTCAGTGGGTGAAAGTTTCACGTATATCTCTCCCATGGTTGGTCTCCAGGAACCGCGGCTGCGATGGGGTTAAACATCTGGCGGGACATGCCCATATGGGAATAGTTCATCGAGTGCATGTACTGAGCATGCGCGTTTGCGGAGGGATATGGCATACTTTGGTGGCCATTGACATCGTATCTAGAAGCATTGGCATAGTCAAATTTGCTATCACACGGATATCTCGGAGCAGGTCCTCGATGGTGGGTCAAAGGTTCCACCTTGATGCCACTGTCTGTCTCATCTCGGATTTTACAGTTGTTGTTCGTGTTGCCTGGGTAACCAGGGCTGTGCATACTTCCAGTAGGTGATGATGTTTGGTGCGTAGTTTGAATACCGGTCGGTGAGTGTGCTTGGTGGCTCGGTGAAGCGTTGTTTGAGAGATCGTATGGCGATGGAATGTTGTTGTTTGTGTTAGTGTTGCTGCTGCTTCCTGTGGTGTTGTTGACGTTGCCGTTGTTGTTGGAAGCGTTGTTCATCTGGCCATACGACTGCATGCAAGAGCCCGTGCTTGGCCGGAAGCAACCCGACCATGATGAGGATGATGTTGCGAGGTTGCCTTGGAAACAAGATGAGTATTGTTCGGTCTGGGACGGGTTGGCCATATGACCGGAAGATGTGTGGAGACCGTTGGGTAGATACTGGTCAAGCTCATGGTCATCAAAGGTGTCGAGAGGCATGACTTCCGGTACTCCAAGATCCTGTAGGTTCACACGGCTGAAGTCGATAGGCTGGGCTTGTGGGTGACCTAAGGAAGAAAACATAACAACATAAAAACTGATTTTGCTGCCATTATTAGAATTGAGCCTAGAAATAGTTCTGCATGCACAAGAAATGTGTATCTGTATATCCAAACGGTATCATAAGTCCAATACTTAAGATTGTGTTATACCTTTATAATAAATGTTGCTGTTTATTAAAAGCAGTATTCATAAAAAAGGAGAAAATATGGCAATAACGTTGTTACCACATCAGATTTGATTGCAGTCTATTTCTTATATTTTTATATTATCATTTATCAGTATTATACGGGTACCTTTAGTGCTGTACATATTTTGATGTGTATACATACCGGGTAGATGCCGGCCTCTGATCCTCTCATTCATACACTTCTGCATGTTCAGCATGTCTTGATGATTGGGTGTCACTGGAGGGGTGGGCGGGCCGTGATTGTTATGATTGCTGGAACAATCGCTGCTGTCGTCACTGATATTTGACGGTGACCCATCGTGCATCGCCTTATACATGACGCCTTTGGGTAGCGGGTTAGGGTTGTTGTTATCTTGGTTAGGGTTCTTCAGGGGCTTCCTGCGACGTGGTTGGTACTTGTAGTCAGGATAGTCCTTCTTGTGTTGGACCCGGAGTCGTTCAGCCTCGTCCACGAACGGTCGTTTCTCTTCCTCGTTCAGCAATCTGGAGAGATTAAGTAAATATATGAAGAGGAGGATGTCAACAATTACAAGCGGGTTCAAGGAAAATGATTAAGCACATTTGTTGGTCAATCATTTAGCGTAAGCGGAAATACGGTCTACTAATAATTTTAAAAGCAGTCCCGTCGCTTGTCCTAAAACCTGCAATGAAATCGGATAGGTCACTTTTTCGGATGTATTGGATTTTGAAGTAGATTTCTCACGCCTACGACATTTGTGTAGTTCATGACTTGTTTTCTCTTGCTATCATGTACTAGTATCTGTTTCTCTTTTTTAAATGCGAGATAAGTTTCGGATATGAGAATCGGGAATGCCACTGAAGCGAAGAGCCGGTAAGAATGTTAAACATTCGCTAACGTTTTGGTGACCGGAAGAATGACGATGGTGGGATGCGAAATAGTCAAGAGATAGAGAAGCATCTTAGAACCTACGTATCACACTACATATGCAGGCGATGATACTTTGCCCGGCTAGGTGGCGTCCCACGTTCAACAAGTACCATTGCTGGCATCCGGTGCGTTAAAATGTGATACGAGCACTCCTTGAAAAAGTAGTTCCGGCCAAAACAATTTGCAACAACAGATCTATGAGACCCTTTTCACACCCTAATGTATCCTCTGTACGAAATGAAGCCCCTCGAGTGCGTCAACAACGAAATACAAGCCCCCACGTAGAAGAGTGATAGCCCGGAAGTCGTGTACTGATCCGACATACGGGTTGTGATGCAAAATGGCGGTGTAACATTGATGTATTCTTTTGGTTTAGAATTATGTCGACTGATTGAAATGTGTCTGTATCTTAAGGTCGTGTAATAAAGCTGGTAAGTGATCAATAACGGGGGAGGGGGCGGAGGGGGCGATAGCAGCATTGCTTTATATTGTTTATGAGCTAAGGACCTTTTATTATCGTTGGCTTGAGGATCTGGAGGTCGCGGGTTCAAACCCCGGCCAGGCCAAACCAAAGACTTTAAATTCGGTAGTAGTGGTTTCCCTCCTAATGCTCGGGGCTAAGGGACTCGTCGGTGTCAGTATAATGGACCGGTCGGGTTTAGTTCCTGGGCACCTCATAAGTTCCCCTGTGCTGTAATGATAGAAATGTCGCTGCACTGTATCGGCAAAAATGCCGGCATATCCCATCCCTTTTTCTTAATATCATGCTCTACAGTATAATGATAAGTGTCACGATGTTTGAAGTGCAAATTGCTATTGAAGAAACATGCTGTTATAAAACTGTCAATGTAAAGAATACATAATATATAATCGTACAATAAACTTAGAAATCAATTTTGCATGCGGATGACCAGTAACGACTTATTTGCAACTTTTATTGGACATTGCAGATCCATCTTGTAGATGGTCACAACTAGGGTGTTTTTTCAGTCCTGACTATTAATAAGCCTGTGGCATTGTGACTCACATAATTTAAACTTTATATTCCATAATACTTAGATCCTGCATATTTATTACAGACATAAATGCTGACCAGAAAAACAGATAACAATGACAAATGACAAAATAATTTGACAGAAAATCTTTAAAAAGTGCATATCAGTAAAAATGAACAGTAATTATATCACTGATACGAAACTGCTTGTGTGTATGAACGGTTGTGTCAAGTCGGCGAATAAGTATTGTGTGAGTGTAACAGTAGCAGGTCGGTGGCAATATACGCTGACAGGGTGACTTCTCCGATTTCCTTTTATTATTATACGAGTGGTGAAAAGGTGAAGATAACATCAGTAATGTTAAGGGGTACGGAGTGCAATATACGTGAATGTGTTCCGACTAGGAGCGGAGGGAGTCTAGTGTAACAGTTTAAACGGGTCACATTGGTTAGTAGTAGCCAAGGCAGGCTGTAAACAGTAAATTAGGAAAGAATTTTGATGTTTTTAATTTATTTTTCAGAAAATGAGAACAAAAGTTTATTAAAAAGAAGTCTACAATGTACACGTTAACGGTGCAGCTTGCTTGCGATAAATACAAATGCATTTTAGAGAAGAAAAAAAAAACTTTGGATAGATTTTGCAAATATTAGTAATATTGTGGGTGTTGTTTTTTTTGTAAGAATAAAGAACTTTTAATTAGTAATACATTTGTTGAGAGGCATATCTTTGATTCTTTCAATAATAACATGGTTTGTGCACACATGTGTTTGTATATTTATCAAATCGAATAACTTTAAAAAGAAATTTGAAATAGACTAAACTCTACAACTTTTAATAAATTATACATGTATGTTTTTTCTTACATGTACACATTGTTAACTATAAATAAATGGTATGAAATAAACGATTACAAGATTATGTCGCAATATATAGTTTTCGTAAAGGTATACTATCCATACCAACAAATGAAATATTTTCAATATAACCATCCCATTATTTCTCATCCATATATCACTTTGCTTTTCTTTTTCTTTATCTTGTTAACTTTTATTAATTAAATGAATAAAAGTGGTAGTTAGTTTTCTATTTTCTCTTCATAATTGCTCTGTTGCACGCGACTACGCAATGAAACCCAGTGGGTGTAAAATTCAAGTCCCGTACCAGTCCAAACCTATGTAACTGAATAGCTCGAGAACCCTTCATGAAACATGGCCACCGAAATCTTACAAGGCAGCGGCATAAAAATTGTTTACCCGTTATGCGAGGCGTAAGTTTCATAATTTATGGGCGCAAATAGTTTCATATCGCAATAAAAATAGTCGGGATAATTTGAAATCTAACACCGTGTCTTAATGCATGCATAATAAATTAAAGTTTTCCCTTTCATTAAGTTTGACGAAAACCTATAATGCCACAAAACAAACTTGTCACACAGTCAGTCTAAACACAATGTGAATAAACACGCTCCTAGCAGGGTCCAATGAAAATTATATATGTAAATCGAGCCATAAACGGTGCTATTTAAGCATAACTAATAGGATAAGTAGCTATATACATATATTTTACTATAAATCTATAATTTGACGGATGCAAATGATCGCCGTCTTTGACGTCATGACATGTTGCGAAAATAACGTATAGACGCTGTCATTTGAAGTTGACAAGCTTTTCGGCTGTAAAATGTTCTTATGCGCGCGCATTTTTTTTATACTTTACAGTTTAGTGGTTTGCGGCGTATTTATTACAGCAAATATATTCATCAAGTTGTTACAGTAACATAATTTGTATCCAGGTGATTTATTTTCACTTACAAAAAGCCAAAGACGTTTCTCATAAAAAGTAAATATGCTAAAGAACGGTTGCAACTTGCTAAGACAAACTCCCCTCGTCTTTATAATGTATGTATACATACGCCAATAACTTATAATTCTCGACTGGTGTATGGATACCTTATATCACGCTTGTCTGACATCATTTAACGCTGTTTTTATGTGTGTGGAGGTATATGTGGTATTTTTCTGTGCATTTTGATGGGCTTGATTCCTCGGAGCATGTGTGGTTACTGCTTATAATTCAACAGGATGTGAGCCGTAATCTCATATGACGTAATGGTCGACGTAAAGACGACACATTGCCTCTTATTAGCGTTAAGCTTATTTTGTAATATTAATAAATGTTTTGAAAGAATAAATTGTTAATTGGCATTACACTATGTTCAACCACCCTCGATAATTTTACACTCGTAATAATATTGTATGAAAGTACACTTGACCAAAAAGGATACAAAACCATCAGATTCTAAAGATCAAATAAATTCATTTGCACTAACTGAATATCAGAAATGAGCTTTGTTCAATGGAATTCAATCTACATATTTCTTTTTTGGTATTGACTTTGAATACAAAAATTATAAATTAATCTCGCCAGAAATATTTTATAATTTGATAACATAGCCCAAGTAGCAAAACAAATATTGACAGATTTTCCGGTTTTATGCCATTTTCATTTGTCACCGGTGACAGAACATTGAAAACTTTCAGTTGCTAAAAACATGTAGTTGCTCTTTGAAACAAATGCTGATTGACTCTTGTCAAATGACAGCAAGTACATGTCACTGAACATTTTAGCGCCTATTGATGTGTAAGTAACGATAAATCATCGCGTATCGACGAGTGACGTCCCCTGCTTGCGGGCCGTGGAAACATGTAATCAAGACGTTTGATGGCTTCCTGTCAGAAGCTGTTTCGGCCCAATACCTTTCGTGCCTGTCCGATAGTTACAACATTGTCAAGCGACGTTGATGACTTACCAATGTGTCAAAACAATGGGGGTAGAAATTCTTTTATCAAGTAAACTGTTGCATTTGACACTTTTCTTGACAGCGAAACTTGGTTGGGATATAATGTTATTTGTTGATGAGTTGAAGACGAAAGGTAATTGATGGTGCATCGAGCGATTTGATCTCACCGACAATTTGTGGTTGCTCCTGATCAGTGTGTGTGTACATGATGTAAACAGGTGTATCTACTGATAATTAAGTTCATGAACAACGTATTTTAACTTTCTTACGGTTTATATACCATAGAATATATATATATATATAATATATATATATAGATATATATACTATTATATATATATATATATATATATATATATATCATGCAAATTTTTAGGCAAAATGTATGTAATGTTGTATGTATGTTTTAAAAGGAGTTGTGGTTTAGTCTATTCAATTTTCATTTTTATTTTTCTTTGCATGAACGAGAGACAAAAGATTACAAAGAAAGCATCATTTCAGAATGGTCGGCTCTAAATACTTAGCGATAATTGAAGTGAGCGTGAAACTGTCAAATTAAGCTATCTTAGTTTCATCAGCTGTGAATTAAGTAAGCTGTAAATGTATAATTAGTACTAACAAGGACAACTTATGAGATTAGGGCTTCGTGAACGACTTACGGTTCCCTGTAGAAGTTAAGTGGAACTTTGTTTACGGTCAGCGCTAGTTTGAAGTAGCTGGTCCTTGTGAAGGAACACAAATGACCATTGATTCAGGAAATCAGCAAGAGATGACCACTCGTGTATCCGAATGACCTATATCAATTAACCCCAAATTGTTCCTAATTAAAGCCAAAATTCCACGTTCGCAGGGACTGTTATGTCGACAGACAAGAGTTCGTTGGATTTTCTATCTGCAATTTGAGGGAAGTAAACTATGACTGTATACAGTATACTTCATTTGGAATCGCTTTGACCCTCTTCGGGTTGTAATGGTTTTATGTCTAGTGGAAAGCGCAATAACATTTATACAAAACAAGGAAGCAGCTGCTCTCACGTTAGAAATAGCATGTTGTTTTCATTTGCCCGTTTATCATTCTTTATAAAAATATTGATGGTTTGTTAAGGAATTGAATAGCATACCTATAACAAATATAACAAATATACCGTTATATATGAAGTGCGCATCAGCCATACTTGTAAAAATATTTCAAAATCATACAAAAGTACAGAAGAACATATTTTTGTCGCTGCGATGTAACAAAAAATGAAAAATAAAAATAAATATTTTATCAGAAGCAATATAATTTAGTTTAAACATAAGTTCTAGTACGGAGATGTTTAAAAAATACATGTATACATGTCATTTAGAATTAATAATCTTTTTTATTATTTCGTTAACTGTAAAATGGGTACATCATCTTTAGTAAATATTATCTCGCGGCACAAGGATGTGTAGTGGAACCTATTCACACACTTCTTTACATTCCTCCGCGGATCAATTAGTTCCCGCTGGTAAAATTTGAAAGCATAATTTCTCCGTTGAATTAAAGAGTTGTTAAAATTAATGAATCTTTCGTCCTTAACTTTGCTACAACTACTCGGCAAATTGAGCGTTAAACGATCCACAATAAAATGTTCCTATAATAGAAGGTTACAATTTTACTTTTAATAAATGGCGATGGTGTGTATTGAACTCTGTTGACCGTGAATTTATAGTTTGATATTCAGGCAAGCGTGTAGTTATGTCGAATATATAATGCTGAAAGTCTTATTGGGTTGCCAAATATTACATGTACACAAGTGTCCAGGTTATATGACTAAATAAAAGGTTGACAGCGTAAACAAATATGAATGAAGGAGGCATTTAAATAAGTAAATCGGGACGGGTTTGAAATTAGAAATTTGAAATTGCAATGGTTCAACAATAATCGATGTTTGTGTAAGCATGGGGAATGTCTGTAAAAAGAAAAAAATCTTTTTCGTTTTATTTCTCAAGTCCTTCTAAACAGACGCTGTTTTTACTAAATCTAGGAGTGGTGATAACATGTAGGTTTGTGAATAAATAATTATTTTGGATATAAACAGAAAATCTATACATGTTTATTAAGTGGTACATGTGTATAAATGTACAGGTGTTGTATTTATATTTACATTTGTATATTTTGATATTAAGTAAACTGTTGGTTCTTTGCACTTAAAGTTTATTGTGAATAGTTCTCTCAAATGAGAGAATATATAATTTTATGCTACTGTATATAGTGGTTTAAAAATCAATGTGTTCATGGTTGTAAGCAATAATGTAAGCAATTGTAAAAGAATGTTATAGAGAATCTATATGTCCTGTTGCTGGTATGTCTACATAACAGGTCGTTTTACACGCCCTACCTGTACACCAGATCACGTGACTTGATGTAGAATTTATGTGAGGTTAATTAAATACAAATTAACGTAAATGTACGTAATTATAGAATGTAGTGTGATCGCCTGCTCGTGAAAGAAGAGACGACTGTCCATGGTAAGGGATGTAAATGACAGATAAAAAAGTGGCGAAATATAGCGACCTGTCGTATACATCGACTTGGCGCGGTGGGCGAAGATAGATGTCTTTATAAACATTTCAAAGAAGAATAATAGCCTTTGAATACATACAAGTCGTTGCTGTTGTTTCTGTAAACTGTTGCGACATTGGCATTATTTTTTTGTTGTGTTTGGAGAAGATGAAATAGATTTCTGCAATGATTTTGATGTGGCCAACATGGAAATACAGCCATAAACACAATTAAAGCCATATCACATCTGATGGTGCAACAATTAGTATACGCGTAATTATATACCAGTCGATGTCATCAACTTTTATGCAATTTCCAACTTCAGTCTGATCAGTGTTTACGGACATCTGTCATTTTTGGTTCGGAACTCTTTAATATTGAAACATTGCAACATACGGGTTTGATGTAAATTATATTGTGTACAGTTACTGCGAGTACCTGCGTGTACCAAATTGTTTCCGCGAGCATGGGCAAGGCTTTGCTTTCACCAGGTATCAAGTTTTTGTTTTAAGTGTATGTTACCGCGCTCTAGAAAATGAAAAGAAATAGACACCGGTAAGCAAAAATAATCAATTTCATATGCATAAAATAAAAATAGATGACGACATAAATCCGCCAAGAAGAGCAGAGGACAAGAAAAGTAACATACACGCATGCGCAATCTCGCGTACACAAATAAGACCGTCTTTTACAAGTACATGTGCCACACACACTCACTAACTCCTCCACCCTCTGAAAATATCTGAGGGAATATATATTATAAGTATATTAAATCTTCATGACGCTTCCGAACTCCAAGTGTTTAGAGATGTCCATTTTGGGAGATTTGTTCGAGTGGAAAACATGTCACTTTCAGCTAAGCTCTTGAGGTAAGAGTCAGATAAAAATAAGACACTCGTACATCACTTGATCACCAGAGTCTTTACTTGAAGGAGCATCACCGAGATATGTGTAATGATGGGAAACATCATCAGCATACACAGAAAAAGGCCCTGGTCTGAAAACGAGCGTGCATTATTAACGGCTGACAGACAGCCTAGGCTGTAAAAAGTACCCCCTCCGGTAACTGATGAAATGAGTGACATTTGTCAGACTGTCAATTTTACACTTGGATAAAACCTTGTAATTGTCCAAACAAGATTGCGTGGTGAATGTACGATTATATATCATATTTATTTAAACTATACTGCTTAGAATATGTAATGTTTAATCGGAAAGATTATTGCAATTTTTTTATATATTTAAAATACCAATATAAAGCATGAACATCAGTTGTTTTATTGTAGCAATTGCATTTAAATTATTTTTAGAGGGAGGGGAGAACTTACCTAAATACAAACTATAACAACAATATCTTCGTACATATAAAAAGCAATTAAACAACAATGAGCATGTGGTTCTGTGTCCTTTGCGTTAAAGCCAAACACATAAGCAATAAGGACAGCTGACAAAAGCCCGGATATGTGTTTTCTATGTTTAAACGTAACGTCTTGAGCGGCGATAAACTTGTTAAGCCATTCTACATGGCCAAATACATTTTTGCCGATTTGCTTTGAAATTGGAACTAGATGATAAGCATCGGCAATCGGTAAACTATTGCAACGCGTGCTTTCTAATAGTACAGTTTTTACTTAATGCGTTATCTGTAAAATCCAAACGGTTATTAAAATCGGCAATTAAACGAAATCAATACACAGTTACTGCGTTAAGAGCCCTACAGATATAGGCCAATGGACCACTAACATGCAAAACTGATATTTATCAAAATAAAAACTAAATTTACAAAACATAAACCACGCAGAATGAATCCCCCTGGCACTCGAAAAAAATCATTGTATGGGACAAGTGAATAAAGTGCGTAGCGGTAGTTGAAATGCTTTGATTTAGATGTTACGTTGATGTATGGATATAGATGTTTATGTAGTGATTGCTATTCATTAGTGATCTGGGGAGACATTGATCCAATAGGGGCAGCCTAGCGATGGTGGAGAGGGTTGAACATGTACAAGGACCATCTGGATCTAGACAGACAACAGCCACAATACATTCACACCACTTACAATACACTTTACCTGATCCGCTGCAAGCGTGCAACAAAGACAAGAATACAAAATGGTCAGATAAAAATAATTGATCAGCAAGAAATAGTCCGTATCTTAGAGATCATTTACAACATGACCGCTCTTTTGTCATCCGCGCTCACTTTGCGTAAAATAGATTTGGAATATCTCTCTGATATTGCAAGATTAAAGATTCAATACGGCTTGTTCTACGATAAAGCCGGGGAGAATGATGGTCCGAAATCACTTCAGATCGCTGCCAATTCGGCCCTTATAGTAACCGGGCGGAAAGTATTATTGCGTCATACATAAATTGAATTGAAATTACTGAACAAGGACAAGTGGCGAAAGGTGGAAATTGCTCGCACAAATTGTGAGTTAGGCATTCAAAACAGCGTTATCTGTGAAGGTATAATAGAAATTTACCTCTGAATAAGACTGGAGTTGAGTTATTACAGATTCAATATGAGATACTTTAAGGAAAATGTTTTTCTCGGAAGAATTACAAATAAATTAAATTAATTACTAAAATAATTGATGCGTGCGATATTGTTACTACAAGCACCTAAATTTAATGATATCTTGTTTTTCTCACAATAAGAATGTTCCCGCCTATTGCTTTATGAATTCCTGACGTGAAACAACCTCGAATTGGTTTGGAGGTAGCATATTAAGACGCCCTCTACACAAACTCACAAGAGGGTGCATTCATTAATAATTAGTCATTTATTAGAACGGTTTTCAATAATTGGGTGTCGAGAACTTAGACCTCTCATATGCAGGTCGTGTAACAAGTGTCTACAGATGGATTCCTTCCCCACGGACCTTTATACACAGGTGTCTGCCATACCAGACTAGGACGGATGCAGGAACCACCTCAGCACGTGCAGCGTACAACAAGGCCATTAACACGTGCGGCATGAGGATGGTGGACATAACAAACATACCATTTAGAATAAAATATGAATACTTGTAATTTAAGTCAAGGTAGCGAAGTACAAGACTCTCTTAACATTCCAGTACCGAATATTTATGTATTACACCCTTTGATAGATTGTTAAATATATTTAAAATATTATCTTGATGCTAGTAGATGGACTTGTCTGAAATATGTCCTTTCTATGATACCTTGTCTTGAAAAAAACAACAGACTTCCTTTTCAAAAGATCAAGTTGTTTCTTTGCGTAGTTATCCTATTTTAACTGATATTGAGTTGAACCAATAACACATAAAACAAAAATCTGTTCGAAACATAGAACGATTGACTTAAAATCAGCAAACATCATAACTATACCTCTGAATGGAGTCTGATAGACAAGATTCACTGAATAGAAGACCTGTATACACCGTGTAAGGTTGACACACCATCTAACATAAATGTCATTGTAAATAAAATATAAAGTTAAAAAAGACCTAACCTAAATGATATAAGTGATTATATGGCAGGAAGCACGAACATGAAGGCTGAGATGGAAAACTGCACCAAATAAGTGATCTCGAAATTATCTTCGAAAGATGTTTAGTTAGTTCAGTTAGTGCTACTTTGAAAAAATAACGGTTACTAGTTTTCTATATGATAAAGCTGAACGTGTAAATGTTATGTCCATTCTGACATTCAATAATATTATCTTAAAGAATATTAAGCTGATATTGCACATTAACATTGGCTAAGCGAACGAGAAGAAAAGTAAATTATATGTTATATATATGCATTTAAAAGGATAAATTTCGAGAACGCGTGTTAATCAAGGCAATGATTTCTAAACAAAACCCCTCATAGGATTTTACATTAATATAGTCAATACACCTTTTAACTGAAGCTTCAATTTCGAGTAACAGCAAATAAATTTCTTTTAACAAATGTTATTCAGTGTAATAGAAGCTGACACGTTAGTACAATATCTGATAAACGTCATGCTTTTAGACCGACGAGTCGTGACGCCGTCTTGTTTAGCAAAAACTTACATGATAAAAACCAGCTTTTATCTACAAAAGATATTTTACACATAATAGTGTTGTTGCAAAGAAATATCAGAAACGTGCTTATTCTTTACCGGTATACACCTTTTAGGTTGATAAAACAAAACTCGTCTCGCTACAAAACCTGCGATGTTTTTGTATTGCACTACATTTATGTTTTATACTTTATATGGATGTTATAGAAAGCGCTTCAAAATTGTCCATGAGCAACCTACCTCCAAAGTTTACCAAGAGTCTTGCTCAGCTCGGCGTTATGTAGATGCGGGTACTGGTCGGCTAGCTTTCGTCGGGCTGCTTGAGCCCAGACCATAAACGCGTTCATCGGGCGTTTGATGTGTGGTTTGCGCTTCTCTCCGCCGGGGCCTCTTTGAGGCATAGGAATAAGGGACCAGTCGTAGCCCTTCAGCACGTGCGAAACGGCTTCCTGGATGTTTTCCGGCAAAGGGTCCCCGTTTACGTCCATATTGAGTTTAATATCAGACTTGGTGACAGGCGGGCTGCAGGGCTCCTCGTGACTGTCCTCAGAGTCACTCATCGTGTGCTGGAGAGGGTTGTTCAACATCAAGGATATATGCGTCACACAACTCCACGAAATTCACGAATATAAACCAACAAATATTCAAACACCCTTTTAAAACTTTTCCAGCAATAGTGTTCACAGATAATGTCTAAGTCTCAATGTCCGAATCAAAAGTCACAATACACGTGTAAATTGTTCGCCACAAAAATAACACTCTCCTCACAACCTGGTTTAATTAGTAAAACGTGTTTCTAAAATACCATTATATGTGCAAATATGAACTACAGCAAGTAAATGTGGATTGCGTTTCTTCTAATGCTTGTCTCATTCTACTGTCAAAAGTATATGTTTGTAAATATGACATCGACTTACTTCAAATACCCACCGATGCGGTCCTCATGTAGTCGGCCTGAGACGACCAGCCAATCATCGCGCGCGCTACTGTGTATAAACCACGCCCCTTTCAAGAGCGCGCATGGCGTCTTAGCCAACCAGAGTGCAGACTGACTAGACTGCTGTGTGTTTTACCTTGCTATCAAAGCGGCAACGGTAAATCGTTCGACGTAATTCCATCTACATTTACATTCTACATTTACATGAAATATCTTAAGATCTTTTTGACGGAAAACGGGAAATTGTTTTTGTCACCTGGCCTACCACTGATTTCGCCATCTCGGCGAACCAACTGACTTCCAGCAATGGCTCATTACCCAGTGGATAATCGGTACATTAAATGTTTTTAATATACAGAATTTTCCTGTTAGTGTATTTTTCCCCCAAAACAATGACTATAACATATGACTGTAGATTAATATCCCACTTTAGTTTGTATATGTTTCGGTGGAATAATATATTCGTACAAATTCAACTGTTAATTATTTTAGATTTCTGATTTTTTTTTTCGGTCAAAGTAAGATTATAGTATTCCATGTTAGAATTGATAGTATATTCACACTATTAAAATGCCGCACTCTGATAATGGGGCGCGAACAAAGTAAAACTAATAATTTCTAGCAAAAAGACGCACGATTTTTGTTTTTAAATAAAAAAATACATACACAAAGCAATACATATAGGTTGACAGTCGTATGTATGAATGTGTGGTTTAGTTTCATTAAAATAATCCTAACGTTATTAAACACTTAAAGATAAGGTATTTAATGGGTTATTCATAATTAAGTTCACAGACAGTTCAGTAGGACGGATCAAACGGAAGGCAGGCAGGCAAACGGACGAAGGGCGGGCGGGCGGACGAGAGGTCATAGACAGACATTAAGCTGAAAAAAAGGAAGGGAGGGCGGGCGTTCGGGCGGACGGACGGACGGATGGACAGATTTGACAGACCGACAGAACGACAGACAGACATAAGTAAAACAAACATAACGACAGACAAACCGAACACTGGCAATGTAGAAGGACTTGCACAAGGTGTGAAGCGTACTTCTACTTTATGTTTTAGAAACATTTCAATACAAAAACTGTTAGTGTTTAATTTACACACACACACACACGCACACACACACACACACACACACACACACACACACACACACACACACACACACACACACACACACACACGCACGCACGCACGCACGCACGCACGCACGCACGCACGCACGCACGTACACACACTCACACACACACACACACACAACCAAATCGATGGCAAAAAATCATGATAGTTTTGAAATGCAACTTCTCCATTTGAACAGATGTTTTATCTGTAAAAAAGGTTCGAAATAACTAAAAAGAATACTTACAAATGCAAGTAACACTTTTTGGTAGAAAGAATGAAATTTGCCATTGCATATCAATCAATTGGGTTTTAAGTTTGAACTGAAATGAAGTGTTTATAAATTCTGGGCCAATAAAAATTCTAAAGAATCGTGAGTACATTTTGTTTATTGAAATAGAAACAGTAGCATGTGTTCCTACTCTTCAGAACAAGGTTACTAACAATTTATTGTAAGTAAGTTTAGACTTCCATTTCATCTATTTTATGGTAATTTCTTGTCAACGTCGTTATCTGTTATCCGATATCATTACATAATTTCGACACACTACAAAGAAAGTAATTTCACTTTTTCTAAAGCAGTCGTTTCTCGTCTCTCTAAATCCAGAGTCTCTATAATGACTTATAAAAATCGATCAAAAAGGACTCGGTATTTCTTGCTAGACACACACTGACATTTGTCTTACAAGATTATTAGTCAAACTCATATAACACTATAACAAACTCAGTAAAGTAATGTGTATTATCACACATCATTAAAAGGTGGTATCCGGGAGTTTGCGTATACTTAAACTGTAACAACATACCCCTGTTCTGGGGCATTTATGCATTATTGCTGCATTAGTATATACTTAAGCCTACGTAACTGATGTTTATAATAGAACAGTAATTGTTAGACAGTACACAATGCTTTAAATGTCCATTTTTTCAGAACTATAAATACGCACGATAGGGATTTTAGCTAAATATAGATATCGACGTCAGAGTTGATTATTCGTATGATCATGAAACGTGATTTTAAAAGTATGTGTTGTTCTTAGTTAAAAAATAACTAACTGCAGCGTAGCTGGGATGGAAAATGTAACGACAAGTGATGTGTTAGTCTTTACTTTTCACATAGCTGAAAGGCACCAATAAACAGCATTTCACGGGATCTTTCCAGGTAACAATAATTAAATTGACTGCATAAGAGAAAGAAATTATAGCCCAAAATGCCGAATACCAGCTTTTAAGCCTAACAAACGTCATTAAAGACACACCTTTCTTAAAGCGCATTTTACATAAATGTACGAGCTGTAAACATGCTAGCAAGAAAAAGGGAAGAAAAAGACAAATATGTTAAAGAAGCCAAAATAAATAATTATTTTTTATGGAAATAGAACTTTATATGACAGTCCATTATTCTAACAATTGAGCCACAAGAACTATGTATATGTATGTATTTTGCGTAAAATAAAGTGATGATGATGATGATGATGATGATGATGATGATGATGATGATGATAAAAACAGTACTGAGACACAACAAAACGAACAGCAACATCATCATCATCAATAGCATCATTCTTTACTATTTACTTCTGTTCAATACATTGGAATACAGATTTTGTTACAAATATAAAGGAATGTAATTGGAACTGATGCCATTTCCCTGTGTCGTTTGAAATTATTTTTTTTCAAATGTAATAAGAGTTAGACAGACAAAGCCTAAGAAAGTCGTTTGTGTCTTGTTATTCCTGTTATTGCTAAGTATGTTATTGTTATTGCTGCTGTTTTGCTGTTGCTGTCAGTGCTGCTGTTTTTTGATTTGTTTATTGCTATTATTGTTCCTGTGTCTTTGATATATCGTCTATTTGTGTTAGTTGGTAGAATTTTATTTACTTTTCGGCATTTTCACACGAAAGCATCCAAAGAATACGACCAATAGCCCGTTTAGTTTTGAAAAATATCTTGTAACGCATTTGTATTGAGGTAATGCTGTAAGGGTGCCGACAAGATATAGTAAACAAATCTTCGGGGGTAGATAGACTCAGGATATGTAGGCTACGTAGGAAGTGTTTTCACATCGACACTGTCCAGGGAAATTTAATCTATGTTGCAGATATCATGATACGATATGGTATTTCCCATAGAATGATACACGAAGCTCTTGATTTATTAAACAAATAATTTTTTAAAACTCAATCTTGTGTACAACGAAGAATCATAATTTTAAATATATGAAAATGTTAAAAAATTTAAAACAAATATTCCATGCAAATGAAATAAACATTGGCGTAATTTTCTCAGGGAAATCAAGGACCTTATAATAATGCTCAAAGATAAGGTGCGCATTTGAGATAAGACCTGGCCTAATGTTTATTTCCGTAGATTTAACTTAGAATGCAGAATTTGGGGGAAAGTTTCCCGGAAAATATGTCGGAACTTTATTATGTCACGCGTAGATCGCGCAGTGATTATGGTGTCTATTTATAGTATCATTGTGCATGAAACTGTAAGATCTAATTTCCCCGCGCACCTTGCAGTCAGTTGAAGCAGAGTGGATTCACAAGACCGTGGATGTTATCGTACCCCTACCGAGACCCTAAAACACTTAAAGGCTTTATTCTTAATGACTTGACGATTACCTTCCCTTGATACCCACTTGGTAAATCGTGTGTTGTTTTTTGTCAACTTTCTAGATGGACTCGGCGCAACCCGACGATATTAGCCACCTTTTCTGCAGGACAACCCCTATACTACCCCACAGTAAACATTAGATAGCTATTACACTATTCAAGTGCAGTAATAATAAAGATATCAAAGTCTACTGATGGCTAAGATTGTAGTATCAGATACATCCAATGTCCTTCTGTATTTTAATGGGAGAAATAAGTGAAATAAAATACGTATTATAGAAAATAAATTAAAAAGAAATCTAATTATGAATACGCCGCACTGCTCGTTGGCACGTAACGTTACGTGCAGAAGCAGTTCTGCATGATTCTAAAAATATTATAGGTGTCACTCGGTAACGGAAACTGTTACTGTTTATTAGTTAGGGGGTTTTTCCCTCCGAGGTTGTTTTATTTGCAAAATGAAAAGGAAGTAAACTCGACCGTTAGTATTTCCTGTTCCATCTAGCAAGCCTATTGCATTCTAGATATTATTCGGCATACTTAGACTCAGCAATCAAGTAGGTTTGTCTGTTTAAATGGTATGAATGCTGATGATAACCCCTGAATGTTACTGGACAATTATTTAGGATGATGATAATTATTGCTGAAAAAACGCTTGCTTCAAAGTCGCGTTTGAAAAGGTCACGTGATAAAAAATAACAGGTACATAAGGTACATAAAGTGCAACTGCAAGTTTTAATTCCGTGTCCAGTGTTACAGATAAGAACAGTAAGCAGGTATATACGCATTGAAATTAAACTATTTGTGTAAAACACACTTTCTATGAAGGTCTATCATGCATCTGAAATGCATGGCACTATTTGGCTTCTAGATGTCAACCCTTCTCATGTAGGGGCATGCCTCCGGACCCTCTAACAGTACTGGAACCCATGGTTCTCGCTTAATATGACCTATTCCTCATCCCATGAAAAAAACATGATAATAGATTATCTTAGTCGCCAAAAATACAAACAGTTTGGACTCGTGGAAGAAGTTTTAAGATCTCAAAATGCAGAAAATGGCTCTATTTGGCTGCTACATTTTAAATGTTTTCTAAAGAAACATGCCTCTTAGACCCCCACCCACCCCAGCACGACTAGCCCCTCTGGAGTTCGCTCAATTGGGACACGTTCCCCTGAAGAAAAAATCCTGGATACGCTCCTGAGCATTGACTAGTAAAATTATTTGGTCTACAAATTTGCCAGAATAATTACAAACAGTTGGTGGTAGTGTAAATGTATAAACAAATATATTACATTTTGGGCTCAACACAAACATAAATAGTTCTGAATTAAAGTAGCCATCAAATATGGAGACCACTACTTATTTTTCATAATTTGGTCTTAAGCGAGCGGTATTCCGAAAAAGAGCCATAGTCTCAGTCAGTATGTTATCTTTATCATAGAACCATGTACACTTACATAATATTAATTTAGTGATGATTTGTGCAGCGTCTGTCTTCGTCCTGATTTTGCGCACATGCTTATACATTGTAAATTTATCCAATAAATTTTAACGGTGATATCATCCAAAAGGATTATACTAAATAAACGAAATAATAACACATCTGTGCTAGTGTGTCTGATCTCTGATCTTGTGCATTTGCATGTCTTTATATTTTTATAGCTACTGTAATGGCTATTTCATCGTTGTCACAATCTTACAATAACAACATATCTGACTGTTCATATGTACTGCAAGGTATTGTTACGCGATTCTTTGATTGTTGTTTCTGTTGTTGTTATTGTTTTCAGTTCAGTTTAAATCGTTTGTAAGGTACGTCATCATATGACGCTGTAAAACACAACTTGTTAACACGTATACCATTACACGTAACATGCAAAGGGGTGATGCATTTCAACACTTTTCTGTCTGGCTAGGGAGGGGCATATTGTTAGCAAACATAGGGTCGGGTACAATATCGGACTAGTAACGGTATAGGCAAGATTGGGTGATCGAGGCGCCCCCGTACGGCTGTGAGAATCACACGATGGATCATCTCACACGAAACACGAGCGTGAGTTAAATGCGTTCTTAAAGCACTATTAGATTCCATTTCCTAGCAAATATGGCTGGTTGCACTGAAAATGAGTTTCGAATGATGCAGGATGGATCGGATGGCGTAGCTTATGCCGAGCGATAGTTTTCAAAGCTTTGTTACGTTTCTCATACATGTTCACATTTCTCATATACACCCCGGGGTCAAAGGGTGCGCGGACATGTAAATAACGCCGGTAAATATATCGGCAAGGAAAACTACTTTCTGATAGTAATGACGATGGTTCCCATGGTCCTTTAGAAGGGTTGTATAACGTCTGCTATTACCCAGGAGGCTTGATCGATTAATTAAGACAGCTAGGTGCCAATTTATAAAAATGTACAGATTTCTTTTCTTCAAATTTTCCATAATTAATCAAACCACACGCAAGGTGTTAATTAATATAACAGTCTGCTTACCAAATTTTAAAATTCGATCATAAGCTGAAATTGGGGTGTCAATGTCAATATGAACAAAGTCAAACACGCATAGTCACTTTGAAAACGGTTTCCGACAGCTTTTAAAAGTTGTTTCATTTTATTTTGAAATCGTCTTCATATTTTATTTATTACCTTACATATTATGTAATATGAATTCAGTAACACCTTTCTGATGTTGATCGAATTGACATGCCCGTGCATTGATAAGTAAATGATTCGGACAAATATTATAAAGATACACTGACAAGACTCCTTTGAAAATCAAAATTATTGATTGTCAGCCATCTTACTAATTAAGTCTCTCAATCAAACAGGATAAACGACATTTTTAATTAGGGTTATTAGTGTGAACATTTAATGTAACGATGCTATTTAATAGTAATGATTTCGGAAGCGAGATACAAGTTCGAAATGAAATATGATAGCTTTTATTTTTAACAAATCCTGTTTTGATTTTTATTCAATATGTAAATAAGTCAATCGTTTTACGTATTCGATTTATTTTTTTTAACCTAAAATCAAATTTAAGGGTAATAAAACAGTCTTTATATCAAACAGTTCTACTTCAAACATACTGACACTGTTACTATGAATGTGTGTTTTGTTTGTTTTAAATGTTCAGTAATGTTCATTCTGTTATAGACATTTTTGCAATAACACAATAAAAAACTTGTATACGCAGGTGGCAGAGGTGGGAGGAAAAACAACGTCAGCAAATACTGATATGTCGGATCTCCTCCTCCTCCTCTTTAAGCACTACACTATCATGTTCGATCAAGGTATGTATTGGTGAATAACGAACAGCCCTAATTAGGTCTGTTGGGTACACGGCCATAAAATCGGACTGTCAATGTAGATATGTAACGAAATTTCATACGCATCTGCCTAGCGTATTCAAATGATAATTTTAACTTTCACATCTACCTGACTGACTCACCCGGGGACGCTGTACAGAAAACGTGGAATGTTTTTAATGCTAATATTTTCAGTTTATTTGGCAAAAAAGCACAGATTTTAGACGACGGCGTGCGACAGACGACAAGTTTAATCTCGTTCGATTATTTTCGCTACCTCTCACTAGTATCACGTGACAGATTGCCCGGGCAGATTTTATGAATGAAAGAAATAGGAGTGGTTTGATTACGAGTCCTTGCCTCGTTGGAGTGCTGCGCGGGCACAGTGTCGTCTGCAGAGAAACATATTACTGTGGCGGCTTCGTCTGGCAACCCATGGGGACAAGGGCCCGAGATTGGGGCAAGATGGTATGACAGTTAAACTTTGTTAAAAATAACGTTTGTTATGAAGAACTGTTACCAAAGTAACCAAGATCTTGTAAAAGATTGTTTTACACGCCACTATTATTTTCCGTATGATGTCGTCTGCGGCATACATGCTACTGTAACAACTTCATTATACAATTTCAAGCGACTCGAATATGTGTACCAAATAGTGGGTATGATATTTCAACTTGCACAACAACACAAATTTAAACCTGAAATCACCTGATCATCTAACAAGTCTCCAATAATTGCTCCAATCAGCTCGAGACTTGGGTTCAGCTAACAAGTCTCTAATAAATACGCCAGTCAGCTCGAGACTAAAGATCATCTGACAAGTCTCCAATAAACCCCAGTCACATCGAGACTGGAGTTCAGCTAACAAATCTCTTCTAATAAATACCCCAGTAAGCTCGAGGCTAAAAATCATGTGACAAGTCTCCAATAATTGCTCCAGTCAGCTCGAGACTTGAGTTCAGCTAACAAGTCTCTAATAAATACGCCAGTCAGCTCGAGACTAAAGATCATCTGACAAGTCTCCAATAAATGCCCCAGTCACATCGAGACTGGAGTTCAGCTAACAAGTCTCTTCTAATAAATACCCCAGTCAGCTCGAGACTAAAGATCATGTGACAAGTCTCCAATAATTGCTCCAGTCAGCTCGAGACTTGAGTTCAGCTAACAAATCTCTAATAAATGCCCCAGTCAGCTCGAGACTAAAGATCATGTGACAAGTCTCCAATAATTGTCCCAGTCACATTGAGACTAGAGATCAGCTAACCAGTCTCCAATAAATGCCCCAGTCACATCGAAACTAAAGATTAACAAAACAGTTTCAAATAAATGACCCAGTCATGTCGAGACTAGATAAAAGCTAAACAGTCTGTAATAACTGACCCAGTCAGCTCGAGACTAGAGATCAGCTTAACAATCTCTAATAAATGACCCAGTCAGCTCGAGACTAGAGATCAACTAAACAGTCTCTAATAAATGACCCAGTCAGCTCGAGACTAGAGATCAACTTAACAGTCTCTAATAAATGACCCAGTCAGCTCGAGACTAGAGATCAGCTTAACAATCTCTAATAAATGACCCAGTCATCTCGAGACTAGAGATCAGCTAAACAGTTTCATGGCCTTCTATGAGTGCGACTTATAGGCCCTATACCAACTCATAGCTTGTTATGTATGTTAATAAATCATGTTTGGGTAAGTGCAACTTTTATAGGCCTACCAACTCATAACCAACTCGCAGTCTTCTAACTTTGTTTATAAACCGTGATCGGATAAGTGTGACTTAAATAATTACTCGCAGCCCTGCTACGTTTATTAAGCAAATAGTGCAGATCCTATTCGGTCTGGGAATTGGCTGATCTGGATGTACACTATTTGTTAAATCAAAGAAAACAAAAGTACAACTGAACGTGATAAATCGTCGGTGAGCAATACCCCACCCCTTTCCACCCCAATCTCTATTGAAACAAGCGTATATATCTACAGATATAGTCGGTGTTCAAACATTTCATTCACAAACTATATATTTGTATTCATAGATGTAGATTTCAACTTGTGATTCATTCCCCGGGTCGAGGTGACCTTGACCGACACTTGCACGCGCAACGCCACGCCTCAAACCGATTTATTTTTTCTATTTCTATTTTAAACCACCTCTTAACGTTATTTTGTGTTGTTGCTTTTTCTTCTTCAAAATACCCAAATGTTCAATGTAAATCAACATCAATCCGGCAGAGGTGTGACCTTGTCTCAAGTTAGGTTATATTACCGAAACGATCCGTCGCGCAAATGATATACACTCGTTATTTATGAATATATTGTTTTCAGATTAAACCCCATGCATCGTATCATTAATAAAAGAAATATAAGATAATTTCTAAAACAAATCTTGTCTGAATAGTTTGTGGCATCTTACATCCGTATTTAAAGAATAAAATCAGTGAATGTCTAACAATGCCTTAATAAAATTCTAAATATTGAAGAGTTCAAAGATATACTGAAATTAAAAAAACCCCCACAAAAACGACCTGCATATTATTTTCATCCTTTGTTCTGTCCGCGTAAAATGTCGACTGACACAGTTTGACACCAGTAGAGGGGACATAATCACTTAAGGCTAGCTTATATTTTACCATATATAGACCTTCTTGAGTTATCCAACTTGAGTTACGGATCTGGTCGTAAAAATCAAAGGTAATCTTCAAAAACAGTGAGCGATTCGTGTACAATGGCGTTGTGATAACAAACAAGACATTTTGTTTCATTTTGTGTACCAATTTATGGATGTGATTAAATGCTAATACAAAAACAACAACAAAAAACAAACAACATCAACAAAACAATGTATATCACTGTTTGTTGTCAGATAATTATACTGAATATCGTCAATAATTTAACTTGTTTCGTGTTCTTATATAGTTTGTAAACGTAACCGACTAGTACCAAAGTGATTGCTTGAATGAAGTGATAACATATACGTATTATACTCACTTAATCACTTTTTTAAACATACACAACGTTACGGCAATGTTATCAAGAGATTTTAAACATACACAACGTTACGGCAATGTTATCAAGATATTTTAAACATACACAACGTTACGGCAATGTTATCAATATATTGTAAACATACACAACGTTACGGCAATGTTATCAAGAGATTTTAAACATACACAACGTTACGGCAATGTTATCAAGATATTTTAAACATACACAACGTTACGGCAATGTTATCAATATATTGTAAACATACACAACGTTACGGCAATGTTATCAAGATATTTTAAACATACACAACGTTGCGGCAATGTTATCAAGATATCTTAAACATACACAACGTTACGGCAATGTTATCAAGATATTTTAAACATACACAACGTTACGGCAATATTACCAAGATATTTTAAACATACACAACGTTACGGCAATGTTACCAAGATATTTTAAACATACACAACGTTACGGCAATGTTACCAAGAAATTTCAAACATACACGCTATGACGGCAATATTATCAGCTTGATAAACAGCATTCCAGCAATGAATGTACGTTTACCTTTTAAATTTTAAATAAATATTACATTTAGCCGAATGCTTAACATGATATATAACATGGAGATAGAAACATAAGTAGCTTTTGTGGGTGGGGGTGGTTGGAGGGTGGGGTGGGGGGTAATAATCACAATATCAATATTTCAATGACATGAACACTTAAAACAGCTTCAATAAATTCTCCTCATTTAAACACGAACGTAAACGAGCATTCTCATAATGATTATCTTTCTGCAAGTATGATGTGTACTGGCACTACTTAACACAATACTGTAGCCACTTATTACTTTGTTCAAAGATTCTAAGTTCTATTTCTTCCCAACCGCAGCTCCTGAAATCTTCAAACCGTACAGTTACAAATATTAATTAGCGAACTTGATCATCGTGCAGCCTCTTCACCTCCAATAAAACAGTCTCCACTATTCAAGTCATTAATTTCACGAATAGTTTCCTAGGATGTAAAACTCTCGACAGGAAAATACCACTTGTAGTTTTAAATATAATTGCATATACATGTTTTGTTTAGATCCAAATTCTAGAAAGGAGCAAACTCTCAGTCACTACATGACGGTTTGTGTAAAGCATACCATTGCATATCAAATAATGATGTAAATAGTTTTATCTTGATTATACCACTATGACATTTCTTGGCTATTATTTGTATTATCGTGTGTTGTTGTAAACAGTTGGAGTCAATAAAGAACATGAAGTTCAAGGACAAATTGACTTATCGTATATCCCACAATCCCTAATTATTAAAATACACAGCGCAGAATGTTTAAATTATATTTTAATAAATAATATAATATAGTTATATTATATTATGGGAAGAAAGTGTATAAAATCTTACCATACATTTACCAAATGTTGTGAGACCGTGAAACAGTGGCTAAACTATGACAAACCATGTAGTATTGTAAATAATTTTGTTGGGGAAGTTATGCTATAAAACTTGTTTTGGCTAAAATAAAAACAAGCAATCATGGGTACTAATCAATCACATATTAAAACACACTGCGTTTAAGTTTTCAAACGATAAATGCCTTTTAAACACCGGAACAAAACAAACTTGCAGCAAAACTACAACATATAAAAATCATAGACAAAACACTAAATAAAAGAGAAGAACAAACTCTTTTTAAAGTTCTGTGTTTGGAATGTTTTCTAGAACCCGTTTATTTTCTCAAGTACCTAGCAACATGGAAACACTTACTTCAATAAATGATCGAACTGCTTGTAGCTCTTGTGTTATTTGTAAATACTTTGTTTAATACATGCTTTTCTGATTGATGTAAAGAATAAACCCCCAAACCATCGACTTGCCAATAAAACTTTTTCCAGTTGTCTTATTCTTACAAGCACGATGTATTAATTTTAAGGTTTGTGAAGTTGGTAATTCGGTTGTATCTGGAAACTGAATACATAATAACAAAATTCCACATTCCCAGCCAACTTTACAAATCTTCCCTAAATACAGCGGAGACGCTCTTGATGCCATTCGAATGTTCGTCTGCCTGAACAAGATGGCATGTAAATGCTCAATTTGTGTGCAAACAGAAGCCAATTTTAAAATGCAAATTAAAATTTTAAAAAGTCTTTTTTTTTGTTTTAAGTCACTTAATTATACTGTTATTTTGTGTTGTATCCGTCTCTAGAACGGTTTCTTTCCTTCAAATGATGTTTTACTTGAAAACTACAATAAAATTGCTAAATGAAAAAAACTAAAGATTGACTACATATCTATTTTATATCATGCTAACTGAATGTTAAAAAAGACTGTCTTTAATTCAGATATGTCAGCTATTTGTATCTTAGTCATAATTGACACAATGCTGACGGACTGTTCTACCAATACATTCACCCTTCTCCGTTTTCATGCAGCCAAACGTCTGTCAACGTTAACTTAGTGGCATATTTAGAGTTCTCACGCAAGTCTTGACACTTCTATCACTAAAATATCGCCATATTTGGCCAGCCTCACCAGCACCCAGTTACCTTATTGACATTCTTGTTTACTCGAGCAAAACTTGAAAACGTAGTAGATAATCTGAGTCAGGTTCTGTAAATGAGTCACAGGAACAAAGAGACTCTTAATACCTTTTTAATGATAAAGTTCAAAAATTAAAGTGTACACAGACATATTCAAAGCCAGAAAAGTTTGATTAAACAAAGGAATTGCACAATAAATTTAATGTTGAAATGTATAAGACAAGACGCACACAATAGGCAAACAATGAAAAGTAAACAGCACAAACTAGTGTCTAATGACGGATGCAGCTCTTGGACAATGTTAGGGATATCAGTTTATTTGTCAAGGGATGGTGGTGGTGCAAGGGATTGTATTGTAATTTCACTATTACCACGTGACACAATCGCGAACGTGTAAAAGATGATGTCGGAATACATGTGTAATAAATAACCTTTAGTATTACATGCGGCGCGAAGGGAACAGTGCTAACGGTTTTGGGGTCTGTATTGTACATGTGGTGTGATGCTACATGTATTTACTATTCACATGCAAAGCAAAATGAATGCCACTAGCGGTATTATACACATTTTCCCCGTAAAGAATAATGTTGATAGTTGTTGTTGCACCCTGTTTATGTGCACTATGTCAGTAAAATTTACTGACTGTCTGATTGATTGATTGATTAATTTATTGATCGATCGATTTTTGACACACGTCTCTGTATTACAATTGTTAGAAGATTGTTCACTTTTAAGTACACAAGAGGCATGTTCTACGATTATTATTTTATTTAACAATTTACATTTTGGAAATGTTTATCAATATGATAATATTGATATTTTAACATTTTCTTCCTGGATATATATATATATGTTTTGTATGTTTGTATGGGGAGCAGGTAATAAATAGAGATAGAGAGTAAGGCGAAAACGCATGAAATTGGAAGAGAACGACTTGACGGTTGGAAAGGAAAATGGAACTAGGTATGGTCGGTAGACTGAGAAATATAGTGATGATGTGTAAATTCCATAAACTCGGAATATTATGTTCTTGATATAAACTACTTGAAACGTTTCCATGGATTATTAATGATGACAATAAATCTACTGGGGGCCTGGAGTAAATATTAACGTCCCCGAGACATTTGTGGTTCCCAAATTGACGCCATGACTTTCATCGGAATACACGGAGATTATGACATACTGCAGGCTGCACACTGTAGGAAAATATACCTAGATATTTATTGGATATTTCATTTATTTATTCAAGCATTCCAAGATAAAGCAATTAATCATTTAGAACAGTTAGAAATCCCACGAGAAAAAGGCAAAAACACTTTGAGCAGAAGCAGGTACGACTTCCATGACAACGATGACGACGATGATGATGTAATTGATGATGATGATGATAATGATGATGATGATGATGATGATGATGAGGAGGAGGAGGAGGAGGAGGAGGATCGGAATGGTACTAAACTAGTAGCAGTAGGAACAATAGCAGTAATGATTCAAATAGCAAACATAGTCACAGCTAATATTGCAAATCAGGTTGTTGCTTAACCTAAAAAAAAAAAATAAAACAGTTCCTTATAACAAACCCAACATGTACCAGATATCACACTAAGCTGGTGAACATCAGAATGCTTAATTAATATTTGTATCAAAGAGACACAAGAAAAGATTGGTGTTCAGTCCACGACATTTTCACACGGGGCATCCTGTTTCACAAATACGTAGTTATTTTTGTCCTGGGAATTGATGATTTCCTGGGAAATGTACCCGATTAATTAGTTTGACCTTATAGAAAACACATATATATGAAGTGGAGAACAATTCGTTTGATCACAGTTGTCAATGGAACCCGTGATTGTTAACTTTTTGCTTTCTTAAAGGCCTGGTCACATCAAAGACATATAGCCACAGAGATATCAAATACTATGTGTATATGTCGTTTCGTCAAATGGTCAAAGACTCAACCAGAAAGCGTTGGTGATAAATTCACTTTCCTCCCCATCCGTCTCACACAAACCTCTTCAAGTGAAAATCTCGCGAGATTGTCTAGAAATTTACGAGTTTGTTTTATTAGTGTTAATATCCTGACAGAGTAGAGTAGGTGGTTTGGTGAGCTTTATAGAAGAACCCGGAATAAACTTGTCGGAATGTCTAGCTGATTACGAAAATTCTGCACGGCGGAAGGTTCCCATGGACCTATTGCGCATGAATAAATAAACAGGAAAAGTAGCCCCACACACCTTTGGAAAGTGCCTGTTAGTTGGAATATTTTATTGATGATAATTCGTTGCCTTTTTATTTTAAAACGTTGACAAATTGCAAATGCCGCTTAGAAATTTTTGTCACTTTCTCACGTTTTTGGTACTCCATGGTGTTATAATGGTTGATTAACGCTCGAAATGTTTAGATAAATGTTTAGATACAACAAATTCATTATTATGGTTTAGCAGTCGTCGGTTTTATTCATTAACACGTTATTATTTTTAGTGTCAAAAATGATAAGCAGTATTGCAGTAGTATTGCAATTATAGAGACTTTTAATAAAATGTTTTAAATGATCTAAATTGGTTTATTTTAAATTATATTGATCAAAGTGACGCCTAATTTAAAAAGTACCACGTTATTATATACAATATAATATAAAATAAGTTAAATAACTAATTTAGATCATTCTCAAACCTTTTTTAAACGTATCTATAACATGCTACGTTTCAAATAAGGCGTCACTTTGATTAATTTGTGAACTTGATCTTTGAACGTTTTTATAAGCAATAATATATATTTAAATTTGGTAATACTATATAAATTGATGAATTTAATTACTAAAGGAATATGATCTGAGCTCGAAAGTTATTCACTCATCAAACTTTAAATACTGCAAAAAGGCAAAACGTCACAAGATAGAGAGAGCGAATTTGACAAATTAATGCAGATAAACATTTCTAACCATTTTACAAGAAATAATTTGATGAACTTAAAAATATGCAGAAACAAGATAATTAACATTAACTTAATTAATTAATTAATCAGTGTAATAACTCTCTTATAATAATGCAGTAATCAATACGTGTGTAAATCTATTCACATGCCCCCCTCCCACTCTTTAATCGAGGCACATAATTTAGATAGAGTTCATTATTTTCCGATTTCATTTTTTTATCGGAAACACTTCTCGTTGAAACGCTGCGCCATTTATCACGATAAGTGACCAAATTAACGGGCACCGTGTCAAAATGATGGATGCACGACCTCAATCTGGAATTCCCCTCAAGCCATGACGTCACGAAATCTGTGTTTGACATTACTGCGCACGTCGGACTACTTATTGTCAAAATTTGATACCTTTATCAACGCCATATTGCAGCCTGAAGATAACCCGAGAGACGTATGGGTAAACATTGTTGTATTTTTAATGCCGTTTGTTTGATAGATTAGCGACAAGGAAAACGCCGTGGCAATTATTTCTGAATTAAAACCCGCCTGGGTTGTGTAATCGGACTTATTTCTGGTTCCGATCGTGACATGGTTCCCGGTCCTGACATGCTTTCAGCTGCTCTGGTACCCCGCTAATCACCACTGCCTTTATCTATGTGGAGAGTAGAGAAAGGTCCATAATCAAGTCTGAAACCAGTCCAATCCAATGTTTTGTCTGGAATAGTTGCTGTGAGAAATTTACGACAGTGGCCAAGTAGTTCGAGCTTCACACATAGCTACTTGCCGTGGTAATAACGTTCTGTACGAAGGTTCCTTTTATCCATCTGAAATCTAAGAAAAAGCTTATGAACCAATATATACGCATTCCAATGTTATGTTTCCTGAAAAGATATTTTAAAAGGGGCACAAGCGGACGAGCAGATCGAGTGATCCGTATGAATGCCTATGAATCCTAAGCGGGAGGGTTCTTCTAGTCATATGCTTTAGTTTAGCGGTCATACCCAGACATTGGGCTGACGTTGTACAACAACAACACCAGAAAGTCGTCAATATGGTCCAAAGTGTTCTGATGAGAAGTAAAAATCAAATAAAAGAGTAATAAAACTCTGCCAGCGACGCTCCTTTTATTTAAAACACGATGAGAATAGTGCTCGACGGGGGCTTTAATTAAGATTGCCTTCAATGGTGCTAAATGTCATTTGTTCTATTATTAATTTGTTGGATGCCATAGTTTGAGCGTTGTAAAACAATAACAAATAATGAAGCATGTCGTATATGACTTTTCCAATACAGCTACTGGATAATGACAGAAGGTAACGAACATTGGAAGCCAGATTATAACGTGTATAAGAGGGCGTGTCTTAAAAATAAGCACAGCAAACATTAAATAATTTTTCGCTTTTGTCCCAAATAGCTATTGCCTATAAAATTATCAATTTATATCCACTATGCTCTTGTTAACAGTAACATTTATTTTTAAGGTTAAGCGCACATTCTCCGCTGACTGTGACATGACAGCACGATGATGCCCGAAGGTGAGCCGCATGATTGAGGGGTACACGTATAATTTGCAGTGTCACTGCCAATTTCGTGCACAAAACACATAATCAGTCAAGTCTTTTGATTGAAAAGTAAATGTTACATGAACATAAAACGGATGATGACACTGTATAAAATTACACGTGATATGTTACATGGAACGCATATGTAATTACAGTAATGGGTTGTTTAAGTTTCGTAAAGCTTAAAAGGAGATTGCGCGATGATGGAGGCCCGTTGGAAACCATGGGAATTTGATCTTATCTGCAATTTGTTACATGCTGTCCCTGTCAATGAGTACAGTTACACGCTACACCAGCAACTTCTATCTGGAGAGTGGCTATGGACTGGTCACTAATAACATCAGCAATCGCTCGACCTTTTTTGCTTTTAAATTGATACAATCAGCAATATGAATTTAGGAAGTATGTTATGCTTGCATAAATTAGAAAAAAAATATGGCTTTATATTGTATCCTGTATCGTTTGAAACTAAATTACACCTCAACAGACATTATGTTCTGAAAGACCTTTATTGGCAAGTAAAGATGGTTGGAAGGGTGTACCAAAACCAATTTAGACGAGACGGGGGATCAGACAACAACAACAGCAACAACAATAATGGTGGTATCCAACAATTTGGACCACAGTTTTGTTTCTTAAACAACCAATTAAATTGTCGTTACCCGAAAAGGTCCCGAAAATGCTGTTAAAAGATGGCCTACATCTTTGTGAAAAGTGAAGCATGACATACCACTCCTCACCACAAATTTATATTCCTATCTGAGCTACGATGCACAGTTAACTAATTTTAAACTAAGAAAACCATGTGACCACTCTCTTCTGCGAATACATTATATCATCATCCCGGTAATCCACTCTGACGTCGCTATCTATTTTTAGAAAACCCCTATCGTACTTATTGATAGATTTAAAAGATGAACATTAAGGGCGACTTATTTATACTGTCTTTTATTTTTTCAGAATTGTCTTTACTTAGACGTATGAGTTCATTTAGAGATTATGCCAAAACAACACCAAACATAGGTAGGATATTGTTACATATTTCTGATATAGGCAAACATACCACCTTTAATGTTATATCAGATAGAAGAATACGATGACGAAAAAGAAGAAGAAGAAAAAGAAGAAGAAGAAGAAGAAGAAGAAGAAGAAACAAAAAAACAACAGCAACAACAACAATTTCATCATCAATAATAATTATATACGTAATAATAGTTGTTGATGTTGTTCTTGTTCTTCTAATTATTCTTATTCTCCGTCTTTGTCCACTAATTATTATTATTATTATTATTATTATTATTATTATTATTATTATTATTATTATTATCATTATTATTATTATTATTATTATTATTATTATTATTATTATTATTATTATTATTATTATTATTATTATTATTATTATTATTATTATTATTATTATTATTATTATTATTATTATTATTATTATTATTATTTATTTATTTATTTTTTTATTTTATTGTTATCTTTTATTTATTTATTTATTTATTTATTATGAAACTTACTACTTTAGCAAACAAAGCGTGGGAATGAGACAGTAGTTTCATGCTGTTTTATACACCTGAATTGTTTAAATAGTTATTTCGAACTCAATGACTTAACATTAAAAATTATATCCTAGAAAGTGTAAAGCAGCTTTGTATAGACCCCTCCTTCATGCACGTGCAGTATCAGTCCACGTGTTCTAGCGCGTGAAGGCTACTAGAAGGGGAGGAGATTCAATGTCAGTCGTAAGATTTTATACGTCCAAGCTTCTTTAATTTCTCAGGAAAAGTACTGAATTTAACATGGTATGCGGTAACCTTGGATTTAAAATAAAGCTCTTTAGTTCACATATTTTTACATCAAATAACATTTCTGTATGGCTTTTACTATATTACATATGTAGAAACACATATATTAGCATCGTAGGACACCACAGCAGGCAGTCAGTTAACAATATTATCAAGCCGACATTAATAAAATAGTTGATATAGTTCAAGACAATTTGTTTCTAAAAGTATTTTTTTTTTATTTCATTTTGGACAGTCTTAAGATGAACGTCGGAACCTTTTTCGAGCCAACTAGAGATTTTAGAAGATGTTGACTTTGTTATTGTAGCATCTGGACGTTACATCTGGCAAGAAATGTAAACAGGTGAATATTCTTCACAAACTTACACAACCCGCTTTCATCAGTCAGTTAATCTTTCTGTTTCCTTTGACAAACTAAATTGTTAAAAGTAAGAATTACCCAATTGCAACCAATGGTAGGTACACGGTATGTGCAGACGTTTGAACGCTTGGTTTATTTAAATAATAACGAATCTAAATGAATAATTATAGATTTAATCTTGCTACAGAGGGCCATAAGCCATTTAGGAACCCTTTATTCCATGTAGTCATTGCGGTTATTTTCGCTGGTGGTCCTAAAGGGATAAGCTATTTAACTGGAAATATTTCTGGGAGCGATAATTATCTGGAATAAAACAGCTTAGGATTAAAGAAATCACTACCGATCATGACGGAATTCCACGAGAACTTGTTATTAATATGAACCTCTAAGGATATCCCAATAACTTTGGCTTGCAATCGTTAGATGGTCACTGACTTCCGTTACTTACTTTGAAAGTTTCATTCTGTTTTTGATATGTCTACAGAATGAATGTGGCTCGGGTGCTTGATTAAGTGTATCGGTGTTGAAATCAACTGTAAGGTGAGATAAGATCCCGTTGGCTGGTGTTAACTATAGAGTTTACAGAGAACAGTTGCGGACCTTGCCATGTTAGAATACACGTCCCTGCTGATTAGTCCTTATAGATACTGCTAATTCACTTTAATTACGGTGCGTTTAGTAAAGCTAAATTATTGTCAAACACCTTTTTTGACGCCATCGTTGTCTGAGCAATTCCATTCGTCGCGAGAAAATGCGCCATAAATTTGTTAGAATAAACGGAGGCAGCACGATGGACGCAATAGGTACAAAATCATAAATCTTATCTGCCCTAAACTCGAACCTGATTCCGTCGTACCGGCTGTAAATAATTCTCCATCAAAGTTTTGACAAATTAATCATCTGCATGAAATAGGATTTGAGTTAATGGTGTTAATTTGTTTAATTGCATTCGCTTGCCGATCATTATCTCACCGCCTTACTGACTTTCGGAGATTTATAAAAAGTTCCCATTTTATTTTTGATTCAAGGAATAAGTGCGAAGTTCTTATCCTTAACTGTCTTTTTAAAATTACGATTTAACTTCATTTCTGTCTTATTTTGGAAGTTGATGTGTACATAAGGTATGCATCAATGCAACTGTTGTTCAAGTAGAAAATTGATAAGTTTATTATAATAAAACCTGTTAACTGTTTTATGTGTGTGTTTATTCTAGACCTAAGTACTTACAATGTACATTAATACATCTTTTGAAGTGTTGGGTTTCTCTCCAAAATCTGCCTTGACATATTTCAGTAAACACAATTTATGCTTACCTAAATCTCACACTAATTCCACTAAACTCTAGATACTTTTTTTTACCTAAATGATTTTTTTCATTCATCTTTTTTACTAACTATTTTTCTTTCAATATCTTCATTCATTCCATATTGCAATGGATTATTTATTTATCTCCGAATCCCCTTCTGAACGCTACACTTTTTAAAATCTTCCACAATGTTTATTTTGGTGCTAGAATTTTCACATCATTGTTTATTTAAGCTTTTGAGCTCTGTTCGTACAGAACATCATAGGGTCATATCTTGTATAAAAATGCAATTGAACGTCGTTATAAAGAGGTGTTAAATGAAAACAAATGTTTTCGTACAAATTAACATTTAATAACAAATGAATAAATAAATACCTTGCACAAAATGACTTGCAACAAATACAGAACTCTTCAGAACAATTCGTGAACTAAATCGATAAACCAAAGTAAATTTATTCGACGTCAAGCCCATGTTTTGCATATCCTTTTTCCAGGAATACTTTCTCACACGAAATCGTCTGAAGAAACGAGAGACCCTCGACATGTATTTTATTTAATTATGATATAAGTACCCTGTGCTGTAATAAGAGAGGTTAGGCGAAGTTACGTCTTTAAGACATGTAAGAAATCTCTCTTTCAGATTCATGGCGTAGGTGTAAGCCTAGGAAAGTGTTACCAGACGACTTGAATAGATCACTTCCGGGAAAGAAGTCGTTACAAAATGATTGACGGAACCACTGTTGTCGTCGCTCGGATTGTAGTTAACTGTAAAATGTGTATACAATGTACATATAAATATATAGGTGTATTACTTCCACGAGGGACTTCTTAAGTCAAAAAGTTTGTTGCTCTACTAAGCATATAAATGTTAAGGACGGATTTTGATTATATATATATATATTGTACAGAACGATCACATTTCGTTCTAGTACCAAATGCAATCCCTTAGAACTATTGGTATATTTTAAATGTTCTTATTGTGTCCTAAAATAACCTTTCTTCTGAATGAGTGATATATTTTACAATATATTAAAAGGTGAAATACTATTTAAGTAAAACTTAAAAAAAATAAATTATGCCTATGTCATATTTAAGGTTATCTTTAATTAATCGCTACTTATGCTTTATAATAGTGACTTGGCCATATTTTAACTGTCATATTTTAACTGTCATATTTTAACTGTCATATTTTAACTGTCATATTTTAACTGTCATATTTTAGTCATATTTTAACTGTCATATTTTAACTGTCATATTTTAACAGGTACAAAGGTCAAAGACACATTTATAATCAATGCATTTTCCGGGGGCATGTGCCAATTTCAGTGACAGTTCTTTTTGAAACTGCTTTTATTCTTATAAAAAAGTACTTACAGTAAAGTCTCTTGTTAATAATAAATATAAGGATACATGTATTTGTCTGCGAGGAAAGGAGATTAAGTAACCCGATTAAATCAACGAGATATTATAAGTAGTGGCTTACCACATGATTCTTCATGTTAACACAGTAGCGCATGATCAGACCTCTGGTTTTAATTTATGAGGCCCGTGGAATGAAAACATAAATTGAAACCCCAAATAAATGGCCGTTCTCGACATACTTCATGTGGACCTTTTGTGAGTTTTGCCGGAAACAGGGACCCGCAATATAACCCCGACAATTCCCAATCAGCCGACGCATTGAATTAAAGAGCCAGATCAAAGAATTTCCAAATTACTTTCGTAATGTGCCGAACGTTTTTCACTGAGGTAATAATTCGGATCAGAGACAAATAAATATTTTTCAGCAATTAAAATAACATGAAAGTGTCCAAATGTTACCTTGGTAATCCATGGGAAAACAGTTGCACGGGTCGGTGTTTAGAGTACTACAATATTACGGCTTTTGTAGTATGGTGAAAAGAAACACTCTTAGCCTCTTAGAATAGATATAAGAAAATCAGCTTATAACTGTACATTTGAGAAATAATGAAAGGCCAAGTAACAGGCGGATGTTGAAAATAACTGCCAAAATATTAAATGGTCAAAGTCAAGCAATTTGCATTTTATTTCTCTTTCCTTTAGTGCTGATATATCAAAGTGGAAGTTGGGAAGGGGTACTTTTCTACTTTTTTTACACTGAGTTTGATGTGTGGCCGCTTGTTGTGGGAATGTCCATTCATTTAACAGGACCGCAGTCCTTACCCACCTGGTGAACTGTTTGAACACCCCTCCTTTACATTACTCTGAACTCTACCGGCCTCACCTGGCACACCCCTCACCGGCTCTGAGAGTGGGGGAGTTAAGATCATTACAGAATAGACTGGTGGGAAGGGGGGGGGGGGGGGGGAGGGGAGGGGGCGTAATCATAAATAATTTTAATCTTATGAATTTGCTCTAATCTAAACTTAGAATTTTCCACGCTTTTGAAAGATAAGAACATTTTAAAGTCTTACTTACCAAAGCTTTATCATAATTATTTCATTACCGTTGAGATACATATGTGCACTTGCAAGCAACCATTCCATCCACTCGTGACCCCGCTTATATATAAATTTGAATTGCCCACTGTGTTTTAGCAAGGACAATTATACCAACAGTTACGTTAGATGCAAACAGTATTTGAAAGTACTAATGGAAAGTAAGACTATTCTTAAATCGGAAATCTTTGTGTTTTGAAATGATTATTGGACAGATTATTGTTGGTGGATGGTTGGGTACAGTACCGATTACACCAACAATTACTTTAATATCATAAATTGCTATTCAATACATTCAATGTACCATTCTTATTCATTAACATAAAAATACAAAATACTTGTTCGAAGACCGGCTTATTTCAAATGCTTCTATGTTGTTTTTAAACGAACACATTTTTATACTATTATATAATATTAACAATACGAAACAAATGACACTATATAAACATTGTTTTGCATATTATAGATAGAAAAAAATAAGACGAAAAGAAAACACTTAACACGTTGACGTCTAGATTTCTTTCCTGACCTGCCTTTTGATCGTATAACTGTTCCCGCCGCAATTATATTTGGGCTTATTTGTTTAGATATTTGTTTTGTAAACTAACAATATACTGTATACATCAGAACAAAGGCATCTGTTATGAACGTTATTGCTATAGTGATCTGATTGGTTGCATGTCAGTCATTTCAAAACACTGCTGTCCTGAAATATTTTAGACAATTTAATCGATGTATCTATGTATTTTCATTCTCTTAGGAGTTAAGGACTAACCAACACCACTAGTTTTAAATCACAATTGTTGCTTTTCCGTTCTACTATATCTACTAAATTTTGGTTGAATATGCACAATCTGAAAAGGCGCATTTCACAAAAAAAGACCTTTAATGTATTTATGCAATGTACGCTAAATAATTTCAGATAATTAGTTTACGCTAATTTATGTTTTGCTGTAGTTGTCGTTGTTGTTAAACGTTAATGTTTGTTTTGTTTATAATTTTGCCGAACACAGGACCGCACCCTGTAGGGAGTTCTATCCTCTTCTTTTCGCTATCTCTTGGACGTATGGAAACATATGAAACATATCCGAATGTTCTAGAATAGAAGAGGTCTCATTTTGTAAGATTTATTTGAAAATCATATCAGAATGTGCCTTATCTTTAGGGTGTGGTGATCTTATAAGGAGATACGAACTAAAATAGAAATTCACTTAAAACATGATTTACTTGCATTTGTTCAGAAGCGTGAATAATAAACTAAAAATAGTTCCTTATCTTAGCTTGTCATGTAGATTTAACTAATATAATATCCATACGCGTAGAGTTATTACTGCCAGACTCATGCTTGAGTCAGACAATGTGGAGTTTAAGTTAAGCTAAATATAAAAAGGACACGGAATACGTGTCTTTGGTTAAAATTATCGCGCATTTTATCTGCGTGATTTAACAAGTATGATGATGACGATCTATTTAGCGCTAAAATTAAACACTGATTATTACACGAAACTGTACCACAGATAACATCACAAGTACGAATACTTTTAATTTATAAAAAAAACACAAACAAATCGAAACTACAGATACAGTATAATACAATTAAAATTAGTAAATATAGCATATCAATTAATTTAAAAAGTTTTGTGAGATAAAATTTTGATAACCATTTGAAAGGAATAAACAACTTGAGGAGATAGCTAAAATAATCATGAAAATAATGTGAAAGTTTCTGTGAATGAATTGATAGCCCGACTATTGTATAGATAGTATGTATTGTATGTTATAGCCCGACTATTGTATAGTGTGTACTGTATGTTTTAGCCCGACTATTGTATAGTGTGTATTGTATGTTTTAGCCCGACTATTGTATAGATAGTGTGTATTGTATGTTTTAGCCCGACTAATGTATAGATAGTGGGTACTGTATGTTTTAGCCCGAATGATGTATAGATAGTGTTTACTGTATGTTTTAGCCGGACTATTGTATAGTGTGTATTGTATGTTTTAGCCCGACTATTGTATAGATAGTGTGTATTGTATGTTTTAGCCCGACTGATGTATAGATAGTGTTTATTGTATGTTTTAGCCCGACTATTGTATAGTGTGTATTGTATGTTTTAGCCCGACTATTGTATAGATAGGGTGTATTGTATGTTTTAGCCCGACTGATGTATAGATAGTGTTTATTGTATGTTTTAGCCGGACTATTGTATAGTGTGTATGGTATGTTTTAGCCCGACTATTGTATAGATAGTGTGTATTGTATGTTTTTCGCCCGACTGATGTATAGATAGTGTTTATTGCATGTTTTAGCTGGACTATTGTATAGTGTGTATTGTATGTTTTAGCCCGACTATTGTATAGAAAGTGTTTATGATATGTTATAGCTCGACCATTGTTTGATAGTCTGTATTGTATGTTTTAGCCCGACTATTGTATAGATAGTGTTTATTGTATGTTTTAGCCCGACTATTGTATAGATAGTGTGTATTGTATGTTTTAGCCCAACTGATGAATAGATTTTGTTTATTGTTTGTTTTAGCCCGACTATTGTATAGATAGTGTGTATTGTATGTTTTAGCCCGACTGTTGTATAGATAGTGTGTATTGTATGTTTTAGTCCGAAAATTGTATAGATAGTGTTTATTGTATGTTTTAGCCCGACTATTATATAGATAACGTGTACTGTATGTTTTAGCCCGACTATTGTATAGATAGTGTTTATTGTATGTTTTAGCCCGACTATTGTATAGATAGTGTGTATTGTATGTTTTAGCCGGACTATTGTATAGTGTTTATTGTAAGTTTTAGCCCGACTATTGTATAGATAGTGTGTATTGTATGTTTTAGCCCGACTATTGTATAGATAGTGTGTATTGTATGTTTAAGCCCGACTATTGTATAGATAGTGTGTATTGTATGTTTTAGCCCGACTATTGTATAGATAGTGTGTATTGTATGTTTTAGTCGGACAATTGTATAGATAGTATGTATTGTATGTTTTAGCCCGACTATTGTATAGATAGTGTGTATTGTATGTTTTAGCCGGACTATTGTATAGTGTTTATTGTATGTTTTAGCCCGACTATTGTATAGATAGTGTGTATTGTATGTTTTAGCCCGACTATTGTATAGATAGTGTGTATTGTATGTTTTAGCCCGACTATTGTATAGATAGTGTGTATTGTATGTTTTAGCCCGACTATTGTATAGATAGTGTGTATTGTATGTTTTAGCCCGACTATTGTATAGATTTTATGTATTGTATGTTTTAGTCCGACTATTGTATAGGTAGTGTTTATTGTATGTTTTAGCCCGACTGTTGTATAGATAGTGTTCATTGTATGTTTTAGCCCGACTATTGTATAGATAGTGTGTATTGTATGTTTTAGCCCGACTATTGTATAGATAGTGTGTATTGTATGTTTTAGCCCGACTATTGTATAGATATTATGTATTGTATGTTTTAGTCCGACTATTGTATAGGTAGTGTTTATTGTATGTTTTAGCCCGACTGTTGTATAGATAGTGTTCATTGTATGTTTTAGCCCGACTATTGTATAGATAGTGTGTATTGTATGTTTTAGCCCGACTATTGTATAGATAGTGTGTATTGTATGTTTTAGCCCGACTATTATATAGATAACGTGTACTGTATGTTTTAGCCCCACTATTGTATAGATAGTGTGTATTGTATGTTTTAGCCCGACTTTTATATAGATAGTGTGTATTGTATGTGTTAGCCCGACTATTATATAGATAGTGTGTATTGCATGTTTTAGCCAGACTATTGTATAGTGTTTATTGTATGTTTTAGCCCGACTTTTGTATCGATAGTATGTATTGTATGTTTTAGCCCGACTATTGTATAGATAGTGTTTATTGTATGTTTTAGCCGGACTATTGTATAGATAGTGTGTATTGTATGTTTTAGCCGGACTATTGTATAGTGTTTATTGTATGTTTTAGCCCGACTATTGTATAGATAGTGTGTATTGTATGTTTTAGCCCGACTATTGTATAGATAGTGTGTATTGTATGTTTTAGCCCGACTATTGTATAGATAGTGTGTATTGTATGTTTAAGCCCGACTATTGTATAGATAGTGTGTATTGTATGTTTTAGCCCGACTATTGTATAGATAGTGTGTATTGTATGTTTTAGTCGGACAATTGTATAGATAGTATGTATTGTATGTTTTAGCCCGACTATTGTATAGATAGTGTGTATTGTATGTTTTAGCCGGACTATTGTATAGTGTTTATTGTATGTTTTAGCCCGACTATTGTATAGATAGTGTGTATTGTATGTTTTAGCCCGACTATTGTATAGATAGTGTGTATTGTATGTTTTAGCCCGACTATTGTATAGATAGTGTGTATTGTATGTTTTAGCCCGACTATTGTATAGATAGTGTGTATTGTATGTTTTAGCCCGACTATTGTATAGATTTTATGTATTGTATGTTTTAGTCCGACTATTGTATAGGTAGTGTTTATTGTATGTTTTAGCCCGACTGTTGTATAGATAGTGTTCATTGTATGTTTTAGCCCGACTATTGTATAGATAGTGTGTATTGTATGTTTTAGCCCGACTATTGTATAGATAGTGTGTATTGTATGTTTTAGCCCGACTATTGTATAGATATTATGTATTGTATGTTTTAGTCCGACTATTGTATAGGTAGTGTTTATTGTATGTTTTAGCCCGACTGTTGTATAGATAGTGTTCATTGTATGTTTTAGCCCGACTATTGTATAGATAGTGTGTATTGTATGTTTTAGCCCGACTATTGTATAGATAGTGTGTATTGTATGTTTTAGCCCGACTATTATATAGATAACGTGTACTGTATGTTTTAGCCCCACTATTGTATAGATAGTGTGTATTGTATGTTTTAGCCCGACTTTTATATAGATAGTGTGTATTGTATGTGTTAGCCCGACTATTATATAGATAGTGTGTATTGCATGTTTTAGCCAGACTATTGTATAGTGTTTATTGTATGTTTTAGCCCGACTTTTGTATCGATAGTATGTATTGTATGTTTTAGCCCGACTATTGTATAGATAGTGTTTATTGTATGTTTTAGCCGGACTATTGTATAGATAGTGTGTATTGTATGTTTTAGCCGGACTATTGTATAGTGTTTATTGTATGTTTTAGCCCGACTATTGTATAGATAGTGTGTATTGTATGTTTTAGCCCGACTATTGTATAGATAGTGTGTATTGTATGTTTTAGCCCGACTATTGTATAGATAGTGTGTATTGTATGTTTTAGCCCGACTATTGTATAGATAGTGTGTATTGTATGTTTTAGCCCGACTATTGTATAAATAGTGTGTATTGTATGTTTTAGCCCGACTATTGTATAGATAGTGTGTATTGTATGTTTTAGTCGGACAACTGTATAGATGGTGTGTATTGTATGTTTTAGCCCGACTATTGTATAGATAGTGTGTATTGTATGTTTTAGCCCGACTATTGTATAGATAGTGTGTATTGTATGTTTTAGCCCGACTATTGTATAGATAGTGTGTATTGTATGTTTTAGTCGGACAATTGTATAGATAGTGTGTATTGTATGTTTTAGCCCGACTTTTATATAGATAGTGTGTATTGTATGTGTTAGCCCGACTATTATATAGATAGTGTGTATTGTATGTTTTAGCCAGACTATTGTATAGTGTTTATGGTATGTTTTAGCCCGACTATTGTATAGATAGTGTGTATTGTATGTTTTAGCCCAACTATTATATAGATAATGTGTATTGTATGTTTTAGCCCGACTATTGTATAGATAGTGTGTATTGTATGTTTTAGCCCGATTATTATATAGATAATGTTTATTGTATGTTTTAGCCCGACTATTATATAGATAATGTGTATTGTATGTTTTGGCCCGACTATTATATAGATAATGTGTATTGTATATTTTAGCCCGACTATTGTATAGATAGTGTGTATTGTATGTTTTAGCCCGACTATTGTATAGATAGTGTGTATTGTATGTTTTAGTCGGACAATTGTATAGATAGTGTGTATTGTATGTTTTAGCCCGACTTTTATATAGATAGTGTGTATTGTATGTGTTAGCCCGACTATTATATAGATAGTGTGTATTGTATGTTTTAGCCAGACTATTGTATAGTGTTTATTGTATGTTTTAGCCCGACTATTGTATAGATAGTGTGTATTGTGTGTTTTAGCCCGACTATTATATAGATAATGTGTATTGTATGTTTTAGCCCGACTATTGTATAGATAGTGTGTATTGTATGTTTTAGCCCGATTATTATATAGATAATGTTTATTGTATGTTTTAGCCCGACTATTATATAGATAATGTGTATTGTATGTTTTGGCCCGACTATTATATAGATAATGTGTATTGTATATTTTAGCCCGACTATTATATAGATAATGTTTATTGTATGTTTTGGCCCGACTATTGTATAGATAGTGTGTATTGTATGTTTTAGCCCGACTATTGTATAGATAGTGTGTATTGTATGTTTTAGCCCGACTATTGTATAGATAGTGTGTATTGTATGTTTTAGCCCGACTATTGTATAGATATTATGTATTGTATGTTTTAGTCCGACTATTGTATAGGTAGTGTTTATTGTATGTTTTAGCCCGACTGTTGTATAGATAGTGTTTATTGTATGTTTTAGCCCGACTATTGTATAGATAGTGTGTATTGTATGTTTTAGCCCGACTATTGTATAGATAGTGTGTATTGTATGTTTTAGCCCGACTATTATATAGATAACGTGTACTGTTTGTTTTAGCCCCACTATTGTATAGATAGTGTGTATTGTATGTTTTAGCCCGACTTTTATATAGACAGTGTGTATTGTATGTGTTAGCCCGACTATTATATAGATAGTGTGTATTGCATGTTTTAGCCAGACTATTGTATAGTGTTTATTGTATGTTTTAGCCCGACTTTTGTATCGATAGTATGTATTGTATGTTTTAGCCCGACTATTGTATGGATAGTGCTTATTGTATGTTTTAGCCCGACTATTGTATAGATAGTGTGTATTGTATGTTTTAGCCGGACTATTGTATAGTGTTTATTGTATGTTTTAGCCCGACTATTGTATAGATAGTGTGTATTGTATGTTTTAGCCCGACTATTGTATAGATAGTGTGTATTGTATGTTTTAGCCCGACTATTGTATAGATAGTGTGTATTGTATGTTTTAGTCGGACAATTGTATAGATAGTGTTTATTGTATATTTTAGCCCGACTTTTGTATAGATAGTATGTATTGTATGTTTTAGCCCGACTATTGTATAGATAGTGTGTATTGTATGTTTTAGCCCGACTATTGTATAGATAGTGTGTATTGTATGTTTTAGCCCGACTATTGTATAGATAGTGTGTATTGTATGTTTTAGCCCGACTATTGTATAGATAGTGTGTATTGTATGTTTTAGTCGGACAATTGTATAGATAGTGTGTATTGTATGTTTTAGCCCGACTTTTGTATAGATAGTGTGTATTGTATGTTTTAGCCGGACTATTGTATAGTGTTTATTGTATGTTTTAGCCCGACTATTGTATAGATATTGTGTATTGTATGTTTTAGCCCGACTATTGTATAGATAGTGTGTATTGTATGTTTTAGCCCGACTATTGTATAGATAGTGTGTATTGTATGTTTAGCCCGACCTTTGTATAAATAGTGTTTATTGTATGTTTTAGCCCAACTGATGTATAGATAGTTTTTATTGTATGTTTTAGCCCGACTATTGTATAGATAGTGTGTATTGTATGTTTTAGCCCGATTATTATATAGATAATGTTTATTGTATGTTTTAGCCCGACTATTATATAGATAATGTGTATTGTATGTTTTGGCCCGACTATTATATAGATAATGTGTATTGTATATTTTAGCCCGACTATTATATAGATAATGTTTATTGTATGTTTTAGCCCTACTATTGTATTGATAGTGTGTATTGTAAGTTTTAGCCCGACTATTGTATAAATAGTGTGTATTGTATGTTTTAGCCCGACTGATGTATAGAAAGTGTTTATTGTATGTTTTAGCCCGACTATTGTATAGATAATTTGTATTGCATGTTTTAGCCCGGCTGACTATTGTATAGATAGTGTGTATTGTATGTTTTAGCCCGACTATTGTATAGATATTGTGTATTGTATGTTTTAGTCGGACAATTGTATAGATAGTGTGTATTGTATGTTTTAGCCCGACTTTTGTATAGATAGTGTGTATTGTATGTTTTAGCCGGACTATTGTATAGTGTTTATTGTATGTTTTAGCCCGACTATTGTATAGATATTGTGTATTGTATGTTTTAGCCCGACTATTGTATAGATAGTGTGTATTGTATGTTTTAGCCCGACTATTGTATAGATAGTGTGTATTGTATGTTTAGCCCGACCTTTGTATAAATAGTGTTTATTGTATGTTTTAGCCCAACTGATGTATAGATAGTTTTTATTGTATGTTTTAGCCCGACTATTGTATAGATAGTGTGTATTGTATGTTTTAGCCCGATTATTATATAGATAATGTTTATTGTATGTTTTAGCCCGACTATTATATAGATAATGTGTATTGTATGTTTTGGCCCGACTATTATATAGATAATGTGTATTGTATATTTTAGCCCGACTATTATATAGATAATGTTTATTGTATGTTTTAGCCCTACTATTGTATTGATAGTGTGTATTGTAAGTTTTAGCCCGACTATTGTATAAATAGTGTGTATTGTATGTTTTAGCCCGACTGATGTATAGAAAGTGTTTATTGTATGTTTTAGCCCGACTATTGTATAGATAATTTGTATTGCATGTTTTAGCCCGGCTGACTATTGTATAGATAGTGTGTATTGTATGTTTTAGCCCGACTATTGTATAGATATTGTGTATTGTATGTTTTAGCCCGACTATTATATAAATAGTGTGTATTGTATTTTTTAGCCCGACTGATGTATAAATAGTGTGTATTGTATGTTTTAACTCGACTATTATATAGATAATGTGTATTGTTTGTTTTAGCCCGACTATTATATAGATAATGTGTATTGTATATTTTAGCCCGACTATTATATAGATAATGTTTATTGTATGTTTTAGCCCTACTATTGTATAGATAGTGTGTTTTGTATGTTTTAGCCCGACTATTGTATAGATAGTGTGTATTGTATGTTTTAGCCCGACTGATGTATAGAAAGTGTTTATTGTATGTTTTAGCCCCGACTATTGTATAGATAGTGTGTATTGTATGTTTTAGCCCGACTATTGTATAGATAGTATGTATTGTATGTTTTAGGCCGACTATTGTATAGATAGTGTGTATTGTATGTTTTATCCCGACTATTGTATAGTGTGCATTGTATGATTTAGCCCGACTATTGTATAGATGGTGTTTATTGTATGTTTTAGCCCGACTATTGTATAGATAGGGTGTATTGTACGTTTTAGCTCGATTTTTGTATAAATAGTGTGTATTGTATGGTTTAGCCCGACTGATGTATAGATAGTGTGCATTATATGTTTTAGCCCGACTATTTATAGATAGTATTTATTGTATGTTTTAGCCGGACTATTGTATAGATAGTGTGTATTGTATGTTTTAGCCCGACTATTGTATAGATAGTGTGTATTGTATGTTTTAGCCCGACTATTGTATAGATAGTGTGTATTGTATGTTTTAGCCCGACTATTGCATATATAGTGTTTATTGTATGTTTTAGCCCGACTATTGTATAGATAGTGTGTATTGTATGTTTTAGCCCGACTATTGTATAGATAGTGTGTATTGTATGTTTAGCCCGACCTTTGTATAAATAGTGTTTATTGTATGTTTTAGCCCAACTGATGTATAGATAGTTTTTATTGTATGTTTTAGCCCGACTATTGTATAGATAGTGTGTATTGTATGTTTTAGCCCGACTGTTGTATAGATATTGTGTATTGTATGTTTTAGCACGACTATTGTATAGATAGTGTGTATTGTATGTTTTAGCCCGACTATTGTATAGATATTGTGTATTGTATGTTTTAGCACGACTATTGTATAGTGTTTATTGTATGTTTTAGCCCGACTATTGTATAGATAGTGTTTATTGTATGTTTTAGCCCGACTATTGTATAGATAGTGTTTATTGTATGTTTTAGCCCGACTGTTGTATAGATAGTATGTATTGTATGTTTTAGCCCGACTATTGTATAGATAGTGTGTATTGTATGTTTTAGCCCGACTATTGTATAGTGTTTATTGTATTTCGCCCGACTTTGTATAGATAGTGTTTATTGTATGTTTTAGCCCGACTGTTGTAAAGTGTGTATTGTATGTTTTAGCCCGACTATTATATAGTGTGTATTGTATGTTTTAGGCCGACTCTTGTATACTGTTTATTGTATGTTTTAGCCCGACTATTGTATAGTGTGTATTGTATGTTTTAGCCCGACTATTGTATAGTGTGTATTGTATGTTTTAGCCCGACTATTGTTAGTGTGTATTGTATGTTTTAGCCCGACTATTGTATAGATAGTGTTTATTGTATGTCGCCCGACTTTTGTATAGATAGTGTTTATTGTATGTTTTAGCCCGACTGTTGTAAAGTGTGTATTGTATGTTTTAGGCCGACTATTGTATACTGTTTATTGTATGTTTTAGCCCGACTATTGTATAGTGTGTATTGTATGTTTTAGCCCGACTATTGTATAGTGTGTATTGTATGTTTTAGCCCGACTATTGTATACTGTGTATTGTATGTTTTAGGCCGACTATTGTATACTGTTTATTGTATGTTTTAGCCCGACTATTGTATAGTGTGTATCGTATGTTTTAGGCCGACTATTGTATAACTAGTGTTTATTGTATGTTTTAGCCCGACTATTGTATAGATATTGTTTATTGTATGTTTTAGGCCGACTCTTGTATAGATAGTGTGTATTGTATGTTTTAGGCCGACTATTGTATAGTGTTTATTGTATGTTTTTGCCCGACTATTGTATAGTGTGTATTGTATGTTTAGCCCGACTGATGTATAGATAGTGTGTATTGTATGTTTTAGCCCGGCTATTGTATAGATACTGTTTATTGTATGTTTTAGCCCGACTGTTGTATAGATAGTGTGTATTATATGTTTTAGCCCGACTATTGTATAGATAGTGTGTATTGTATGTTTAAGCTCGACTATTGAATAGATAGTGTTTATGGTATGATTATGCCAGACTATTGTATAGATAGTGTGTATTGTATGTTTTAGCCCGACTATTGTAAAGTGGTTATTGTATGTTAAAGCTCGACTATTGAATAGATAGTGTTTATTGTATGTTTTAGCCCGACTTTTGTATAGTGTGTATTGTATGTTTTAGCCCGACTATTGTATAGCTAGTGTTTATTGTATGTTTTAGCCCGACTATTGTATGGATATTGTTTATTGTATCATTAAGCCCGACTATTGTATAGATAGTGTTTATTGTATGTTTTAGCCCGACTATTGTAAAGATAGTGTTTATTGTATGTTTTAGCCCGACTCTTGTTTAGATAGTATGTATTGTATGTTTTAGCCCGACTATTGTCTAGATAGTGTGTATTGTATCTTTTAGCCCGACTATTGTATAGATAGTGTTTATTGTATGATTATGCCCGACTATTGTATAGATAGTGTTTATGGTATGATTATGCCTGACTATTCTATGAATAAATAAATCTACAGTACTAGTATTGTATGTACCTTCAGCACCGCTGTTATGTTCAAGTCTACGTTGTGTATTCCAATAAGTAGAAAACAACAGCATCAATAATATATCTCAATTATCATTGCATAAATTGAAATGGAACTACATGCGTGCCTCCTTGAAATGGAACTACATGCGTGCCTCCTTGAAATGGAACTACATGCGTGCCTCCTTGAAATGGAACTACATGCGTGCCTCCTTAGCGATCGTACCCGCTGATAAAATGATGGATTTCGTGAGAAATGTGCCCATATTTCGGCTTAGAATAGTTTGTTTGCATATAAATGCATGTTAAAATTGTGTCTGCAAATATTATCGAGCTAACATCACACGCTTAGATTGGAATGAAGCCACTGACAAATGACCATGTCTACTGATTTAATCGAGTTTAATAGTTTCATATCTTCTTTAAGGATATAGGTGATCCTATTTTCTAGTTACACTGTTTTTGGTACAGCCTTCTATCAAACACTTGAATGGTAGAGCGCGATGTCCCGTAAAGCTCTTATCAATGTTTTTTTTTCTAAATATATAATTATAATTTAAATTATAAGGACACAACAATGTACTGTTTATTACAGCATTGTCACTAGTATATTTTTACTATTTGCAAAGAAAATTGTCCGATCCGATGAATTAATGTTAAAATAATAAACATAAAATGTGAATTTGTTGACAAGATTCTGTATTGCCAAAAGAAAACGTCTACTGGAGAAGTTAGGAAACCCTGCATTGAAGAATTAAATATCTAGATTGTACTGTCGCCGAAGAATTAAACAAATACAGTCATTTAAGAATTTAAAAATATTGCCATTGAAGTATAAAATGAATAATTTCATTGAAGAAGTAAATAAATACTTCCATTAAATAATAAAATAAATACTGTTATTAAATAATTAAATAAATACTTTCATTGAAGAAGTAAATAAAATTAATAAACATTGCTAACGAAGGAGTTAAAACTTTATTTTATTTTATTAAAAAAAACAATGATAAATGGGACATGTCCAAAATGTCGATCAAAGGAAAGTGCAACTTTAAGACGTGTTGATTAAAAAAAGTGGTGAGGTCTGGACTGATATAAAATGATGAAATTATAAATTTCATTTAAATGAAAGAAGAACATTTTGGACAATTTCATGTAAGCAATGGTTATGTAATGTTAATAATATAATAAATTATGTTTACAAAAGTATCAACATTTCTAAATGAAGTGCATGTGATAAGCGTCTTGTTTTACACACAAACACTTGCGTAAAATGTGTATATAAAGGAATAAGTTTAAACTAAAAATCACACTTACGCCAAATATTTTCACTTCTTATATAAATTATATTTATTGATAAATGTCGTGACTTGTTTTGTTTTAGCAGTCTTAAATACTTTTGAACATTCCTTGGTTATTCAGCATTTCTTCATTCTACTTTCCTGCATTTCAATTGTTTACAGCCAAATAATAGCCACATTCCCACTATTTCTGTCTGTTAAACCAGTCTCCATGCAAGCTAGATCACGCTACAAAACCGCCATGCTTCCAGGCAAATGGATGTAAAATTGTTTCTAATAGTCTCAGACACATCATTAATGGCACCATGTGGTCACACCACATTCCGATGCATTTTTTTGGCGACCCAATTTTTAAATTGATGCACTTGTGTTGTTTATTTATCTACTGACGTAATGTAACACTCTACAGTCGCGAGATAAAGGCGTCGAAATATGCAACAAGACGCAGATACAGTCACGATTTTCAAATTGACCTCTTGAAACGTTATTTCAATTGTGTTGTGAAGCGTTAATGGAAGATAACAAAGTTACAACAAAGCAGGAACCGCTCGGAGAGTGGATTTAATTTGTAATTTGTACTATTCAGTAATGTAGCAGGTTTATGTCCAATTTGAAAGCCGAATATAAGCTACAAAAACTATAAACAGAGAAAGATAGTGCAAGGATGTCTTCTCAACCACAATTTCAACAAAGGGATCATGTAAAGTCTTAAGTAAAAGTAAATTTACCTTTTGCTTTAATTTTCATTTTTTCTTCACAAATTGCGATTACTATAAGTGTCAACTAAATTCGATAAATGTTTACACGGCATTACATAAAATGGCGAAAGTGGATTTTTTCAACAAAGCATAAATGATTAAGAAAAAAATTATTATTTTTGTTATTTAGTCAAATATGGCTTGAAATGTATTTTATTAAACTGTTTTCAGCAGTAGCAACAAAGTTCATTTTTATTATATAAAAAACTACTTTACCAGTCACATTCCTATTATAGTTGTCTTCTTCTTCATTTATTTTTACATCCATTGTTTGCATTGAATTCTTGTCTAATTTTCTTAGAACTCTTGCAACAAATGCCAACATGATCGAAATTAATCTATGTGAGTATTATTTATATAAAAAGTTATACAAATTCTATACATTTAAGAAATTGTAGAACATATTGTTGCGTAACTTACGTATGACGTTGCCCTATCGTTTTCAGTGAAGGGAATATACCCTTTACAATGAAGTTAACCTTAAATTATCTGTTTTAAATAATTATACAAGGAACGATAAAAGAAAGATGTCATCGTGCCTTGCATATGGTAATATATATATATCGATTAAGGAAGGTAAGTGTATGTCGTTATCTAGCCTGTTAATTGATCACTGAATTTGATTTACAGTAGACATATGTCGTCATTTTGTCCGATTTACTAATATTTGACTGTCCACGTTTCCAATTGGTCTGTAAATGATGTTGCGGTCCTGCCAAGAGAGAGACCCGACGATATCTTATTAATTTACTTGATGAAGATAAAAATATAATTTTCAATTTAGTGAATTAATTTGCGTCTTGATTGAGCGAGCTAAAATGTACAATCAACAGAGCAATATGACTGGATGAAGTGATTTCCATATATACAACCAATAAAGGCGTGATTTGAGTGACCTGGTCTTACAATAGATAGAAAATGGCGAGTAACCCGACTGATTTACAATCAATAGAAACACTCGTGGTTAAATCCCTTGGGTAGTATAAGTAAAAGATCTTTGTAAATCTGTTCTGCCTTAAACTAACATTTTTCTTATATTTTGACATATTTTCTTAGTTATAAAGAAATATACTTGAATTTCATTCATAAAACCATTTAAACTAAAAATTCCTCAGGAATATGATAATTTCTGAAGTTAAGTAAGATACTTTATGAATCCGACTCCAAGTTTGCAGTCAAACGCTATAGAGCGAACTGATTTACAATTAACTGGAAAACTAGATTGAGCGAATTGTCGTAGAAATAAGGCACGATTTAGCGATATTTTTAATAATTAAGAAAATGCTATCGAACAAATTGATTTACACTCATTACAAAATGTGATTAAGCGAAAAGTATTGCAACAAGCATCATTGTTCAACTAAGCGACCTGATCTTCTATATACATGTAAATGGAAGGAAGCGATTTAGCTAGTGGAAGCAATAAAACTAATCCTCGTATGTGTGGAGTATTTATTTAGGTTGTACATTTGACTATTTTGGTTTTTCAGAGATGCAAATGACCCTTTCTCGACAACTGTTTTATTTAATACTTTATGAACGTTTGAACACAAGAAGTGTCATGTTTAACATCACATTACCCTTAATCGTGTCTTTTCTCTCAGGATACTCGGCAAGAAATGCTACACGTGCTATTACTAGATAAGCAATGAAGAATAGTCTAGCAAAAATATGTTTATATATTGAAGCTTGATTCACACGCAAGCGACATTAAGACTAAGCTAATCTTTCTCAGCTTTCCAGATTAGCTAGAAAACGTGCGGGTCCAAGTCACGTGCTATCACGTGATCACACGAGATTAACAAAACCCGTCACTCGCAGAGGACATTTAAAGGAATCGTGACTTTTCAAAATTTACATAAAAAAACATAATTTTCTTACCGTGCTGTGTAGCCACAATCGCATTATGCCCGTGCTAAGGAAAGGTGTGTTTATACGTACATCCATAATGTCTTATAATGCGAAACAGAAATCTCTAAAGAAACGTTCTAACTCAATATCAACTCACATTCGGTTCGAACTAAGAACTGAGTGAAAATGAAATTTCTCCTATTAGACAGCTCTTAAAATCATTCGAGTCATTTCGTAGGTTTCGTTTTATTCTTTTATTGATTTTACTTAAACAATCAAAGTGGTTGTCTTTTAAACAATAGTGTATTTAGGAACCTGGGTACCTTAAGCTGATTCCACTCTCTTGTAGACACTACCGCCATTCTTCGTGCTACCAGAACGTGCCAAGACGAGATGAGGCTGTACAACTAGCGGCTTTGTTTCTACAAAAGAGCAGCAGATAAAAACGGAACAGCCCCTTATAGAACGCTTGTAGAAAGTACTATGGATACATTGTCAATGAGAGCTGTAATTCAATCAAATAAATGATGGCATAGGCAGCAATTAGCCTCTGCAATCGTGCTAACATGTAGTTTGGTGTTGCTGGAAAATACTGCACGTTTGATATACTTCTTTCTTATTGTAGTTATTTTTTATAATTAAATATCAACCTAGCTTGTAATAAATTTATTGGGAGAAAAGAAACCCCAACACCCTCCCTTCGTCATCACCATTATCAACACCAGCAGCAGCAACAACATCAACAACAAAAATAAATTCTACAACAACAAAAATACTTCAACAGCGACTGGGGCTAAGACAGTGCCGAAATCTCTGATACATGTAGTAGTTTTGGACAAGTTCATATGGTTAAAAGACGTTCTAGTGGTTTTCAGTAGAAAACTAAATACAGCATTTTAAGGAAAATGTGTTCACATAATAATACTTATTAATGTAATGTAATTTACATTTTTATAAAAAGGTTAAGCAGAGAGACAGAGAGAGACACACAGAGAGAGAGAGAGAGAGAGAGAGAGAGAGAGAGAGAGAGAGAGAGAGAGAGAGAGAGAGAGAGAGACAGAGAGAGAGAGAGAGACAGAGAGACAGAGAGACAGAGAGAGACACACAGAGAGAGAGAGAGAGAGAGAGAGAGAGAGAGAGAGAGAGAGAGAGAGAGAGAGAGAGTTCATAGAAGACGAAGACTACCTTTACTTATTCATGTGTACGAAGAGCAACAACTGTTACATATGGATAGCTTGCCATTTTGAGAATTTCCTGAAATATGATATAAATTGGATTTTTAATATGAAAACAAATCTGTTACTTCTAATAAGGTTCAAAATGGCGACAGTATAGATTTCTTTACGCATATTATTTTAAAGGTTGTATCCGACCAATGGCATAATAACTGTCTCAACAAATGAGATATTTTATTGTTACCTAAAATTCTCGAAATGCTGTTCATTGATGCCCTACATTAATGTGAAAATGAAGCATAACACCCAGCTGGGTTTATCTCAATTATCAAGGTCATCCGTTCTGATGCCGATATCTATTTTTAGAAGAATTCCCGTCTGGCTTATTTAAAGATTTATAACGAATGAACATTTAGAGAGATATTTTTCACGATAGGTGCCGTCTAACAACTGAGATGGTTGTTCCAAATCATCTTTACTTAGACTAAAGGCGATATTTTTCACGATATGTGCCGTCTAACAATTGAGATGGTTGTTCCACATCATCTTTACTTAGACTAAAGACGATATTTTTCACGATATGTACTGTCTAACAATTGAGATGGTTGTTCCCAATCATTTTTACTTAGACTAAAGTATGAGTATGTATAGAAAAATATGTACAAACAACAAACATATGTAAGATGATACATCTATTTGATATAGGCAAACCGTCCGTTACCATTTTTAAGCATCTCTAATACTAAATTAAAACTTATTTGAGCTTAAGCTTAAATTATGTATAACTGAATAAAGAGTAGGAAATTTTCCCTCCTTAATGTGGGAACCATTAATTAATCTGCATAAACGGGGGTGATGTATTTCCATTTTGTTTTAATATATAATGAAGTAGGCATGTTAAAATCGGGGTTCTAGATACCTGCACAAAATAACTACCCTTGTCTAACAACAGTTTAGTTAATTATTAAACATTTTAAACGCTGACTTAAAATGTCTATTTTAAGAATATGCACGTTAAAAATCTCAAGAGTAAAAACGCTTGAGTTTGTGCTGCATGACGGGTGTTATGTTAATGTTATGACTTTCTGTTTGGGTTAGTTAAATTTAACTTTCTTTGTTGTTTTCTTAACGTTTTGACCACGCCTTTTATGCTTTGTAGTGTAATATAAATGTTTAACTAGGTTGGATGCAATTCGCACCTGATAAGAAATCCAACAATTATCAGCCACGTCTGAAACTTTGGAAACACCAAGTCTCAGGACCACCCATCTTGACTTCCGGCTAGGCTTTAAAAAAATAAGAAAAAAAATTAATGATTTGAAGACTTTTGATTTTTTTAGGCTGGAAACGCCGCCCCTCCCGCCACCCCAACTCCACCCCGGCTCCCCACCGCACGTTTGATTTTTAATAGCTGATTTTATTTGAATAATAACTTATTTTTATACTTATACTATAATAAGGCTGGTATTCCATTCATACGGGAGCGCGACGTGAACGTTTAGCGTGAGCGTAAAACTTGATTTTTTTTTCAAGGTCTTACACCACATTTTTTACTATTTTTAAGAGTTTTTTTCCCATTCAACAATAGCATTAAGGCACACAGAAATAATGGTGTTTATTAGGTTTTGTTATATTTATACGCAAGCAATTTGCCATTGGTATGTCTAAATGATGCGTATATACACTATCATTTTTCGATTGAAATCGAGCAATTGTCTCTTAAATGTTAAGTGTCTTTTACACGCGGTTAAATACCGGAATATGTAATTCTTACCAAAGTACTTGCGCCCGTTTTACTCAAATATAATTGAGACAATACACTCATAGCAAGTGGCGCCAGAAAGAACATTTCTCTAACTTCAATCGGAAAGACCCGACGCGTTCCATATCTCGCGATATTAATTGCAGCTAATTGACGTTGTATTCTATATTTTAATTGGGTGCGTGTTTTATGTGCAAATATATCATTCTAATAAATCGGTACTAAACATAAGAGGGCTGTGCTGACAGACTGTATGAATTCGTCTTAAAGCTCTTAAAGAGCACTTTACACGACGCCAGGCAGTTACGTAAATTTAAAATAAACTAGTTAAAACTAACAGTTTTCCACCGGTTAAGCGATCCGCTCTGTTACCATGCCCACTCAAACGTTGAACTGTTGAAGCCCAGGAGCCGTGACTATTAAAAAGAAACAGGCTTACTACGTTTAAGGATACGAAATGTTGAAGTTGAAAGTTGCGCAAAATTGTCATTGAATATCTGACATTTTCCAAATAAGCCACTTCTTTGGACTTTTTAAAATAAGTATATCAATATATATATATATATATATATATATATATATATATATATATATATATATATATATATATATATATATATATATATATATATATATATATATATATATATATATATATATAACTATTTTTAAATCGTCCTACCAAGTTGTAAATTGTCAGTTTATAGAAAAAATAGCTATGATGTTTATATTATTGTTTAAATATTACGGTACCCTGTGTGTAAATGCAATGTTTTATATTAGATAGAAATAAGCGACACAGACAAAAATCATCTTAAAGTCATACATGTATAACAAGGATTATAAACTGACTGGCGTTGAAACATTGAAAATATGGTGCTGTTAGCCACATATGTGTATTGCTAATCATATGTGATAGGTGTATTGCTTACTACATGTGATACGTGTATTGCTTACTACATGTGATAGGTTTATTGCTTACTACATGTGATAGGTTTATTGCTTACTACATGTGATACGTGCATTGCTACCTACATGTGATACGCGTATTGCTAGCTACAAGTGATACGTGTATTGCTTACTACTTGTGATACGTGTATTGCTAACCACATGTGATACGTGTATTGATTACTACATGTGACACGTGTATTGCTAACTACATGTGATACGTGTATTGCTAACTACATGTGATACGTGTATTGCTTACTACATGTGATACGTGTATTGCTAACTACATGTGATACGTGTATTGCTTACTACATGTGATACGTGTATTGCTAACTACATGTAATACGTGTATTGCTAACTACATGTGATACGTGTACTGCTAACTACATGTGATACGTGTACTGCTAACTACATGTGATACGTGTACTGCTAACTACATGTGATACGTGTATTGCTAACTACATGTGACACGTGTATTGCTAACTACATGTGATACGTGTATTGCTAACTACATGTGATACGTGTATTGCTAACCAGATGTGATACGTGTATTGATTACTACATGTGATACGTGTATTGCTAACTACATGTGATACGTGTATTGCTAACTACATGTGATACGTGTATTGCTAACCAGATGTGATACGTGTATTGCTAACTACATGTGATACGTGTATTGCTAACCAGATGTGATACGTGTATTGATTACTACATGTGATACGTGTATTGCTAACTACATGTGATACGTGTATTGCTAACCAGATGTGATACGTGTATTGATTACTACATGTGATACGTGTATTGCTAACTACATGTGATACGTGTATTGCTAACCAGATGTGATACGTGTATTGCTAACTACATGTGATACGTGTATTGCTTACTACATGTGATACGTGTATTGCTAACTACATGTGATACGTGTATTGCTAACTACATGTGACACGTTTATTGCTAACTACATGTGATACGTGTATTGCTAACTACATGTGATACGTGTACTGCTAACTACATGTGATACGTGTATTGCTAACTACATGTGATACGTGTACTGCTAACTACATGTGATACGTGTATTGCTAACTACATGTGATACGTGTATTGCTAACCAGATGTGATACGTGTTTTGCTAACTACATGTGATACGTGTACTGCTAACTACATGTGATACGTGTATTGCTAACCAGATGTGATACGTGTATTGCTAACTACATGTGATACGTGTATTGCTAACTACATGTGATACGTGTATTGATTACTACATGTGATACGTGTATTGCTAACTACATGTGATACGTGTATTGCTAACTACATGTGATACGTGTATTGCTAACTACATGTGATACGTGTATTGCTAACTACATGTGATACGTGTATTGATTACTACATGTGATACGTGTATTGCTAACTACATGTGATACGTGTATTGCTAACTACATGTGATACGTGTATTGCTAACTACATGTGATACGTGTATTGCTAACTACATGTGATACGTGTATTGCTAACCAGATGTGATACGTGTACTGCTAACTACATGTGATACGTGTATTGCTAACTACATGTGATACGTGTATTGCTAACTACATGTGACACGTTTATTGCTAACTACATGTGATACGTGTATTGATTACTACATGTGATACGTGTACTGCTAACCACATGTGATACGTGTATTGCTAACTACATGTGATACGTGTATTGCTAACTACATGTGATACGTGTACTGCTAACTACATGTGATAAGTGTACTGCTAACTACATGTGATACGTGTATTGCTAACTACATGTGATACGTGTATTGCTAACTACATGTGATACGTGTACTGCTAACTACATGTGATACGTGTATTGCTAACTACATGTGACACGTTTATTGCTAACTACATGTGATACGTGTATTGATTACTACATGTGATACGTGTACTGCTAACTACATGTGATACGTGTATTGCTAACTACATGTGATACGTGTATTGCTAACTACATGTGATACGTGTATTGCTAACTACATGTGACACGTTTATTGCTAACTACATGTGATACGTGTACTGCTAACTACATGTGATACGTGTATTGCTAACTACATGTGATACGTGTACTGCTAACTACATGTGATACGTGTATTGCTAACTACATGTGATACGTGTATTGCTAACTACATGTGATACGTGTATTGCTTACTACATGTGATACGTGTATTGCTAACTACATGTGATACGTGTATTGCTAACTACATGTGATACGTGTATTGCTAACTACATGTGATACGTGTATTGCTAACTACATGTGATACGTGTATTGCTAACTACATGTGATACGTGTATTGCTTAAGATGGATAAAATATTTTATTGTAACATACATTATATCATATAAACGCAAGATAACACCAAAGAATGGACAGTAACACCAGACTTAACAGACCCTATAAGTCAATACCTGTATATTTCTTCGACTGTGATGGAGTTACTCTGTAGCGAAGGGAAGTAACCATGAACGTTTTAATTTTAAAGTAGGCTCAATTAATTCCCTTGTAGGGCATTAAAATATCTTGACTACATTCTTATAAAGTATTATAAAAATATTTTTTATTCGTTTATTGTTGTTATTTTTGTTGTTATTGTGTGTGTGTTTTTTTTTTTGTTTTTTTTTTTTCGTTTGTTTGCTTTTGTTTGCTTGTTGTTTTTTTATAACCGAGAAAAATTGTAAAGAAGCCCTCAAGAAAAACTTGGCTGTTACTGACAGCAGGATGAAGCGTATTTTATCGGAGGATGGAAGCACATGCGTTTTTTTTTAATTGTTTGTCATTGTTATAATGATGTTACTGTTATAATGATGTTACTGTTATAATGATGTTACTGTTACAATGATGTTACTGTTATAATGATGTTACTGTTACAATGATGTTACTGTTACAATGATGTTACTGTTACAATGATGTTACTGTTACAATGATGTTACTGTTACAATGATGTTACTGTTACAATGATGTTACTGTTATAATGATGTTACTGTTACAATGATGTTACTGTTACAATGATGTTACTGTTACAATGATGTTACTGTTATAATGATGTTACTGTTACAATGATGTTACTGTTACAATGATGTTACTGTTACAATGATGTTACTGTTACAATGATGTTACTGTTACAATGATGTTACTGTTACAATGATGTTACTGTTACAATGATGTTACTGTTACAATTATGTTACTGTTACAATGATGTTACTGTTACAATTATGTTACTGTTACAATGATGTTACTGTTACAATTATGTTACTGTTACAATGATGTAACTGTTATAATGATGTTACTGTTACAATGATGTTACTGTTATAATGATGTTACTGTTATAATGATGTTACTGTTATAATTATATTGCTGTTATAATGATGTTACTGTTATAATGATGTTACTGTTATAATGATGTAACTGTAATAATGATGTAACTGTTATAATGATATTGCTGTTATAATGATGTTACTGTTATAATGATGTTACTGTTTTAATTATATTGCTGTTATAATGATGTTATTGTTAAATAATGATGTTACTGTTATAATGATGTTACTGTTATATTGATATTGCTGTTATAATGATGTTACTGTTATAATGATGTTACTGTTATAATGATGTTACTGTTACAATGATGTTACTGTTATAATGATGTTACTGTTACAATGATGTTACTGTTACAATGATGTTACTGTTACAATGATGTTACTGTTACAATGATGTTACTGTTACAATTATGTTACTGTTACAATGATGTTACTGTTACAATTATGTTACTGTTACAATGATGTAACTGTTATAATGATGTTACTGTTACAATGATGTTATTGTTATAATGATGTTACTGTTATAATGATGTTACTGTTATAATTATATTGCTGTTATAATGATGTTACTGTTATAATGATGTTACTGTTATAATGATGTAACTGTAATAATGATGTAACTGTTATAATGATATTGCTGTTATAATGATGTTACTGTTATAATGATGTTACTGTTTTAATTATATTGCTGTTTTAATGATGTTATTGTTAAATAATGATGTTACTGTTATAATGATGTTACTGTTATATTGATATTGCTGTTATAATGATGTTACTGTTATAATGATGTTACTGTTATAATGATTTTACTGTTATAATGATGTTACTGTTATAATGATGTAACTGTTATAATGGTGGTGAATGGGAGCTTATATCGTAGATGACAGCACATGCAATCGTTGTGAAAATTAAAAAGGAAATACGCTCCTTGTTACAGGTCCACCTTTTTAATATCACTGCAATTTATTATTCCGATCAGTCACCTATCAAAATCAGTTCATTGGATCTACAAACAAAAGATAAATACCAAGGCACTTCACGTCTCCATCGCATAGTCAACATTTACGTAGTCAAGTAAGCAAAATTAGGTATTAAGCATTAATTTAAGTATAATTTAGGGAGATGTGTGTTTATAGATATAAAATGGCAGAAGGCTAATCGTAGGAGCAAGGTTCGATTATCAGTCTTATCATGGCCTACTTAACACGGAATGGACCAGTGCCAGGATATTTGTGAGCCGGTGTGGCCACATGTTCGCGGCATTGTTATACAGTGGCGGCAGGCGATTGTTTTCTTAGATTTATTAGTTACGGATTATCTTGGAAGTGGGCGCCTCGAAATTCCAGTAATAATACTTAAAATGCAATAATTTCTTTTAAAAAATCAATTTAAAAACTATTTAAAATGGTACAATTTTGGTCTAAACATACCGAACTATCTGTGGCATTCCAGAAATCATACTTTCCCAGGGATGGATGCGCCCAAACACTCTTAGTATTAAATATGTGCAAAGTGAAATGTCAAAATTTGTAAAATATAATCTGTAATGCCAATAACCTAAACTTACCTACCTACTTTCTGTTTCACCATTCAACTATCATGACTCGAACGAAAGTACACAGGTAGGTGAAATACTGATGAAAAATATAACGTGACCGACTTTGGCTGACAGATAATATAGTCTGCTGAGGTCGGTATTTTCAGAAAATGATTGCATTAAGGGCGTACCATTTCTTTCGTTACAGATAAGCAATGCCCTATTTATTATGTTTGATTTTTCAATAAGCAATGCAAATGTTATATTTTCGGTTTACATCCTCCAAAGAAAACATGACATTGTTAGAGAAGTGATATTAAAATGGCGAACCTGTTATAAGGAGCGTATTTCTTTATAATTTTTAAACGATTGCTTGATCTCATCTGGTCCCTATCTTGCATTTAGCCTGCATTATTATTTAAATATAACAATGATTATCAATTTACATTCTTACTGTTCGGTGCCAAAGACAAAATTTGTCAAGAAAATCATTTAAAATGTCCTTGACTTAGATAATAACAGCATCACGTAAGCTTTGCCTGCTATTTTACATTGCAAATGACTAGTAACGTTTTCTTCCACGTTTAAACTGCACAAAAAAAGGACATATTTCGAGAACAGCGTTGTTGTTTTTTTCTCTCGACATATAAATCGCAAACTTTTATTTATTTTTTCAAAACATTGTTATACAAAAACAGCGAATCGTATTATAATGATAAAATGTGAACTGTAAACGAAAATGTCATTGTCAAGTTTACGATTACATCCTGGCTAAAGATGCGCAACTCTTCAATATCCAGAAATTATGTCCATGTTGTGCGACTTATTGTATAGATATGAACGTTTTCAGCGAATAAAGTGGGAATTTAATTATGTGTTCTTTTATTGAATGTAGTGGACGAGCAATAATTGCATGTTTTAATTCTTGTTTTAAATACTTATTTTATATCATTTAATAGTTTTAGTCTCTTTCTTGTAACTATTTGCCGAATTATACCCGTTATCTTTAATTTTTGACAAAATGTATTTACCATTCAAGATAACAAGTTATTGGTTGAGCTTTATATATCTTTTATATGTAAATTTTGACACAGACAAGAGAAAATTTTGGGAATAGACAGAAAGTTAACATACGAGTATTTAAATATAAACCGAGCTGAAACAAATATTGAAGAATAAGAACAAGTCTTATTTTTTTCTGATTTATTTTTAGATAATCAGAACCAGCAAACAAATAAACATGAGAACGTTACTAAACTTTTTACTGATAGGAAATCATCACAGTCATCAAAATATTTAATGCCTTTTTTTAACACACTACAGGTCCAAATGACCGTTCAAACAAAATTAAAAAAATTAAAAACCTGCACCACACAGACCTATGAAGCAATCAAGAACGGTTGCAGCAATCAGAAAAACCTTTTATATAGATAAGTAAAGCAAAAATTATAAACGAACAGATAATTAGCAAAAATCATAAACGAACAGATAAATTATCAACAATTGGCAATTAAGAAACCGAATACTTGTACGAAAACACTTGTGGTTACATTATAGTGCACCAAATTTGAAACAGTTTACACTTTGATATAGAAGACTCATATATATATATATATATAACACGTATTTAAATTACGACCCAACTGGTAATTACGAAGCCGACATTCATGTAGTAACTGTATTTGTTGTCACAGAATAATGCAAATAGACCTCAATTAATTTACACCTTAACTTAGATAAATCAGCATGAACTTATAAATAAAGCTATTATTGGCGTATAATAGCATGTATAAACGAACATTACAAGTAAATACTAGTTTGTTTACAAGATTATGCAAGAAGACTCTTTGTGTTCTGTTTTGATTGACCTTGCCTGCCATTCCTGGCTGATCCGCGTTGCAGCAATCTCCCGCTCACAGCCAACATCTACGTGCCTGACGGCGGATACGGTATTTCTTGTTTCAAATATGTTTTCAAAGTCCAGCTCCTTAACAGTTCTGTGTCGAAAAGGATCGGGGTCTTGCCTGACAGTAGTATGTGGACGAACGGATAGTTCGGCCCTTTGAAGCACGGGATCCCGCACAGGTGGTTGGGCCCTTTGAAGCACGGGGTCCCACACGGATGGCTGGGCCCTTTGAAGAACGGGGTCCCGCACGGATGGATGGGCCCTTTGAAGCACGGGGTCCCGCACGGATGGTTGGGCCCTTTGAATCATGGGGTCTCGCTTGGATATTTGGGCCCTTTGAAGTACGGGGTCCCACACGTATGGCTGGGCCCTTTGAAGAACGGGGTCCCGCACGGATGGATGGGCCCTTTGAAGCACGGGGTCCCGCACGGATGGTTGGGCCCTTTGAATCATGGGGTCTCGCTTGGATAGTTGGGCCCTTTGAAGCACGGAATCCCGCTCGGATGGTTGGGCCTTTTGAAGCACAGAGTTCCCCACGGATGGCTGTGCCTTTTGCAGTTTGGATTCTTGGGTATCTTCCATCAGGTTGTTTGTTAACTGCTGCAGCTGCATCCTCCTCCTGTTCAACATATCAACATCGCCATCTGCTCGACCATCAGACCGGAAATTGTAAGTAGCGATTGAGATGGGTTTATACTCTCTGGTAATGTGTCTGAATGAATTTTGGTACTGGGTTTCCAAATTAGAGTCTGGATCAGTGTTCCATCCACCATGCCTTCCTGATGTTTTCTTGCATTCACTAAAGCGCTCGAAATCTTGGTAAGAATTGTGAATAGGATAGGTATCCAATACAGTGTCGTGTAAGAATGTCCTCTCTCTTTCATTCAAGTTCTTAGAATCATTGGAAATATAACTGGCATTATGTTCATCCTCTATCTCCTCTCCACTTTCCGTCTCTTCGTCACTAGAGAAATTGCCATTGTCCTCTAGCTCACTAGAGAATTCCGATGGACATTCCATGTCACCAGATCGGTAGACCAGTTCATCGTTCTCTGAAGAATGGTCCTGATGTTCATTTTCATATTGCTGATTAACGGCAACATTAATCAACGTGCTGTATACCAAGCCACCTGGATCCCCCCGTATTTGAATTGTGTTCCCTTCGTTTTTTGTGGTAAGTTTTCCAACGTATATCTTCTTTTTAACCTTGACTGTTACATGGGTAACGCGTCCTAATATCTCCAGCTGCTTCATCACCCACAGCCTTCGATTGTCCGCAGTGAACCACTTACCGTCTAAAAGACAAACGTGGATTGGGGGTATGGCAGAAAGAAAACAGCGACCAAGAAATAAATCATCCAAAAGAGCACCAATTAATCCGCCATCTGAAAACTTATTAGCGATTGAACACTGGGAGTAAAATATTTCCGATGGCTGCAGTTTAACTTCTGACTGTTTTGACATGTTCTGCGACACCTCGGCTACTTTTTCAGTCTTTGATGTCGTTTTTCTTTTATGCGTCTTCGCCGATTCTGTTTTCTTTCTTTTTGTCACTTTACTTGGAAACGCCACATTACATGGTTGCTGTTCAGAATTTTGACGAACGTGCGTTTCACTAACCTGTCTTTCGGCACCTTTATCTTTTTCGCACCCTGTATGTGAATTACACCCAACAGTTTTGGCTGCATTGTCTAGCACAACAGAACTTGAATTCTTTTTTCTTTTCTGCCTCCGTTTCTTCTTTGCTTTTGTAACTGAGGGTAGGACCGTGCTTTCATTAGTCATGACTTCGATATTCAGGTTCCGTGTAACAAAACTAGAACCTATATTTTCTGTAACGAAATAAGGCACCAACACATTTACCAAGGTCCTCGTCTGAGTTCTGTATGAAGTCGCCCAACAGTCCAATCAGTATTATATATACACAAGACTGGAAATACCGATCCTTACTCATGCCTTATTTGATTTCTGGGAATTGGTGTGTTTTCGTATTGGGAATTCCGAAAAGTCCGGTAAGGGAGGTAATTTAACTTTCGTTTTGTTGTAAAATTTACTTCCCTTGCAATAAAAGTGTTCCAGTAGTAATTTTCCGAAAATGTTCTCGAAAGTAACACGTATACACTAGTCTTCAGCATACTCATGCAGTTAAAAATTTTCAGCAAATATATGAATGTAACATCTTAAAATATTTTTCTCAAATGTACATACATCATCGATAAAACGTCGATCAACAGACTGTGTATAGCAGTACTGATCCAATGTACTTATTTCTCATCATTATTTGAAAAAGAAGACGAATAATCCTACAAACAGAATAATTATCCCTCCAATGATTAAAGAGCCTAACACTTTTGAAGTCAGTGTTGTGCCCGATGCCGTTGAAGATTCAATGCGTGGATAAGTCGGTGTTTGCCATCTTTGCCTACATGGGTACACAATTCCGAACTCAGGAGTAGCGTTGATACGCCCATCTGGGAAAATCCGGTGGTAGAAGTCGATATGAACAGGAACAGGGGTTGGGCTGTCAAAAATACCTGGATCAGAAGAAATAACAGGAAAGCGGGTCGGTTGGTGAACAGGCTCTCGGGTCCATGCACGCTCTTGGTTGTAATTTGCTACTGCCAAATCATTTTTGGCTGAGCCACGTCTCCTTCTTGATCTGCCCATTGTAAAAAGTTAGGTAATTAGGACAGACCTGGGTTATGTACGTTTACTATTTTGTTGAATTCACACGTCCGCGAGTTCGGAAAATAGAACTGATAAAAAAAACCTTCGATAAAGAACATATCGGTGGACAGAAAGATATAATGACACTCGGATCTCGCTTCGGTGATTTTACGTGACCGCCGAGTAGGTACGATTGATATAATAACTGAGACAAATCTAGAAGAGAGGCAGGCAGTAAGACAGTAGACTGATAATTATCACACGGTATTTAAATATAAGCGGATCTATATAAAATATGGAAAAATAAAAATAAAATATCCGTCATACATTTTAAGACAAAAAAGAACAAGCAAACAGTTAAACATAAAAACGTTTCCACCTTTTATGTGGCTAGCAAATCATCCCATAAACCAAAACATCTAATATCTTAAATACCGAAGTACAGATGTGACATTTCAAATAAAGTTATTAAAAAAAATAAACAACTGACCTATGAGGTAATCGAAAACGGTTGCAAGCAACCTTCAAACAATCATTTAATAAAGAAGAGGACAGAATATATGTTTATATTAACACTTAAGCATAACAGCTCATCGTCACATAACAAAATATCGATGCATGCAAACATTGTGATTATATCAGTAAACAATAGAGTAAACCAAAATAAATATAGGCGAGAGTGACATACACATGGTAATCGAATAAATTGACACGTATGTTAAATATAACATTTATTACTTATGTTATAAATACTTCCTAACAATATTTTAACAATTTAAAGAACATCTATATTTAAATGCATGTTTACAATAAAAACTAGACGCTTTAACAATAAAGTGTTTTTCGTGTTAAGTAGTTCAATAAATTAATGCATGTTTGGCCTATTACAAAAGTATTTTGGGATATATATTAATCTAATTTCTGCATAATAAGGATATATCAAAACGAAATGAAATGCACCTTAGATATAATTTTTGTTATAATATGTACATTTCCTTTCATGCTTAACAAAATTATCGTTTTTCCTTTTTTCTATTGATAGATCATGCGGTGATAACCTAATTTTTATTTTTGCACTAATGTTTCTTAGTTACTATTTTCTTACAGTAATAAATACGACGACATTTTAATTTTTTATTTCCTTTAAAGAGAGGGAGAGAGAGAGGGAGAGAGGGAGAGGGAGAGAGAGAGAGAGAGGGAGAGAGAGACAGAGAGACAGAGAGAGAGAGAGAGAGAGAGAGAGACAGAGAGAGAGAGAGAGAGAGAGAGAGAGAGAGAGAGAGAGAGAGAGAGACAGAGAAGGGAATGGTGGGGCTTGACAGACACAGACAAAGACAGAGACAACGAAATAATGGGAAAGAAATAGAGAGGTGAGAGAAAGAGAGATAGAGACACAAAGAATCTGATCGTTACAACAGAAAGAGAAGTATCTCGAAAGAGAAACAGATAGAGACCGAAAAGAGAGACAAGAAATACTTTCTCCACTTAAAATTAAAACAAAAATACGCAAATTTCGTAACTAAGAATTAGAATCGACTAAATACTTGAAAAAATGTGATAGGGTGCGAATCGAGTGTATAAGACGTATCATGTGCAATGTGCATAACCTATATTAGTTGTAAAGGCAAAAATGAGTTTTATTCCGTTAGACTTGTCATCGACAATAAAATATAGATAAAATGTTTCATTTTATGAAATATAATTTCTATTTAAACTTATTCATTACACCAGAGAACAAACAATACGTGCAAGGCCAGTGCAATTCAATATGTGCATTGGGTTACTCTGAAGGAAAAAAATCGCAAGGGTACTGTACATAATGGTAAATTTCATGCGTGTTCTTTTTTCTTTTCTTTTTTTTTTGCCGTTTTTAAGAGCACGTAGCTCTAATTCAAGACAGTCGATTTTAAATACTAGTCATTAAAATGAATCAAACAGTCATAAACCAACTTTAACATATGCTTCATTCGCTACTGTTACCCTATTTACTCGTAACTACCCTATTTTCCGGACCTCACCATAACCGGATGTTACCATAGACTTGCCTCATTACATAGGTCAGATTGACTGACTGTGAGATAAGCTTTTGTCAAGGTGATATCAATCAAAGCAATTTGAAGCTGAGGGTGTGAACGATGTGTTTTTATAAGCAGCTGCCTATTACATTTTTTCATGAATTTATTGACTGGTAGCATGTTGGAGATTGTAGGCACATGTTAAAGCTATTGACCTCCAGTAGGTGATGCAGGGTGTTCTCTCAATCTCTCAATTGTAAAGGGCAGGGAGAGCCGCGAGAACATCCTGATCCGCATGGCGACATGATATTAATTTCTTTGATCTACGCCCATCACGTTTGGCATGTACACGATATACTGGTGCAGGATGTCTTATGTAACACAGTACTCATGGTTTTACTAGGCAAACAGTCGCAGTGGTTTAGATTTGTGCTAATCAGCCATCATAGCATTGCTTGACCTGCCATGCCATCACAATATTTTACTTGTCTCTTTATTGTGTAGGGTTGGGAGAGCCGCGAGAACATTCTGCTGTGTGCGGTGGCACAGTATAAATTTCTTTGATCTGCACCATCAAGTCTGCCTGTAAGCTCTCCATTTTTTATACGTTTCTTAATGAAAAACTAAGAATTCCTGCAAAATTTGTTAAGGCCTTATTGTAGGTCACGCTTATAAGACGGGCTTCCCATTTTGAAGGCTATTTTCTAAGGAAAAATCCCCATCTTATAATCGAGTATATACAGTAAATTCCTGTAGTAGTACAAAATCATCAAATATTGGACATGGCATCATGGTTTGTCCTGCCTGTTTAAACTAGATGTAAATGTGATTATAAAACGTAACATAGAATGAACTACTTCCTGTACCACCATAGTTAGCTACATTTTTTTTTATCTCCCATACGGTCCAGTATTCATTTAAGATTGCAGTAGATCCAAGCCATCTCTTCAAGTTCATGCTTATGGCCTGCTCTAGCCTTTGTTGCACACCATGCTGATATACAAATGCTTTGGATTTACCAGGGACTTGGTATCTGTCTATCTTGCCAAGTCTTGTCCATCTTAAACTTCTTGACACAGCCTGTCCTTACTGTACATGTCTGTCAATGATGAATTGATCCATTTGCCAAGGCAATTCAATGGCTTAGGGACTAAAGGCAGGATCTCTTTCCCTTGTATGGGACATTGTGATTGGGAAAAAAACGTGGAAAAAAGTAAATCTTAATATAATTATGTTTAATGGGCCTGTATCTGTCATGTTTTTTACATTGCTGCACTAAATCTCAAGTTTTAGATAAACATGCTTATAGCAGTGAAAAAGTATCAAGTTAAAATGCATTATTCATTATCATCTACTTAATTACAGGTAGCTTATTTTGATACTATAGCATTTTGATAGCACATTCACCAAACTTTCAAAATATCGGATTTGCTTCAGACACTATAAATGGTATGTGTATAAAGTTAAGGGAAGGAGGGAGAGAGAGATTTCTATTGAGCTATTTTATTTTTTCATCAAGGATCTGTATACAACAATCACAAACTGAGTGAAATACGTATTTAAAATTCATCTCAAGTTTTTGTAACATAATGTTAAAACGTACATTATAAACACAATTTATATGGTAAGAACTAAGACAGTACACATGTGAAAAGGTCTTGGATACAAATAGATATATGCTATTTTTAGAGTACCGGTAGACCTTGCAGTACAAATGTGTGTGTTGTACCCCTTCAAACTTGTGTTGTACGCATGGATTTGAGCTGGAAACTTGCTTTTAACTGTAAAGTCTGATGTACATATTCAAGTCATTGTCTTAATTATTAATAGGAATAGATATTAACTTGAGTCAATTTTCTTCTTTTTCAGGTAAATGAATAAATTGCAAATCAAGTGGATTAAGAAACATTCAATATGGATATGTAAGTTTTTTTCATTATCTTCTTGTTTTTAATGAAAAAGGAAAGTTTGTTTTGTGGACCCTGCCTCTTTCATTTTTTTCTAGCTGGATTACATTTTTCGAACCATAAATTTATTTTAGAAGTGCAAAAGAACTATAATTTAAATTTAGAGAGTATTTGAAAATTGTTTTGCCTGTATGTTCTTGTTTAAGCATTGTTGAAGTATTATACATACTTAATTGTTAAATAAATAATAATAACACAGTAGATCAATGCTAAACCAGAATTCAAATTTGTTAAAGCTAATTGTATAAAATAATGGCTTTATTTTGCTGGAACAGGAGATTTTTTTTCACAAAGAAAGACAAAAACTAATTTCAAGCAAATATAAGGGTAGCTCCACAATTGGTTGGCCTAGTGTGACTGGGTGTGGTATCATGCAAGGTGTTCAAAGTATGATATACACACTGAAGACAGCACTATATCTGCTTCAGTTGGACACTGTCTCTAAATAACAAAAGTCTTTGGTGGGAAGATAAACCCCCCCAAAAAACAAATCCAAACAATGACAGTGACCAAAAGCTCTCAGTAATAAACAAGGTGTATTCATGTCTGCATCCTTGGTGATGCAGTGGTTAAGACTATTAAATATGAACTTAAGGGTTGTAAGTAAGAGCCTGGGCAAAGGTTACATGTTTTATTACATTTCCTCATGAAATATACTCTTTTACTTTCACCATGAGTATTTTTCAATAATTAATGAAATGATCTGGACACAAACTATTTGCAAGAAATTAAATACTCATATACTTCTATAATTAAGTTGGTAATTTTTATGGGGAAAAGAATTATATTTTAAAGTTTATTCGCCAAAATTGATGAATTTTGTTATATGAAGACAAAATCAGACAGAAGTATTATTTTGACATATCATAAATACAGAAAAAATGTGCATGCAGGGTTCGACGTTTACTTTTTTGAGAGCTGGACCAGTGGTCCAGTAACTTAGAAAACTTACTAGACCTGACCTAAACTGGACAAGACCAAAATGTAAAAAGCATAATACACATACAAGTCATACTTAAATCAAATTGTTATATGAGTTCAAGCATTGTGTTGTAATAACATACCAATATAACTAAGTATGAGACATTTATGACTAGAAAATTAGTATGAAACTTAACATTCTATTAATGCAACTTAGGTATGATTATACTTAATTTTCTAGTCTAATATAGGTATCATACATTGGTAATTATATGACTAGAAAGTAAAGTATGGCCATACCTATATGAGTAGACGTTTCCACACAACTAAACATGCTAAACTCACATAATTAATTGTCAACCTGCTTTATTTCCACAGTATAGGATGCAACAAAAGTAGTGAGCGGTGAGCTGTACTTAAGATCATATTTTCGTTGGTGAGATATATGGGATTCATATTCAGAATGCCCCTTTATATAATCGATTCTGAAATTGTCCGTACCGGCAACAAATCCTCCACACTCTTCATACTATCTGCATGTCTTACAAAACATAAGATGCTCTTTTCTTCAAATAGGTAAACAAGAAAATGTCAATCTAGCCAACTAAACTCATCTGTTCATTGTGGACAAAACGATCTTATCCGCTTTGTTTTGTCATACAGTTTATTTGAAGCATCCTTACTTTTTTGTTTCGTTTGTCGTCCGTCTTTTTTCTTTCTTTTTTTTATGTCGGACGACAAACCGAACTTAAATACATTGCTGACATCTTTGCGTCGTCTGCGCATAGTGTGTTATAAACAAACCGTATTATAGTCTGTTGTCGTAATACTTGAGGTCTCACCATTGCAGATAGTATTCGTGCTTTTGGAGCTCTCGCATTTTATTCAAATACTATAAATAATAATAAGACAGTTCCGCAAAAATTAGAAAATAAGAAGTTAGATGAAGTAATAAGCAATTCGTATCTGCTTAACAATTAGTGTTACGACATTGGATATTTGACAAGTGCGTAGGGGAAAAAGCCTCGTTCTGAAAACACCAGCCAATAAGTGAACGCGTGTCAAGGTTGTTACTAAATATACCGCTAAATATAGCACACGGATTTCCTAAGAAACTGTATCGAGAAGCGTCAGAGGTTAACCATTATAAATATTTATGGACTTTTGATTAATTAATAGGCGGGTTTTCGGCAAATTTAGTCTGATTTACAAACACGACCAGGACTTAGCTGGACCAGACCACCGATCTACCAGTGAATGTCGTTCGGTTCGGTCCTTAATGTCGAACCCTGGCATGCTAAAGCAAAATATTAATCAAGTAAAAATCATAGAAAATAAACTTTTGTTGAAATGAAAACTCGTGGAGACAAATGTAAAGCATGCCCATTATTTTGGGTTGTTTTATTGTTACAGGATACTTGCCTCTAATTCGGGACTTTTGTTATTATTACAGAAAGTTACTTTAAAAAGAGCAATCACACAAACATGTGTACAATTATTTTTTAAGAGTTTCAAGTTCTATGATTTGAAACATACATCAATCACAATCATAAATAATTGTTGTTGTTGCAGGACAATCTATGAAGCAGCCAGTGCTAATCAAGTTCAGTTTGTTCAGGAGGCACTGGCTGGTTGCCATGGAGAGGTTTCCACCCAGGACCTAGAACTGGCATTTTTAAGGTCAACATCCAACGGGCATGTAGAATGCATGCAGCTGCTGCTGAACACTCCAGTAGACATCATGGCTAAAGATGGCATGGAAAACACAGCTCTTATCTTGGCATCAGAACATGGGCATGTGGATATAGTGAACATATTGATAGAAAAAGGCTGTAGTGTCAACTACCAAAACTCCTATGGATATACAGCTCTTATGATGGCTTGTGCAAATGGACATTTGAAAGTTGCAGAAACTTTGATTAAACATGGCGCTATCGAGCAACACCACAACACAAATGTAGGGCATGCTGCAAATGGTCATTGTCCTCATGGTTTGATGCCTGTACTTGACACACGTCCCCATAAAGATATGCCACATGGATATACACCCCTTATGATAACTATTATGAAGCAAGCTGAAGGCTATCTGGACATGATCAAACTTCTACTTCAAGCTAATGTGGATGTTAATGAACGAGATTTAGAAGAATGTACTGTTCTACACCATGCTGCAAAGAAATGCAGAGCAGTTGTACTTGATACTTTACTTCAAGCTGGCGCACATGCCAATGCCCAGGATGTGTGGGGCACAACGCCTCTCATGAGTGCTGCGGTGTACAACATGACGGACAATGTGAAGATTTTACTCCGGTATGGTGCTGATGTGACAATTAAGTGTAAGGCTAGACGGACAGCTCTGTCAGTAGCAGTGCGTATTAGCTGTCAGGAAGTAGTGGACAGTCTTCTTACTGCAGGATCAGATCCTGATCACAGGGATGCACACAGTAAAACACCGATCTTTATCGCAATGGGCCATAAGAATTACACTGCTGTAAAATGCCTAATCAGATATGGCTGTGACTTGACAGTGTGTTGCAAAGATATGATTTCAATGCAAACTATGTCATTGCTTACTTATGCCATATGGATGAAAGATGTGCACTTTATTGAAATGTTTTACAAAGCTGGTGTTGTAACATATCAGAAACTGAACAGTATTCTTCAGGACAAGAAACTTCAGGAGACTTGTGCTGATAAACCAGAGTTGATTGAGCTCTTGCAAAGGTTAGCGTCTGAGCCAAGAAACTTGAAACTGATCTGCAGAGACATTATTCGCAACAACATTGCTAAACCTTTACCTCAGAGTCTAGCTGTCATAACTGTGCCAAAATCTATTCACGAGTTCTTGTTATACTCTGACATTGCAGCAAAAGAAGACTGTTCCAGTGAACCAATTCCATTACCAATTCATCTAAATGGTGGTAATTAAATAAGAAAAATAATATATACGCACAAATTTAATACTAATATTGAGTTGACACAGTGGTATCACCTCTCACGTGGTATAGGTATATTATTTATATTTATCATATCCTAGATACAAAAGCAATTATCGATAGTCTGTCGATAAGGTGCATATTGTGAAAATGATAGCTGCAGGTAAGCTCTCAATATGGTGTATGGCCATTGACTAATGAAAACTGTGCAAGTTCACTTTCCAATAGGGCAGATAATTCTTGCAAGCAGGCCCCAACTTCAAAAAAATTCCCACTTGCCATTTAGCTCAGTCTCCCACAAGACTTCCTAGAGGCAATGTTTTTATTTGTTTAAAACCATTTAAAGGAAAGGTTTTGGTACTGACACATTATATAGAAGTGTTACAAATAAGATATTTAAAATACTAATCATCAAAAATTAAATTTAAGCATAATTTCATGTGGAAAATGTTTCTGCAAATGGGGCCAGGGGTGGTAGCTATGAAATATCTTCTTAGTTTTTGTCCAATTAATCTTTGAAATTTTGTTAAATTTGAAAAAATGAATTTAAGATTATGATTGATTCTCAAGTATAAGAAAGCCACAGATATTGATGGAAATTAAAGGAAAATTTCATGAATGTTGGTTTCAGTTTAAAAACATAAGTAAGAATTTTTATAGATATGATACCAGAACATATATCTGAACTGAATTAGATGCAGCTGTAGAGAAATGCTCTACAACATTGCATAAGCAAACTGAAAGGAACAGACCATTCGCAAGCATAAATTTGACCGATTTGAAAAAAGTTACTGAAGTTCTAGAAAAGTAACAATAATTGCACTAACATACTGTTAAGCAGAAATTAATCAGACATAGGCATATAGCTAAGATCCAGATCAGCTAGCCCTCACTGGAGCTGTATGATCAGGATTTGCACTATTTCTGCTAAGTCTTTTTAATCAATACACATTGTTACTTATATTAATGAAACTGTTCAGCAAGTGGTTTTGACAATTAAGGCATGAAGTGGGTTTAATGACCACCTGTCAGGTCCATTCACCTTAGTTTAAACATATTTATTTATTCAAGAAACATATGATCATGGTCAGTGTTTACAAAGACAAAGAGATCAGAACGAAATTATATATAATTCATGCTAATTTCTTTTCTTGTAGACCTACAGATTTTCTTTTGGATTTCTTAATTAATTAGTAATTGACAGCAATAATATACATTTTTCCTAAATATGCAGCAAAGGCCTAAGTTGACAGATTTAATTGCTATAAATTAATCAGAAAATATGCTAATACTTAGTTATTAAAGTTATATGCAGATATTATTTTATATTTTTTGTCCTTGGGTATGTAGTGTAATGTGTAATTGAGTTTATAGACTCTTTCAAACATTAAACTTAAAATCATGACAATTGCTTCCGTGAAATAATTGACTTGTCAGTGAGATGAGACAGTTTTATACAGAAGTTGTAATACAACTGATTGCTAGCATTAGCGTGATAATTATACCAAATTACGAGTTGAAAGTTGTATATCTGGAACATAAAAGTGCATATCATAAGTGCTAATTAAAAATGAAATAAGAAAGTCAAAGATGGTCAGAGACATATGAGGCACACTCACACCCAAACTGAGGTGGTCTTAAAAGACGGCATATTACTGTACATATATTTATGTTACATTTGAGGCTGTGTAGCCTTGTTAAATAAACTTATAACAATCAGGGATTCAATTTTTAACTTGTTCAGGTCTTTAGTATTTATGCCTGTACTAGTCATGCACTGAACAATGTATTTTTTGTATTATTAAGAAAAATTGACTCCATTCTATTTCATTACATTTTTGTGTTGCTATGGTGGCATAACTGGAATGTTAACCCTGAAAGCAAGGTATGGGTTCATTTTTCAGCAAGAACCTTCAGAACTTTTGTGGCTTATCATGGCATTTTTTTTAAAGCTTGAAGATTGCTGTGTTCTCAATAATGACAGTGGGAAAGATGGCCCTGGGTACGTGTATAGATATATACTAGAGATAGTAGTATAATGTTGTATAAAAAATGTCACTGTGTTGATGGACTTATTGTTGCTATGGTAATACAATGGTTTTGGAATGGCAGAGATTCTGACGTTTGTTAGAGTAACTTATATCTATGGGGGAAGTATCAGTTTAGATCTTGTGTACATTTACTATCATCGTGCAATTGACTATAAATATTTTCTAAGCATATTGTATAAAATTGCATTCATTAGCTTGTATTTTTTTGGTATGTTATATAGTCTACATATTAAGCATGTAAATAACTAATACGTCGAAAGCTACTTTGGAATGTACCTTTTAGTGCATTGTTTTTAAAATGTTGATATTTGTGGCATATTTTTGTGTATTGTTAAATGTTCAATGTTTTATTTGTCTTCCATTTGACTATGCATTTATTTTTCTATTGAATTTTTGTATAATTTTATGAATTGTTCACATATTTTGTATTCTACCAGATATCTCTTCGGCAAAAAAATATGAATGGCATTTTCTCATTTTTTTCCTAACTACTGAATAGAGAGAATTCAGGCTTTCAAGCGGGCCCTACTTTTTTGGGTTTGGCCCTACTTTTCCCTACTTTTTTTTTTAGAGCCCTACTATCCCTACTTTTTGAGAAAAAAAGTCATATTTAATTTTTTTATATGTTCTTACATGAATATAAATTTGTTTTAAAATAAAAGTTAATACATTTTTCTGCATTTTTCTTTTAAAAACTAGTTGCTAGTATATTTCAAGGACACAAAGGATGGTACCAGTAGTTGTTCTTCAGTGGTGCAGGGAGATTCCATTATGAGGATGGTTGGAGTTGACAGGACATTAAGCCAGATAAGGTTTATCGCCCAACTCATCCTTGTGGAATCCCTGTTGAGACACTGAAGACCACTTTACAGGTGCCAGTAACATGTTAGTAGGTGTTTTTTTTTTGCAGCTGAATGGTAAGTAGACAGCCCTATTATCCCTACTTTTTTGCTATGAAAATCCCTACTTTTCCCTACTTTTATCCCTCCTTTTTCTTTGTGGTCACTTGAAAGCCTGATAATTACATCAAAGCATGGTTACTTTATTTGTAGAAGCTTATATGATTGCAATCTGGGTTATAGATGTACTTTTACAAAATATAATAAATAAATGGTCTTGTAGTTTTGTATGCAACTCCTTTCCCTATTGTCCAACTGACAGTTTCTGGATTATGTACTCTCAAGAATTATCAGGAAAAAAACAAGGGCTTATAGGAGTTACATAACAGACAGCTTTAAAACTATCTGTGTACTTGTATGTGAACTTAGTGCACATCTTTTTTATTTCTTACCATCGACTGTATGGACAAAATACAACAAACATTACAAAGTAGCTAGAATTTCTTTATTTTCGTTGTTTGATGTTACAAGCAAAAACAATTGTTATTAATAAAAAAGAAACTTATTGAATAAAATTTCAAATTTGGAAGACTCCAAAAGATAAACCAAAACATAATTGATTACACAAAAGCTTATCTAATGAAATCCTATCCTTTCTATTCAAGTTTTTTTCTTACTGATACTATTTGCAGCAGTTAAACCTTAAAACTCATTTTGTTTTTTTGTTTGTTTAATACTATTAATACTATATCTATTAAAAAAAAAATCAAAAAAGTTTTATTCATTCTTCATAAAAAAGCCTTTTTCGTTTTAGTATCTTTTTCATATAAGTCCTTCATCATCAAAGTCAAAATGTGTGTTTCCTTGGTTTTATTTATAAAATGAACTTCACCAGTATCTCAGTTTTGCAATATTGTCAAAAAAGGGAAAAACATTTCACCTACCAATTCACCCTGAAAACTGAAACTATCTGTTGGTAAATTTGTAAGCAAAAAGAATTAAATGAAAAAAAAAGAAGAAATCAACTTTGGATAAAATTTCATTGTTATGAAAAATAGCCCTACAAGTAAATAGTAAATGTCTATGTTGTTGAAAAGTGTATCATTAATTGTATTACACAATAGGTTTACCCTGATGTTTGCACTAACTGTACTACCCTATGTTTGCCTAACTTTAAATTATAATGATACATAAGTTTAGTTATGGGGTAGTTGAGAAGGCTAAAATAAGGTAGTATGACCAATAAAATTCTCTCAAAATTTAAATTTCATGTTATGCTTATTTTTCAGCAGTTTGCTCAAATCTTGAAATTTAATAAGTAAGATACATTAATTATTAGATATAACAGAAAATATCATCAGAAACAAAAACTTTACATATCAAGACAATTACAGAATCCTCTTTAACCTAAAAAAATACTTTCAAAGGCACATTGCTAAACAATTTGACATATACTTACACATCAACTGATTGACCATAATCATTTATATATTTCACATATAAAAATTACTCAATATAAATCTGGATTATATGGAGGAAAAAAGATCAAAATATAATCTGTCTTTTCTTGACTCAATCTATTGATCACATGGTTAATCACATGACTTTCTTACGGTTTAGACCATCACATGACTTGATCATCACAAGAGATTAATCACTTTTTTCGAATCACAAGTTTTCTGATCACAAACTGGTTGATGACTGCTGACCATCACATAATTAATCATATGACCATGAGTCCAATTCTGTCTATTTATCATCCAATGTAGGGTTCATCTGCTCCTTGAAGTTGAAAGGAACAAACAAGTAGCCGTCGCCATGATAGAACTTGCTCTGAAACTCCACCCTGCCAAGATATGGACAGTTATTAATAAACAAACTGAGATAAACCTTTTGACTACCAGGTGCAAATGATTAGCTATGAACTACAGGAAAATAAGGCACTAAAACTGGGAGAAAAAAACGTGCATTAAATCTTATCACCAGTAGAGATTTTTTTTTTTTTATAACATGTACTGACAAACTTTGATAATGAAAAAGCATGTATCCAATATAATATCTGACAAACAAGTAAATAGTCACTGTAATGATTTTTAATGATTCCTAGAATGATTTTTTAAAATTAATTTTAGAATCGGATTTACCAGTGCAGACGGAGTGTGTGCAAGAAGGCAGACAACCCCTCCATGACCAGAAGTACTGCCACAGTAATGACGGCAAACGCAGCAAACACAGCCCAGATGATGACTGAACCGCCATATGGGATGTCCATCTTCAGGGAGAACCGAAACAACATGCTCCATAACACTTCAGACAGTTCTGAAATAGGAACATAAAATATTGTCCAGCTCCTGTGTCACTCAAAAACTCTAAGAATAGTTCAACTACTCCAGTACATAATTACAAACCATTTAGCTAAAAGTATACAGTTTTTTCATGCTTTTTTGTAATACAGGCAAATCTTTTGTGGATGCTGAAGGGGGTGACTTGAACTGGTTCCTGAGGTTGAAAGGACAAGGGCCAGTTTTACATGTCATCCTGGACACTTAGTGTCATAAGTATGGTAAGTTCCAATACTAGATGTGAAGTAACTGTTTAATAGACTGATGAAGCATGTTTTCCTTTATCCAAATGATTGCATTAGTTTATAAACAAACTTTAAAACACACATTTCTAATATAGCATTAGTTTATAAACAATTTTAAAACATATTTCTAATACAGCATTAGTTTATAAACAAACTTTAAAACACACATTTCTAATATAGCATTAGTTTATAAACAATTTTATAACACATATTTCTAATACAGCATTAGTTTATAAACAAACTTTAAAACACACATATTTCTAATACAGCATTAGTTTATAAACAAACTTTAAAACACACACATTTCTAATACAGCAAAGAATGCAATACTGACATCACAGACTTTAACTGTCATGAGCTGACAACAGTGCCTACTATTAACCTTAATGGTTTTATTGGTTCTGACTGCCACTCAAACCCATGACAAGAGGGGCTGATGAGTGTAAAGTTAGCCAAGCAAAATAAGTCCGATAAACCTATCCAGGAAGAAGTAAAGCACATAATTAATGCTATCCTAAATATAGCTATTTTCCTGTTGTCAATAAAAACTAATGTGGAATAAAATGGCAATGAGTACTTACGGGCATGGGCAAGACTAAGGGCCCAAAGTCGCAGGTAGGAGGCAGTGTGGGACACACATCCAAGGCAATACTCTATTGTGTGGATGGCCTGACCCACAAACACATCACCCGTGTCAAACTGGAAGATAAATATAGATTGTTCAGTCAAAGGTTAATGTGTTATCTTACTACTTTAATGAATCACAAATGTATCATAATTGTCATCATTCATCTTCATAATAATCATCATCACCATAAACATCTTCATTATTTTGTAATAAAAAGCACAACACAAAAAAGAATTCTATCTTAAGCTTTGAAATGTAGAATTCAGAGGATCAAGCATTGTAACTAACTTGCTGCAGGATGCAAGAGTGATAGGAGAGTCAAAGAGAAATGTAAAAGAAAGAACAGCCAAAAAAACAACTGAAAAAGAGTAGTGAAGATTGAGAGTAAACTTGTGAGGAGAAATATTGTAAAATGAATGGTAAATTTGGGAGGAGAGAGAAATTTAGAAGATATAAAAGTGAGATGGGCCGAAACAGAGTAGAGAAAAAAGTGAATGGAGAGAGGGATATTGTTTAGGATGTTACCTTCTCTTCTTCCTCCTCGTCCTCCACATGGACGACAGCCATGGGTTCAGACCCTCCGCCATTGATTGACACGCTGACATCAGTGGTATCCACACCCTGAAACAGTTCCATACAAATGATGGGGGTCAAAATTGGTGAGTAACTATGTACACTTCTCTTTATAAAATAAACAATTAAACAACTCAAATACTTGTCACACTTAACAAATAACAATATAATTCTTTAAAATTAAAATCAACAACTTACATTATTCATCTTATGTATCTAGAGTTTTTAGTATAGATTAAGCATCTGTCATTTGTGATGGGTCATTAGTTCCCGTTGGCAACCACCTCTATCATCTCCAATAAAATATTAAGTTTTTAGTTCTTCTTTTTGCACTTAATGATTGTCCTGTTATTTATAGACAATGCTTATTGTAATGGAAATAATGCTGTTTTCACTGTTACACATTAAGTATGCAATTAGGGTCTGACATGTCATTATCATGTTACACTCAGTTACATTCTCCTTAATTGTTAAGGTTATACTTGAATAAAACATGAGGCATGTTCTTAAGTGATGTCTGGTGTTCATGGAATTTAAGTCTAGTTTGATTGAAAATAAACTGTGCATTTAACTTATTTATCACACAATCAATATTTAAGATATTAAAGATCAAACTAAATACAGATTAAAATGTAATTTAAAAAACATGCTTTTGAACAGTTTGCTTTTCCAATGAATTTTCTGGAGTATAATTTTCTTTCCATTTAAGTTAAAAAATACACAGAGAAAATGTATTTTACAGAAAACAAGGAAAGTCACAGGAATTAACATATGACCCACTGAGATGCATTGACCTAGTCAATGAACCTGACCATGACCTTGTAATTGTCAAGTGTGAAACACCTTCAAAGTGTATTTCTGTAAGATGGTATAGCCTGATTGAATGTGTTTCTCTTGAGAAGGCATTTATACAGAATGCACTTAAATAAGGCCTTCACCTTTAGGGCTGCACTTAGAAATGCTGTGTACACACCCCCAGGTGTTTGTTTGTATTTTAGTTATTTGGAAAAAGTGTCCGCTTGTAACAGATATGGTGTTGCTCTCACTATGTATAGCATGCCGTCAGCACATAGCATGACACCACATCCAATCAAATTACCCTGACACTGGCCAACCACTTGTAGTTCTACCTTTATATTTGCTTAAGCAGTAACAAGCAAGCTATACCACTACAATTTCTATGGTATATCTCAGCCCCACAATGTACGTGGGGCCTCCAGTACCTAAAGACAATGCTTTAGTGATTTCATTAACAGGTCTGGTCCTCCATGTGTATGTCTGTAAGTTAGTGAAGTTTACTTAAATTAAGTAAAAATGGCAAAGTAATGGCTGAGACATAGGTTGTGCAGCCATTTTATGGAATGACCCTTGAATATAACTTTTGACATAACCTCGAACTTAACACATGCAGCTTAAGTTATATGCAGCACACCTTTACCTTTAACATGACCTTGACCTTAATACATGCAACTGTAAATGTTATATGCAGCACACCTTTAAGTGTTATGGATACATTTTATTGAAGACTTGCAAATAATATGAAAGTTATGGCTGAGGATACACAAAGTGGATTGGCAGACAGCTGGAGACTGCTATAAAATTGGGGTACAAAAAATACATTAAAATTTCTCCCTTGCAAGTTTCTGTGTAACATGATTGCAAAGCAGTGCTAAAGCTATTGTACTTGTATAATGAAAATTCAAACAAAATAGAAATATGTCACAAAATTAGAGCAATTGTGCAAATAGTACTGGACCTTTAAATGAGGAAAGGGTATGAGCTGAATAAGCTATTCTTTGTGGACTGATATTGACCTATTTACATTCAAAATACACCACAATTAAATATGACCATTCTAGTGAACCTTCCCACTATTATTAGGTAGGAAACTAGGAAGATATAACTGTGACACATTGCAGATTTAAGTGGAAGACTATCTTACAAAGTGACTAAGACATGTATCAATGATTATACAACTAGCTAGATTATATAATCAATAATCCACACTAAACACAATACTGTAGTGTAACAAAAACATTAAACAAGAGGGCCATGATGACCCAAGACTGCTCATCTGAGGACTTTTGGCACCTTGTGATCACATGTTATTTGTTTAGAAAATCTTTGCACAAATTACCCTATCCAGATTCAGATGAAATTTTGTGAAGAAATGGTAAAATTACTCATCAGGGGTGTTCACATGGTGGTTCAATAGTTTGACCTAGTGACCAATGTATTTGACCCCATGTGAACTTGTCAGGAACTAATTCAAGAGATCATGAAGACAACATTTTCATCAATTTTGGTGAAGATTGGGCCAGAATTGTAGCCACTACAGAAGGGTGCCTCTCGGGTGTTCACAAGGGATTTCAAGGATATGACCTAGTAACCTACTTTTTTTTCATCCCACATAACAAATCTAATATTTATGCTGACAAATATTCTGACAGAGTTTGGATAAGTTTGGGATCATAAATGTGGCCCTAATGGTGTTGACAAGATCTGTCAAGGATTTGACTAAGTGAACTTATTTCTGATCTCATGTGACTCAGTTACGAACTAATCCACAAGTCGAAAAACTTATGGACCAAATTTGGTGATGACTGGGTTGAAAATGTAGCCAAAAGTAAAGAAGCAAATTGTTGATAACACACAATGGATGAAGGGCACTAAAAAAAAGCTCATGATTCTTAAGTATGAAACCGTTCTCACATTAGACTCTCAACTGTGATAGACTGATGCCAAGTCAATACCAAGGGCATGACATGCATGCTAACACAGATACCGGTACAGATATAATAGACTGCCTTTATGGTTACTTTTTAAATCTGATGGGAAAAAAAATATCCTTGTGTTTAAAACTCTCGTATAAACCTTTTTATGGCTGTTACATGGCTGTTACTTAACAAGTAACAGAAACCTTTTAAATGGAAGTTTTTCTAGCATAAATTAAAAATGTCAAGCAGTCAAGAGGCTTTTAAGGAATTCTCTATTTATTAATATTGTGAAGCCTGATGATAATGATTATACGATTCTGTATTTAATGCAGAAGGCTTAAGTTACATGAAAGGGTGTTTATAAGGAAGTGTTTAGGACTGTCCAGAGGGGATAAATAATGAGCTTTAGCCTTAGACTGTTCCTGTTGTTGACAATCTGAAAGATTGGCTAAACAAATTGATCTTTGAGAATAATGTCTGACTGAAGCTCAATATTTTGTAACCTCAGATAATGTAGACAAAAGGCTATATTTATAATTATGTGCATGGAATAAAGTGGAATTGGTCAATAATGCACTGGTAAGAAGCAAGCTATGTTTACCCGTCCTACATCCTAAACAGAGAAAGAGAAAATGCCATAAATGATCTCTTATTGTTTCTGTGTCACTGACATGTTTCCACTAGCATAAACTGATGCTTAACTAAACTAAATGTAGAGCAAAAACAAACAAACCTACATACTTCATGCAAGGTGGTTTAAAACTAAGCACTTGATTTTAGGAGAAGGGTTGCAAAATCTTTTTTTTCCATGACAGTGCAATACACACTGATACTATTGTAAAAACTTAAAATTATAATAATTTAATACAAAAAAACTACTCATTAGCAAATATGAACATTTTAAAATAATGGCTAATCTATTTTTGCCCATTTGTTTTAGTTTTAGCATCAATGAATAAATATTTCAGTCAAGACAGTGCTCAATTCAAGCAAACAGTGCTACCTTTAGTATAAATTTGTCTTAAACTCGTGACAAGATGACAGACCTACATTATCCAACCACCAGGCAGACCAGTCGTAGAGACACCATTACAAGCTAAGTATCAGAAATTACAGGTAAGCTTTTGCATTGATATGTAATGACCTGATATAAAAGCCAGGCTACCTAGAGTTGATGAAACTAATAGTTTTAGGACCTGGTAAGGCTCAAAAAGTGACTGGAGTCAGGATCTTAATGCTGTGCTACCAAAGTTGCTAGAGAGGATAAGCCATTCTATTGTATACCGTACAGCACATCATTGTTTAAATTTTCAACAAAATACAAAAATACACAAACAAGTTGTTTTTTTTAATTTGTATTTCCCTGTATAAAATGGAAAATTTGTGCTTCTGTGTAAAAGCTAACAGATGCATTGCGGAGTTGACTCTTTAATAGAGAGGTTATGGCATTGGCTTCTCACTCCTTCAACCAGGTTTCAAATCCCATTTGGTGCCAACATTTTGTTAAGCAATGCTAACGTTACAGCTGATAGCCCTACTACGGGAGCACTTTGGATTTTATTTTGAATGTTAAAAAAAACTTTGATATGTTTAAATGTCTGCAAGAAATCATAAATGATGAAGTTATCAAAGAGAGGGATGCATTACAGTCATATCCATAGGTTTCTATGCTTCTGTATCTCTAACCAGTATCTTGCCACTGTTACACGGTTGACTTTTGAGCTCAGCGATGACAGTAGTGGCTTCTTACACCAACTGCCAAGTTTCGAATCCTGCTTGGTTCTATACTTTGTTACGAGTGTCAGTCATAAGATTACAGGATTAAGACCTTTACAACTATCCTATATAATAGTCCTTATTTTCAGTTCAAAGCGTAAAACTTATCTGCTTTCAGCATAGACATTTTGCCATACCTCATATAAGTATGCTCACATTTTACTTGGTAATTTGTTTACTTTCATCAAAACATTTATGCAATACTGATAATTTCACCGTAATCCAAAGCTATCAGACAAATACCAACAATGTCCTGTCATAAAAGAAAAACAGTGGATACCTACAATTCAAAAGTATTTCTCTAAATTAATGTGTTTGATCAAAGTTTTTGAAGCCTATAAAGGAAAAATGATAAAATGTATAAAACTTTGGTAAAAAAAATCTTATAACTGAAATGAAAATGGTTTAAAGGGCTTAAACTATTTTTAATTAAAGGTCTTTGAGTTAAATTGGGAATGTTTGAATGTTTAAAAATACATTTATACAGGATATTCACATAAAAATCAATATATTTAGATTGAAACAAATGCAATTTTCAAGTGAAAGTAGCTAAACATTTAAAAGTGATAAAAAACACACTGATTACCAAATTATAAAAAATAAGCATTGAATACATTGACTATTTTTCTTGCATCATGCAGTCTATAGAAACACTGTGTACTTCACAAGCTATGAAGACATGCCCTGGCTTTTGAATCACTGTGTATTGTACAAACTATATAGAAACATGCCTGGCTTTAGGAATCTCACAAGAAAAAGAAAAAATATCTCTTGATTACATATAGGAGGCTCTTCAAGCTAGGATTCTGAGAGTCCAGTGGAATTTAACTTCACCTGCCCCAAACTGTAGGTTTCAATGGCAAAATGGTAAAAGAACAGTAGGCCCATTGACTAAAGATTCTTTACTTATGCTTAGAAGTAAGTCACAAATGGACCATTTTGATCAAGTGCAAGTCCAACTTCTCTGCATCATAAGTCCAACTACAAGGAAAGACACTATTTCATTGTAATGTTGAACTGTAGTAATTGTTTGTAAAATGGGCCCAGTGTTCTCATTTGAAACAGGCCACCAGCCAAAAAGACCAGTTCAAGCATAAGTTAAATTTAATTCAAAAGACTTCTCAAACATGCGCAATTCTTTAACAGCACTCCAACCTTCATCCATCCCACATAAAGACATGTTCAGATTGAGTTTCAGCTGTAAAAATAGCCAAAACATAATATACTTGGAAGTAAGGGTGGTATATTAGGACTTGTCAGAGTTTCTCTTTGTGTAATTTATTTGGGTGAAAATGTCTCACATTTTTCCCAATAACAATGTTTCAGTTAATCAGTCTTTGGATATAGATTACTTCTAGCACTGACAATAAAATGCCTAAACATAAAATGTACAATCTTTTTTGCTGCTATTAACAATTATCATACAGTCTGTTTTCAAATTATTTCAATACTGTTTGAAGACTACATACTTAATCAATCAAAGACATAATATTCAAACACAACATTGGTTCATAAATTATACTCACGATTAGAAACATTAGAAAAGAATAACCATAGATATCGATATGGCTAGAAGGAATACACCTATATAAAATTTATAGACATTTAGCAGGCAGTTATGAAGCGAGAAACAATGTAACCAATAACCTATTGCATCTGTTTAATATCTCATACACAAAGCTTACTGTGTTTTGTTGACTGGGAAACCAGTGTTTACAACTTATATAAATCCCTCCCAACTGCCCACTTCCTGGGATAGAACCAGCGCTTGCATAGTAACTACCAGGAGTAATATGCAGTAGGTAAATTTTCTCAAAGACTAATTTGTTGTGATTGGGGCAAGGTTTGAACCTGGGACCATCCGATCCAGATACCAACATCTTTATCATATATGCTCACAACTTTAAGCTAATGTAATATTGTGGTGCTTAAAAAGACTCAGCAGAAAATAGTCCTAATCATGATTGAGATGCCTCCTGACAAGATCTACACTATTTGCTAATGCGCAATATGTTCATAGTGGTAGATAGTGGTAAGAATTGAATGGTGCCTTTGGTTGAGGTCATTTGGTATCTCCCTCCAAGAATTTGGATGGAAGAGACTGATATGCCTTAGGCTATTTGAAAATGTCTTCATGTGTAAACTTGCAGTGGTAAAGAACAAAATGATCATTGACAGCAAGAAAAAAAAAAACAGTTTGTTCATACATAGTTTAAATTGCTAAGAGCAAGGCTTATTTTACAACTTTTCAGAAAAAATATGTTTGCCTCGTTTACATCAATTATATTTAAGCCAATGTGATTGTGCACACAAAACGTTTAATACAATATTACATTTGTCAGCTATATGTCCAGTCATATTTGCAATTTCTTACTTTTGGGGAATAATTTGCTGAAAACTCGAGTTGATTGGGAATAGCAAGACTATCTTAACTTGAATATATTTCTTATGGTACTGATCGTCAGTCTTGCAAAAGCATTGCTTACTTGCCAATTCATACTAAACAAGTAAGCAAATTTAATATTCATTCACACTGGGCTCAAGAAAGGGTAAAAACACACTTTCAAACCCTTAATATAAAAATAAATGTAAAAAACACTACAATTCTAAAATGCTCAAATAAATTTAGTCAATTTAAAATCGTAGTCCGCGAATGTTTCAATCTAATATACGGTTTACATAAGAAAAACTTTATAAACAAACAGCTTAAAGAAACTGATTACAAATCTAAAATAAAAAAACGCTTTAAATATAATGTGTATGTCTAAGTATAAATAAAATTTCAGCCCTTTTTGTGTTAGAAATTGTACAAATTCTATTAGTTTTGTAATGCCCTGGGACAATGTGGTCGAACTTTATTAACTTTATAACAGGTGCTCCACAAGACGCCCAGAATCTGTTAGGAAGAGCCTCGTACCGAGAACTTGGGACACTTACCGACATTTCTATACCAGTCTGACTTTTGGTGCGCTCTACGGCCGACTAATTGAAAAACATTGAAACCATACAACAATAATAGCAGATAGTGCAAACAAAAGAATATCAAAGCAAAGAGCTTGGTACACAAAAAAGAAAGATATATGTTAAGCCCTGACCATTTAGACACTGTCAGAGAAAAGGGAATTTTATTAATACTATATTTCAAAGTTTACAAATATTATATTTCAAAGTTTTATTGATATAAAAGAATTTTTAAATCAAGAAATTGTTCCATGAGTACACTACTGATTTTTTGGAGAATGACTCATATCTTACTATTTTAAGCATGGAACTTTCTAATAATTGGGTGATGTTACAATCATTTAATAAGACAACAAAGGCCCCTAATTACATTAATAATTTGTACAAAATTGACTAAGGAACATTTAGTCATAATAACATTGTATAAAAAAGCCTTTTCTCATGACAGATCTGATTTTGGACTTGCTTGAATTGTCCACATACAAGTACAAGAAATGAATGCATGCATTACAAAATAACTGTTGATGCAAACTGAAAAGAAACTCTAATTACCTGCACAAGCTATCAATTAAGAGAAAAGACTGTTTAAGAGCCATACACATTAAACATTACTGTTAACTGCAACATAAAAGACATGCCATTTTGAATAAAGCAAACATCTTTGTGTGTTTGGTGCTATTCAATCCACTTTTTAAGAATCAAAATGATAACTGTGCACAAAATGTTAGTTAAAAAAAAGATCACAATATGTTTAAACTGCGCTGTACTAGTAACAATGTGTACCTGAAGTATTCATAAATATATCAAATTGATATTGTTTTTTATGTTGACTGTTATGTGTCGTTAACTGCTTATACTTCTTGTCAAATAGTGACAAAAACATCTAAGGGAAGTGTGCAATAGTAATGGTTAAACATTCTAAATTATGTGTTTCACGGGCCCACTGAAAATAATTTGCTCCTGAACAAAAAATTCCATTTGCATGATCCTAAACAAAACCTAAGTTGGTCGTTGACAAAAGATCAATTGGTCCTAAAGAATACTTTATTGGTCCTGAAGAAAGCAACTGTGTCTGAATCAATCTGAGCAACTTGTTTCTGTACAATCAATCTGAGCAGGTTGTTTCTGTACAATCAATCTGAGCAGGTTGTTTCAGTACAATCAATCGAGCAGGTTGTTTCTGTACAATCAATCTGAGCAGGTTGTTTCTGTACAATCAATCTGAGCAGGTTGTTTCAGTACAATCAATCGGAGCAGGTTGTTTCTGTACAATCAACATGAAGAAGTTGTTGCAGTACAATCAATCTGAACAAGTGGTCACTGTAAAATCAATTTGAGCAAGCTGCTTTAGTACAATCAATCTGAGCAGGTTGCTACAGTAAAAAAAATCTGAGCAATATAAAGACAACTAGAACACTGATAACTTATAAATTCTCAGTTTTAGCGGTTTGAAGGAGTCAAAGTCAAGTCCAAAAACACATATCAAATCATAAAGATGCTGAACAGATGAATAATCATCTGAATGTCCACTTTTTATTATTCACAGCTTAAACAATCAGACCTAAATCAAGCAAAAGACTAACAAGTCACAGGTAATCTAATTAGGTAAATCATGACAGACAAAAAACACACAGTAAAATCAATTTGACGATAATTCATTGGATACTATGTATGATTCACCATGAAAGCAGTAAAAACAAGTCAGGCTCTTAAACCATTCAAATCAACTGAGCCCCAATTAAAGCAACTTGTATAAGTCAAAGACCAACTTACAAACAAAATGTCCTAGATTAAGTCCGCAAAACAAAAGTCAGACATAGATAACCAAAACCAGTCACAAATGAAGACTTTAATTACATGTATGTCAGCCTATCTGAATCTTAATATGAAGAAAATAATGTCCCACCTACATCATAACAAGAAAAAGAGAACATGTCAATTTGCTATGTTACTTTAGTGATAGGAAAATATAAGTTTTTCATAGAATAAGATGTTTCAACTTCATCTTGTCCATTCCATGCAACATTCAGTGATGGCAAGCAAGACAGCTGTGTGAAGTAAAGGTCATGAGAATTGCACAATACTTACATCCCGGCCTGGCAGTTGCTCATTAGGCACCAAACCCTCGTTGGATCGTGCACTCAGTCCAAGCCTTCTCTGTAAAACCAATAAAAAATAATAAAATAATGTCAAATAATGATAGAAGTTTGTTATAACAATAGAGAAGATACAAGGTCCTTTCTCACAGTAGGTAACATTGCCCAAATTAAAGTATAATGAAAAGAAGGCTTAAAAGAAAAAAGAGTAAACTTCAAAAACATTGTATACCGTTATGACTTTCGAAAACATAGTCTTCATATAGTGTATGTTTTACATTTTGATATAAATAAAACCTTCCGTAGTCATGTTTTACATCTTAAGTTTTGATGATTTTGAAGTTGTTGACAAGTTTTCATAAGATATGCAATAATTTCAGCTGGTTCACATGTAAAGATTATCTAGTCAGTTTGTGAATAATGAGACAAGGGCAAACAATGAATACAATAGCTTGAACAGGACCTTCAAGGTAATACATTTTTATATTTCAGTTTAAGAAAATGGCAACAGCTCTAATGGTATATTCTATGACCTGAAGTTGAATAATGATGTCAAATGATGGAAGTCTAAGTTATGTATATAGTACAGGTCAGAGAGATTTTAAAATAACCGTTTGTGACCATACAAATATGTTTAGCTTGAAGCAGTTTTGACCTTTTCTGCAAATATTGTTTTAGATATATTTTAATTCAAGTACACTGAATACACTGAAATTAAATATAATAATATTAAATTTTGTCTAAATATCAACATTTAACATACTAAGGTACATGTAAATGAAGATCTGTATGAATTTGATTATAATATAATATCAATTTAAACAAACTAAAGAAAAGTGCAGTCACTTACTTATTAATAGGCCATATGAAGGGAAATGATATTTTTGTAAGATAAAATTATACATGTAGAAGCATTGCTAATTGTGCAAGTTTGTTCAATTTACATTCATTTTCATACATTAAGTTAAATTATATGTTCTATTTTTGAATTATTGTTTGTTAACATGCTTAAATTGTAAGACATATATTTGACTTTAGAGCTTTCTGAATTACTCATATCATTACAATAGATTCAATAACAGTACTGCATTTGTAACAGAAACTCGATCAAACTATTAACAAAATACTCTTTCCAAATAATATGTTATAAATCAAATATCTCTTCTTTTTTTTTACTAATATGCACTAAAAAAAGTGATAGATACAAATAAAAAGATTGAGCAAAGTGTTGCTTTAATGGATATTAAGCAAAATACACTTATGTCATATATATGAGTTATGTGATGATTCAGTAATACAAAGTGTATTAGTAATATATGATGTATTAGTAATATAATATGTATTAGTTATAAAATATGCATCTATATTGAAATTTGTGTAAGTACTGAAATCTGTATACAAATATGTATTTGTAGTGTAATATGTACAAGAAATATGTATTTTAAATTGTTTGTTTGTTTATTGGGTTTATTGTCCCACCAACAGTATTTCTTGCCTTCACAGTGTATAGCATGCCGTGAAAACCTGGCATGATACCACACCCAGTCACATTATCCTGAACCAGGCCAACCAGTCGTGGAACTACCCTTATATTTGCTTGAGCGTTACCACTACCATTCTGAATGACTTTGGTATGTCACGGCCTGGGATCAAACCCTGGGCCTCCTGTACCTGGAGCCAGTTTAATAATGTAATTTGATTTGTAATGTAAATGTTTATAAGAAAGTAAATATTATGTGTATAAGTTATACAATGAATATGTGTAATGTTTGGTGTGTTGGTAATGTAATTTTGCAAATTTCTACCTTAAAATTAAAGTAGGTAATAATAACTGCATTATGCTATCACAGTTACAGACAATGCAGATGCATAGTTATAGTAATACTAGAAATGGGTCAGAGATCTTATTAATACAATGTCTTAGAAAACAATAACTGAAAAACTAGGCATTAATCTGTTGGAATATATGACACATAATTAATAGCCGATAAAACTAAGCATTCATAAATTAAAGGTGTATACCTATATTGTTTTGTAAAATATCTATAAATAAACCTACATTTTTAAATTATTTAAGTAGAGGGTTTCTAATCCTTCTAAAATATCTAGTCATAGCTTATTAAAATAATAAAAAAAATCTATAAATATATTTGTAATGTTTTCAGATTCATAAATGTGTTCAATAATTAACAGTATGCAATGAACTCATTCAAGATTTTATGCAAATATTCTGACCAAGACTGGTGAAAATTGGGCCATAAAGATGGCTTCTAGAGTGTTCACAAGGTTTTTATAAAATATGACCTAGTGACCTTGTTTTTGACCCCACTTGACCTAGTTATGAACTAACTGAAGATTTCATGCAGGCAAACATTCTGGCTAAGTCAGTGAAGGTTAGGCCATGAATGTGGCCTCTTGCTTGTTTACAAGGTTTTTTCTAAAATTTGACCTAGATACCTAGTTCTTGACTGCATGTGAGCCACCCACAAACTCATCCGAGAGTTTTGGCAGTCAAACATTCTGACCAAGTTGATAAAGATATCCAGCCTCGGGAGTGTTCAAAAGAGTCAAAAAAACATGGAAGTATTCCATTAAATAAGATAATAAAGATATTTTGATATGTCTTCCAGAACTTTTTCAGATGAAAAAGTTTCACAGAAAGTGTTTTATGTATACTGGGAGGTAATTCAAATTTTTACAATAAAGAAAACATTTCTAGCAATTAAACATAAGCAACAAATAGCCAGAGAAAATCTATATGAGCTAACTTTGTTACTGCATAGCCTGCTAAAGGAAAATTTATCGAGCTAAGGCAAATAGTTAATAGCCAATATACAGTTGACCATAATAGCTCTCAATACATAGGATAGCTGAGCTATAAATGCAACAGACTAGATCTACCAACTATACTGGCAAAATACTTCAGTAGCCTGTCTTTACTTATTTTTGCACAATATGGTTAAACATGTAATTATAAAATTACAAAGAGGAGGAAGATTGTTTCATTTAGCTCTTAGTCTGTTATTCACATATTTATAAGGCTAAGGCAAATAGTGTTGTTTCCGATCAGCTGATCAGAGCTTTCTGATCAGGATCTACATTATTTGCTGCAAAATCGGACAGCTCCCAGCTGATGTGAATCTATTATATTGTACAAAAGTGGGAACCTCTGTTTTACACTGATAAATGTTGGATAGAATTGACAATAGTTTATAATGACATATTGTAATGTAATATGTCATTTATTAAATATGTCATTTATTATAATCATGTAAAACTCACAGTCTACTGACAACTGCTGGCTGCAAAAGCACATTTCACTAAATTATCAATCACAGTGTTCTTTTTACATCATTGTATAAAGCCTGAAGGATCAAATAAAGACACTGTCAACTGACAGCAATGTGTATATGCAAATGAATTAGTTTTAAACATAGATTAGTTATCAAGGGGATATGAACTGATGATGGACATAGTAAACAGAGCTAATGAACAGGTGTTTTCAACACCAGTCAACCTGTCAATGTTGATCACAAATCTGTACTTGACTCTTGATAGGATAAACTATAATGGGGTTTTATAAACTGTAATATAACTGTATAATGTGTTAACATACTTAGTAAATACAAAGTTAGGGGGTTTAACAATTTTTTTTATATATAAATTGTGAATAATAATATTTATAGAGTAAAGTGCTGAATTCTGAACCCTTAGCTTGCCATAATGTATGGCAAATAGTGAAGATCCAGATTATGTCTGATTAGAATCTACACTTTCCGCTCAGGAGTCAGTAGCAGTTTGTCTAGGCACCTTTGCCTGTCAATGACTAACAGATGACTAAAGTAACAGGGTTATTAACTTTTAGCCTGCTATTAACATATTTTTATGTCTAAGAAAATTAGTGTAGATGTAGATCAGCAAGCTCCCTGCTGGAGAGGGAGCTGTCTGATCAGGATCTATACTATTGCCTGGTGAGTCTCCGTTTATAAGTTTATTAACCCTGACATAAATCACATATAATATTGAAGCAAAAAACCTTGAGAATTTAGCATGTTGTTTTTTTATAAAATGTCACAAGCTAAGGGTTACAAAGGAGGCGAGATGAGAAGTGTCCTAGACATCCTTATCATTTTCTTAGAAAATTGTCAAACATAACTAACTAATCTGCTAAAATAAGGCATCCTGAAAATATACCTGACGATACTGTTTCTGCCAAATACACATGTATCACACATACAAGATCATACAATACTCATTATAAATTCTTGCTTCTAAGGTGACTGCTTTGAGAATTTCTTTAGAAAAACTATATTTATCCTACATTCATCTGTTTTATTACAAATTGATGTAACAATGAAATAAAAAAGAAGAAAGTAATAAAAATGAATAAAAATGGTAGAAGAATAATAAAATATCTATAACCAGGAAAACAGAAAAGCTTTATGCATGATTTAAATAAAATTCAAGCTTTTCAAATAGGATTCAATTAGGACAAAAAGAAAGCATGCAATTATAATATGCCAACAAAATAATCACTCCAACTAGCCTACTTATTGTTCTAAACCCATTATAACAAGGCAATTACAGGTATACATAACAGTGGAAAAAAACAATAAAAATTGAAAAGAAAAAAAGAGTGGAACAGTTGTGACATAGATGAAATCCAAGAAAGATGTTGACTTTTTTCTTCACGTTTTTGTTACAAATTCTTGGAACAAAAACAGGTGATACAACATTTTAGATAAATAACATTTTTTTACTCTAACTGCTCAGACAAGAGTGCCCCTTTTGACAGTTTATTCTTAAGATTTTGATTGTCAAATTAAGAAGTGAACACTATGTCAATCTTGACGGGGTACTTTAAATTGAGAGTTTGATATTATAACCCCTGAGCTTGCCAGTTCTAAAGTCACCCTCACCCTCGCTGTTTTCTTTTCTCTCGATTATGACATTTTTTAGTACAATCTGATCACACAGCAGCTAGACCACACTGTACATTTTTATCATCATGTCATTTTGAATTTATTCATAAACATTCTACATCATGTTTTGAGCACAATTTACATAGAAGACGTCACTGATAATGTGCATGTTTATACATAAACAAGGAATAAGTTTTGTAACCATTCACAAGCTTTACAGAGCATTAAAAACAATCTTATATATGTTAAGGCCAATAAATACCTCTAGTAAAGTTTTTTGTTACAAAAGTTGTCTACAATGGGCATAATGTTTGTGAAGTTTCAATTCCATTTAAATGCAAATGTAAAAATCATTCAATTTAAATGTTTAAATAAAATAACATCTAATTTCTAAAAACAACACTTCTTTCAACTGAATCCATGTCAACATAGTTTTGTAATGAAATTAATATAAAAATGTATTATATATTAAGTGTTGAGATTGAGAGAACTTCTTAGAATCATATTCATTTAATTACACATTCATTGTTAACATCAACTTTTACTGGGTCTTTGATTAAACACAATTATGATACACTCAAAGAAATATATTTTCGTGGCTACACAATGACTGGACATTCACTTCTAGCAGAAGGATGCTGGCTGTCCTATGGGGCAAGCATGCAAAAAAAGGCAAGGAACACAATAAAAATACAGAGGGAAAGGTCCTGGTAATAATACTTACAGAGCTCCGAGCCTATAGTGAGGTATTAACATGCATATAGAGTAAGGAGATCACAGAATAGCAACTTAACAGTGCAAGAATGTCAAACCTTACACTTAACTTCCAGCAATTTGATTGGCTAGACTTTAGGCATATAATTCAAATCATGCTAATTAAATGACTGGAAATTAACGTAGACTTCGAGTTCAAAAGTAATGCTACTGGGCACAGAGCTCTTGGAATGAGTCTCATGCAGTTCTATATCCCATAATTCTCATCCCAATCCATACAATTGGGCAATTCGAATAAGTACAAGCAATGGACAGTGTTGAGTAAAAATAAAAGATTTGGATAAGGAGATTCTTCACAATCTTGGCACAATTCAAGCATGTTTGTCAGCTTATCATAGATAATCTGGAGGGTTCAGGCATTATAAAACTTTTCTCTTTTTAATATGAATGTAATTAACACAATAACCATATATTCTGCTAAACTATCTGTGGCAGGCATTGCAACAATACATTGGAGAATTTAACCATTCTAATGACACAGAAGTTACAAAATTGAAATGCAGAATTTGTATAAAGGACAAAATAAACACATTGAAGGTCTACATTTAAACACTATATTAGAAAAAATATTTTAATAAATAAATGGAATCTTTTACTATTAAAATATTATCAGTTTGAATTTTTAATAATGAACAAACAATCTTAATCATTTTTAATAATTTTGCTGGTACACATTTAAAAACAAAATATTTTGTATTTGTAATTTTCAACAACCTAATGAAAATTGTCCTGATAAAGAAGGCAGTTGTACATTTTAAAAAACAGCACTTTTACTTATAATTCAACTATCCTTAAGAAATATTTGGATTTTCTTTTGGAAAAGTTTTGTAATACTGATCAGTGAAGGCATTCAAACAGAATATAATTTTCATGCAATGATGAAAGCATATTATTAACATAAAAGGGATGTAACATTCTTCTATTTATGCAAATAAAACCACATTAAGGAGTCTAGGGAAAAAAAGGTAGTAATCAAGCAAAATATATAAAAACAACTGATGATACAACAACAGACGAATAACAGAATACATTTTTTGGATAATGTAAATAACTCTGAAGAACAAAGTTCTCAATTAAACCTCAGATGCAGATGTCCAATAATGTATTTTTTTATTAACATAATGGAGTCATATATATTGCATACTTTTATAATCAGGATTTAAATTAAGGCTATGAATCATAAAATTGCTTATAACAGGTTTAGTTTGTATTTAATTTTAATCCTTTTTATAGATAATCCTTTTTATAGATATGTAATGAAGACACCAGTATATGGGTACAGCCATAGACCCAATACAAGTCAGCTTGAAGACTTTCTTACAAATGTCTGTACATCGGTTGTCCTTCATAAAATCTAAGCTTCCTTAGCATATATTGATACTGTTTTGGCTAGTGGTGTAAATCCAAATCAGCAATTCCCGAGCAGAGAGCTGTCTGATCAGGATCTATATTAATTGTTGCTGAGACTCCAACACTAGGTCTAGGCCCCTTGGCATGCCAATGTTAGATGATAAAGAATAAGAACAGGTTGTTCACAAAATGTATCAAGACAAGAATCCTAATTACAACAATGAGACGATTTAGGTGATTGCAAGCAATATACAATAACAAAGAGAAATTATATGACTCAAGCTGACTGAATGCAAGTACTCAAAACCTCTACATACATGCATTTATAGAGATTAAAGAGTGTTTCATTAGTAATTATCCCACAGCAATATGTCAGATCCTAACACTAAAGCAGCTATCATTAAGGTCGTTGTCTTGAACAAGTGAGAAAAAACCTGCTGGAAGATAAATATGGTTGCACGTTTGTAACTTCTAAATGAACATATTTAAAGATAGCTTCCATCTGAATAATCACTTAAAGAGGACACATACTCTTGACAATAAGCAATAAGAACTAGTACATAATTTCTTAAAAATACTTTCGAACATGCAACTGAGCAAACTGAAAATGTTTCTAGTTGAACAGCATATTCTGAAAGTATCTCAAATTTAAACGGTGCATGCATATTCATTTTAAGCATTCATTTTGTTAGAAAATAAAAACAGATATTTATAATTTATAAATATAAATATCTTGTCTTCAATCATGTGCTTTTACAATTGTTTTCTTCTATTAAAAGAAACCCCCTCAGAATTAAACTAAATACTGTATTTATTTCCAAATATTATGGTTAATGTAAGATAACTTGAAGTTGGAAAAGTAGATAATTGTTCAGGTAAACCGAAAATAACATATTTATCTCCCTGTCTATGCTAACTATATGGCTGCAATGTTTTAAACAATGTTACAGCGATGAATGCTAAGACATGTTCAGATTTATGTGCTTATAGTTGGAAAGCAATAAGGCCATAAGATCAAATAAAAGAAAAGGACAGTGTTTGCATTTGTTAATGCAAATGTTAGAAACATTAATGAAGGATACAGTATTGCAATATTACATACTATGTTAGAAATGACAAAAACAATATTTCCTCTCGTTAAATTTAAGGAAATGAAGTAAGATTTCAATTTCAAATGGCAATTTAAAAAAAACTAATTAACTAGGAAAGTTTTCTGAAAGGAGTGTAAAATTATGTCATCATATATCTTCCACTGATAATGCAGTTTACTTGAGTCATATAATATTTTTTTCAAGTTGGAGAGCATCAGCAGTCACTAACTTATGTTTAATGCACAATTGTTGATTTTCCATTGATATTTTAATGTATTAGAAGTGGGTTTTTGTTTAAAAGACTTAAAATATGTAAACACCAGTTGCCATAGAATAATTTTCAATTGCATTATAAGATATTTGGCACTGGACATAATTTAATGCATAAGCAGTTATTTTCTGTAAGAGTTAGCAACACATTTTAGAAACTTATTTTCCTTTGATTAAAAATAGTGTTGTTTTTTATTGTCAGAGCTGTAGTTACTATTAACATCTTTTTCAATGTGTATTAAGAAGTTGTCATGGCATTATGTGTAAAAAAGCACATGACATATAATTAATTTCTAATGTATTAGCCATGGTTTTCCACAGTCTTACCCTCTCTCTGGCCTTGTAAGCTCTCATCAGTAGGCAAGGCTTGGCGATCAGAAGTATAGGAATCATCAACACGGCCGTAAGAATCAACACAATCTGGATCAGTTGCTGCAATCAGATCAATCTACAAGTCAGTCATAGCTTACATTGGCAAAAATACATACAAAAACATGTGAAAAAACAATATAGACAGACATGCCTTCATGAAATGTTTGCCAAACAAGCCTGAAATATCACCTAAATAGGAGAAAAGAAATCATACAAAAACCTCAATAAAAAAAAAGGATTATGCCGACTGATGCATTAGAAAAAATAACTTATAATATCCATCATACAGGTGGTAAGGAATGACAGTTTGTGTTGTCCTGTGAAGTATCTACTGTGGTATTTGTTCTATCCAAGAATTTGGAAGTTGTGAGAGATAGACATAAGTTGACAGAGCCAGTTTTCAATTTTCACAACCTTACTGATAGCGCCCTTTAAATGAGTGAAGAAAAACAAGACATTTAATATGAAAAATAAATAATGGAAAGTATAGGCAGAAAGAAGCATTACTAAATTAAAAAGAGAAAATGTTGCTTATGTAGACTAAACATTTGGCATTGGAGAATAAAGAAAAAACATTTTAAACATGCATAATCATTACAAAAAATTCTACACAATCTCACCTTAACCCATTCAGTGGCACCTATGAGCTTTCTTAACACAGGTTAATATAGACTTTGTCAGCTAAGTGTTTTGGTACCTGCCAAATAATTCCATTTTTATTCTTTATGTTTCATAAACTAAATTTTTTGCTTTTTTAAACTTATTACATTGATGTTTTCAGTAAATTTGATTATGATAACTTTTGCACCCTAAAAATCCAAGGATAAAAGTTTGTATATCTGATAGTGTCTCTAAAAGCCTTTCCCCTCCCACTTCAGATTTCGATATTTTGTAATGCATTAATGATTATAAATAGCACGGACTTGTCACATCTCTCTTACTGTTGGAACACAAATATGAAATGCTATGGACATTTAAGTAGTCATTACAAGGTTTTCAAGCAAATTATTCAATGAAAAACAAGGTGCATTTCTACAGCATGCTTCTGCCATTTGTTGTAAACAAAGAGAAGAGTCATCAGAATATGTGTTTACCAAATATTTCCATGTGATTGGTAAATTTTTCCTTGTGACTACAATTTAAAATTAGAAATGAGACAATTTTATTGAACAACATATTAGATCGAAAAAAATTGCAAGATACATTTCATAAGCAATATAGCAGTAAACCTGAGTTATGCTCGAGATAAAGACGTACAGGAATCAAGGTCTGACTAGAGAATTGTTGCAATTAATTCACAAAAACATGTTAAACAAAACCTTATTAAAATCATAAAATTGTTTGGTAGTTTATTTAAAATGTTTGTTTATTAGATTTATCATCCCACCAGCAGTATTTCAGTTATCTACAGAGAGTGTCCACCTGAGCATTGGCCAGGGAACTATTGCACTACCATTTTGTACGACTTTGGTATGTCACGGTCCAGGTTCAAACCCAAGCCTCCTATACCTTGAGGCGACACTCTACCGATTGTGCTACCAGGACTGGTTTATTCAAACTGACTATTCTTCCCAACATTCTGTACTAGACAATGAACTTACCTGGTTAGGATAGAAGATTGTAAGTGCACTACAGCCAAGCTCCTTTGGCTCCTGGCCATATTTGCACTGAAATGCCTCTGTTTCATTGCCAGCTTTGGGGGGTGTATACTTCATGAGAAACATATTGATGAAATCTGCAAAAGAATATAAAAAATGTAAAAATTTGAAAGGGTCATTATGTAGCTCGTTAACTTTTAACTTTTTAAAAAAATGGTGGCATAATTTTAATGCATTCATACAATTTAGCCCAAATTTAATGCAAGTTAAAGATTTGGTCAAGAGTTTTTCAAGAATGGAAGAATTTTACAAGGTTGGTAGACTTTTGTAGTGCATTGGTAGCTTTACTCTGACAATTGTCTGGAGATACATTCACAACAAATGGTGACCAAGAGAATAACCAACAGGTGGATACCAACACAAAAACTACAGTTATCAAACTTATATAAACTTCCACAACACTGCTATCTCCCATCAGCCCTATGACCTTCAATTATGACAATGACCTTTAAACAAGCTGCCTAGTTTTAACATGCACTCCGTCTTATGTAGGAAAAAATTAGTGCCAAGTTATTTAAGATCTTTGTGAAGTTAGATGTAAGACAAGCTTATGTTTCATCATTTTTAACTCTTTTTTTTTGCCTCAGACTTTCAAATGTGTTGGAAGAAAACAATGCCAACAAGGGGCCATACCCCAGCAGATATCTCAAATACTAAGATAGCAAATACCAAAACAACTTTATCTGTAATTTTTATATTAGATATTTACAAGCCAATTAAAAACTCAATAAGTCTTTCACAAATAACTGATGGGAAACAAAAAATGCATAAACTCATGATTGAAAGACATATGCATAGATAGACATAGGTAAAATTTAATGTCCCTACACTATTCCTCAAATGGCAGATACATAAAAGTACTTACGGATCAGCAGGGCTGGCGAGCACTGAGTACAGTGAGCATTGTAGTGAAGCCACTTGTAGAAGATAAGGGCAATCAGGTAGCCAAAGATACACAGCAGGAACAATATCTCGGGAATAAACTGGATCAGCAGGTATGAGTAGTGTCTATGGTGACTGAAAAACACACACAAAAACTTAAGTAAAACCAAATTACATTTAACACAAATACTTAAACACACTAACAAACACTATAATTACAATAAAAAAAATACTGAACACTGAATACTAACAACAAGTGCACATACTAGGACTGTCACAATACACTTGAAGCATACCTCAATATAGTGCCATACATATAGAGCATATTGCAATATGTACCACAATATACTGCCATATTAGGTCTAAACTAATATACAGAGCTTTTCACTCAATTATAATGAGCAGAATGAACAATGCCTGAGTATATATGAAATAGCTTTATAACAGGGGAACACAGATACAGAAAAGTAATATGACTAGAAAGTCGCAAAAGTAAGAACAATCAACAAATAAACTGCAAAATTCAGGATGTATTTAGGTTGGTTGTCCCTCCACTGCATGGTTTCAGGCTTATCGAAATGTGACATCTAAAACAATATTCTTTGTCATTCAGTCCTCCTTAACCCAGAAGTGACCCCACACACATCCTCTTTTGCCAATCAATTTAGAAAAAAATTAGGATCAGCCATATTTTTTTGTTTACAATTTGCATTGGTCATGTTTCATTACATTGCTGAACAATAGGTAATTATAATATTCTAAGCATTTTGCATTGAACTATCTTACAACAGTAGGACCATTTGTCATAAATTTTATGTTCAATAAGATTCATGCTTCTATGCAACATTCTTTTTTCTTAAATACAGAAATGAAATTATCAAATCAAAAATAAAAACCTAGTTTACAACTCTTAATGTGCAGAATACAGAATACCGTAATGCAAATCGTGTATGATGCATTTCCCAAAACAGTTTAGAATGAACTCCCATGACACTGGATTTGACTACAGTCAGTTATTGACGATCGATTTTCATCAATGCAAGCATCCTCGACTTTCGATGCATAAAATGGTGGCAGCAACCTAAATTTTACAAATTAGCACAAAAAAACAGTGTTCATTGTGTATCACAGATACTGTTTTGCCTTTGCTCAGTATTGCAACATAACTGTATACTGCAACAGCCCTAGTATGTAATTCTGAAGTCATTAACTTACTCTATAAAATTATATATTCATAAAAGTTTCATTTCTGCAAACAACTGATAAGCTACTTAAATATTTATTATTTTCTTTTAAAACAAATCATTTATACTTATTTTAAAGTGATGACATAAATTCCTATGGCCTTTAAGTTGGCCAGGAAACAGAAAAGAAATCAGTAATTCTACAATAAAAGGCCTGAAATAAAAGGATTGAACAATCTAAGCACACTAAGGGGTCAAGTGGAAGACCTGTCCATGTAAATTTTGCAACCTTTATAGGACACAAACCCACATGGGGATTCAGGCAATCTGCCATTGGCGTCCCTGCTTTTCAAAGCCAAAACTGTCAAGCAACAATAAAATATGATAACTTATAAACCCACATGTGGTTGATCGAACTTAAGAGCACACCAAGCAACATCTGAGAGATCCCGAAGATTACAGATATCTTCATTCTTCAAGGAGTTGGTCAGTGTAATCTTGTTGATACTGGCTTGCCAGATCTGGAAAAGAAAGAAAAGCACAAAATCAAATCTGGAAAAAAAACACTCTCAAATAAAAGATGTTTCATTCTTTCATGTCCCTTCTACTTATTTGTATTATATGAGTCCAACACATAATTTTGATCATACAGCATTTCATATTTTCATCAGACCAGTAATGTCAACTTCTTGACTATTACTTTACTTCTTCAAATCAACATTGCTAAATCTTTCAAAACTGTATGTTTTTAGGTGAAAAAGTTTTCCATGATAAATTTAGGATGCTTATATTTTATATTTTATAAATTATGAAAATGTACACCTTTATATAGATAGTGTCCAATTATCTCTGAGTCAAATACAATTTTGCTGCTGCCCCTGATCACTTTAGGTCATAACTAATGCACACAACTCTAATCTTTAAGTGAAAATCATTATTTAAATTTCAAAATTACTGCACTATTGTTCTTTAAATTGTTCTAACTTACAGGGTCTAGACCCAAGGGGTAAGGTCCTTCTGTCTTGTTGTTGAAGAAGTATTCTGGCTTCAGCTGTAGCACAACATTGTGGTCCATATCTGATTGCCTGTAAACAGACACAATAATTGTGGTAGTGGACATTCTATGTCACAACTCCTACATCTTTCAGGTATCCAGAGTCAGTGTATACACACATTTATGCTAATACAGTTATATCATGTCATATGTTTCATGGCTTTGTTGTTCCATCAACAATTTGCAGTTGTCCTGAGACACTTGAAGCAGATACAGTGTCACCTTCACTGTTTGAATTCCTGGCATGATACCACACCCAGTAACATTATCCTGACACCTGGACAACAAGTCATGGAATTACTCTTATATTTACTTGAGTGATAGCAAGGGTGCTATACCACTACCATTTTAGTGACTTTGTTATGTTAGAGGCAGTGTTCAAGATCCTCCTGTACCTTGAGCCCACCCTCTACTGATTACGCTACCAGGTCTGGTCACATCAAATGTACTTGACATGATATGACACCATTCCATCATCTTTTAATTCTAGCCACTAAACTTATTATCTGATGTTGGTATATAACAACTTACAATAGTTCATCCACTGACTGTCTGACTCTACCTGCAAGCACATACAAGGTCAGTATAACAACTCATACCCCATAGGTGAACATATCTTTCTATTTTAACAATGAAAAAAAGAGTAGATTTTCACTCTGATGCTTACGTGTAATTAGGATGCCACGAGGAGCCAAACAGGTTGATGGTCTTGGAGAAGAAGTCGTTGTAGATGAGTCCAGTATACATGGAGAACAGACCCATCAACAGGATGATGTATCGGCCTCCAAGGAATGTCTTCCAGATCTGTCAAAACAACTTAATGGGTTAACCACTCCAACACACTCTCAGCAGTTTGTTGTTACCAATGACGAATATGTTGTTGTTATTGATGAATATGTTGTTGTTACTGATAAATATGTTGTAGATAATGATGAATACAGTTGTTATTGTTGATGAAATTGATGTTATTACTGATGAAGATGACCCCCAGTTTTTGCTGGCATAGAACCCACAAAATGTAATAAAAGCTACCTAGCAGGCCAGAGAATTATATACTGCATATATCCTCAGCAAACAACTTATAAGTGTCCATTGTCTGGTGGCTAGTTGGACTTGGAATTAGAGGGTCCATGACCTACTTAAGTGATAAAAGTCTATGGGTGGTACTAATCACAGAACACTGACCCAGGTAGTTACTTGCTGAGTGACTGTTTCTATCCAGGAAGTGGGCAGATAGGAGGAATATATGTTTAAGAAAGCTTTTACTGAATCGATTATGCAGAAGCAGATAAACTAAACTTAACAACTACATATAGTTCCCTTTTAATATTGTGTATTAACTGGTGCCTGTCAGAAAGGAGGATGCATGTCTGCCTAGAGATGACATATGAAATATATCCAATGACTGACTGAATGACTTAAAACTTAATAAAGGCAACAGAGAAGAGGTCTTAAAGCTATGACTTGTGGTTTAATCAAATTAACTGATGTTCAGACCAAAGTGTGATAAGAATATGATGCCTTGTAGAAGGCTATGACGAAACCTTACCTCATTGTCAGTTTTTGCAGCTAGCAACTTCTTCTCACTGAGGACCATCCAGAGACCAAACAGGAACACAATGAACCCATGGCCAGTGTCACCAAACATGACAGCAAACAGGAATGGGAACGAGATGATGGTGTAAGGAGCTGGAGAGAACATAGAGATCTTAGTAGATCTGTATCACAGGTCTGCTTAATGACCTCTTTTACATTAAATTGTTGGCTTAATCTGGGACCTTACCTTAAAAGGTAGGGTCAAACGGGACCTGACATAAAAGTTAAGGCTTTAACGGGTACCTTACATCTTAAGGTTGGCTCTTATTGGGACCTTATATTAAATTGTAGGCTTACACTGTTACCCAAACCTACTTATTTAGAGGCAAAGAATGAAAACTGTGAAGAATAAAAAAGACATACAGCATTTAAAGGTGGTATCCAACAGTTTGGAACAAAAAATATTTTCATTAATAATCATAATAAGCTATTGTTACATGAACAGATCTCGTAAAATGTTGTTTATTGATGTCCTACACCTGTCTGAAAAGTGAACCATGCCACAATAGTCAAACATGTATTTCCTATCTGAGCCACGCTGCACAGTTAAGCTATTTTTAAACAAACCATTTGACCACTTATATTTTAGTTCATCCACGCCATCCGCTGTGCATCGATTTCTATATTTAGCAAGTATTCCAATCATTCTTATTTATAGATTTGAAAAGAATGAACATTTTAAGTGTTGTTCAATGAGTTTTACTGTCCTAAAATTTAGATACTGTTGAAAATCAGTCAAAGTTCAGTCTAAAGTATGATTGTTTCTGCAGAAATTATGCACAAACCCAATAACAGAGGTCTGATATTGTTACATATATTTGATATTGGACAAACTGTCGGATACCACCTTTAAAACGAAGATACAAATTTTGCACCAACATTACCTGGATTCACTTCTCCATAAGAGGCCACACCATAGGCATTGACAATGCCTTGGAATACCTTAGTGAATCGATTGGTCGAAAAATAGGTGGGTGGAGTCTCCTTGGTCTTCATTTGGTGGAGGATATTGGGCACAGAACTTCCACTCAGTTCCTTAAATTTTATTAACGTGATGCTTTGTACTTTTTTTGTAATTTAAATCTTACAAATATCTGATGAAATTTTTTATAAGAATGATTATTTTATTGACACTCTATAATTCCATTTAAAGATGCACTCATCTTCAGCCCCTCACTGCTTGGGTTTTGAGTCCCAGATGGAGCAAAAAATTTCTTGTGTAATGTTTTACTGCTGACCTGTACGCTGATAGTTCTACATTTGTCTAGTTTTACTCCACCAATATCTGATGGGCTTCACCATTATAACAATAACTGTGTCATTACCATAGATTTACATACATTTTAGATACAAAACCAAAACAATTCTCAAAAAAAATCTCCTGACAATGATCATACATTTATTCTGACCTTTAAACCTACTTTGAATAGGTCATGTCATATTTCATAACATTTACTGAATAATTAGACCTCTTCCAGTAGGAAATGTTAGTTGTGATCAACATCAAATGAATCTATTAAATATTATTTTTTATCAATTAATAACTTAGTTTAAAAACAAACAATTACTGATATAGACATAAAATCAAGCCAACAATGAGTGTTAGAACAATGACATCATTTGCAATTTTTTCCTTTGTTTTTTCCCCCAAGATAATTATTTCAATATAACTATATAACAAGCAAAAATTAAAATGTCATTTAAATATTCAGGCAAATAATTATAACAATTTTCATGATGAAAATTCCTCTGCAAGATTTCGGTTTACCTGTCCATGACTAAGTGCATCTCTGATGTCATCAAGAGCCCTGGTCGGTGTCCAACATTCAGCAATCAAGTTGTTGCGGGAGTGCTCAAAGTTGCACATGTTCAGCGTGTGGTAGATAGCCTTGATCTTCTTCACTTTAATGATCCAGTTGTGAATCTCCTTCTGGCTATTGATCAACACACGAAGTCGATGGTCCTCTGTTTGTTTCAGCACCTGTCAATCAAAGAACTATTTTATGTAAGACTTAACATAAACGTCATGTCAAAATCTACCAATCCATAATTACTATTGCTACTCGTAATATCACCTTGACTAGAGATGTTTACAGTGAGATTAAACAAGGGCCATTGACTGTAACACCAATAACATAATCACTGAGCCTAAAGAGTCAACTTGCTAACACTGTTTTTAGGTATTGGTTATATATACAGAATCACAGAAGTATATCAGGGTTTGAGAGATGGCTGTAATGATATTGAAACAACAGATGTAAGTATATCATATATGCTACACACCAACTTGCATCCACTGACCAATGACAAAACTAATATTCTTACAATGGAAATGAATAAAGATTTATAACTAGGTATATTTTAACTTCCACAAAAATGTACACAAAAAATTAGTTACTGATTAAGGCAAAGAATGTGATGCAAGCTTACAATTTTCAAGTCATCGAGCCTGGTGCTAACTCCGTTCAGCATTTCTTGTCTCTCTTGGGGTGTTTCTGGACATGGGTACAGTGTGGCTCGGAACCTATCAACACACCACATAAGGTAATTACCATGTAATTCAACATTTTAACAGAAATTGTGCGACAAAGGAAAGTACTTCTTCGTACCCTTACCAAGATACAAATATTTAAAATCTTGTGTAAATTGTTTAAGTTTAGTCCTTAGTTAAACACTACATATAAAGGTCACTGATCATATTGTATAGAAAGTGTTTCATATACAGATCTGAATCAGACAGCTAGTTGATTTGGATCTTCACTTGTCTCATAAATAATTTAAATAAATAAATTTATGATTAGCAGGCGAAAGAAATAGTTTCTTATTACATTGTGTACATTATTAGATTCTCCACATTGTGAGTATAAATAGCACCAACGACATCTGTATGTTGCAGAATTATGGCCTATATTGACACACATATAAAATAAATCTTCACTAATCTCGAGTTCTGTTTATACTTTTAAAAGTACCTTCTCATCGTATGACAGTTTACTGATCCAATTTTATTATCAGACTGCTTTATGGAACAGCAAAATAAGTTTTTAACCAATTAAAAAAACTCTTATAACAAATAAGAAGTTTGGCACAATGAATGTTTACCCTTCACATATCTTTCTGGTCCTGTTCTTCAGCTGCTCTCCTTGGAAGAACACAATGAAGACAGCCTTATGGATCTCATCTCCCTGAAACATTTTGGACACACAAGGTTTAATCATGGTGTTAGAACTTAACTAAACAATAGCATTTTCTTGCAAAGTGCTGAAATACGGAACAAAAGTATGTTAATATAAGAAGTGTAGTGTTTTGTTTTTTCGAGATACATTGAAGCAACACATATAACATAGCGTGTTATTAAAAAGAATCTCATACTGTGCTAGGGTCCTCCAGGGGGGTAGTGATGTCATCATACTTCAGGAAAACATTCCCTCGACAGGCAAACCAAAGCATCCTTTCAAATGCAGGCACTTTCACCCGTGGAATAACTCCAGCAATGAAACTGAAATACAAATATTTTTGCATAGGAATCTTAATGCCTGCTTATGTGTTTTTCTTACATAATAGACTGTTACAACTGTATATGTATGATTATAGAAGAACATTTTATTTTAATATTTAGAGAATTCTCTGTAGGAACTGAGCCAACTATAAAAGGGTCAATGGCACTTCTCTTGATGTTGAATTTGTATATCAAATGAACTGTCAATATTATATTTATAATAACTCCCAATCAGTCTTGTATTGAAGTCATTCCTATAATAACAAAAAACACTGCTAATTATCTTTAAATTATATACATAATTGTTATCTATGATATTTATTTTATCATTATGAGATTTATCTAACCCCAAGTATGATATTTAGAAATCCTGAGACAACTTACCCAAGTTGAATTGAGCCACCAGTCCTATCCTCAGGTACAAGTGCATGCTGAGCGTCCTCTACAACATTGTGGTGATGCTGCAAGAGCACACACAAAAGTAATTTACTCTGTTAATTGATATACTGACATACATCTCAGCAGGACAATTAGGGACATTATGCTGAGCAGGTCAAGTTGATGATTTATTTGCACATTGGATTGATAGTTCAATTAGAAAAATCTGCTTTGTAATCTGTCTTCAAGCAGTATCATGTTGAAGCAAGATTAAATAATAAAACTTTATGCTTTCTGTTTTGCTACATTTTTCTATAACTTTCTGTAATTAAAGCAACAAAATAAAAAGACATAGTAAAACACCCTATTAAGAAAATCCTTTAATGGGCAACATATTTTCTTTACATTTTACCTCCAATGTATGAGACTTTCCTTGTGTCATTTATCTTTGTATGTAATAATGCAACATCTAGTGAACACTTGTTAACAAACTTATGAAGACAATAGTCTAAATAAGCTCAGCACGAATATTTTTAAAGGATTCTTTAACAAGGGCTGCTTGTAGACAGTGTGCTTAACTTTATTTAGTGCTGGATAGTATAATTTAAAATGTTACTAACCTAACCAATAGTCCAACAGATTTAAGTTGGAAAAGGGGCATTACTGAGCCAAAATGAATTTTAAGGTTACCTGCCCTTTTGAAATGGCTTTTTTCTTTTGATAGAGATCAAGTATTCCAAATTGTAAGTGAATATATTGATAATTTTAAAAAAAATGGACTTTCACCAATGCTGACAAGAGGGTCATGACAACAGCTCTACTTTTTTCTGGACACATCAGAACAAGATATCAAGCTTCACTGTTGTTCCCTGTAGAATAATAGTGCAACAGGACTGGGTTTTAGCTAAATGATAATGCCAAGTGCAACATACCTCCCTGAAAAATGCCTGGGTTTTTGTGAGTACTTCGCGTAGCTCTGTCAGCTCCAAGAAATTTTTCTTCAAAGCTTCAGCATTTGTATTGACTTCTCTTAGCTCAGATTCAATCTTTTCAAATGTGGCCTGAACAGAAGAAAAGAAATAACACAACATAAGAAAAGCAACATTTTAAAAGTATATTAATGTTTTCTTAACTGATTCAGACTTTTTAAATTTATAAAAACAAAGGAAACAATCGCATTATGAATATCATTACAAATTATAAACTTATAAAACAATTATTACAAGTAGAATAAACTTAGCTGCTGACAATATTTGTAAAAAAACACAACAAAGGCGAGTTTTTAGCGATCTGAAAAATGTTTTAACTTAATGAGTGTATTTATTGTCTGCAGTACTGGCAAGTTTACAATTAATGCATTATCTTAAAGTGTTGTTTTTTTTATATTAAAATTACCTCTAGATCAATCATCTCCTTTGGTGCAGGTGCCTTGGGATTTGCATATGAATCTGGAATCTTCAATTCATCCTTCTTCATTTCCTTTTCAATATACCCTGAGATAAAAAGACATTGTCTGGTCTATAGATGACAACATATACTTGAAATGAAAGTACTCACTTCCCGATCACTGTTAAATAGGTAAACACTGATAAAATTTTCTTCACACCATATGTAAGTATAGTGTTCTAAAGTAAAAATCAACATTTAATTTTTGCCTGACAGATTACCAAAAAAGGTTTTATTTTATTTGTGTATTCATGCACCCATTAATCATCAATCTAGTCCTTTGAAACTATTTCTGTTAGCAAACAGATCTCAGAAAAATATCTGGATATAACTTTGCATTTAGATCATGTGTACTTTTTTTAACACTTATGTATTTTTAAACTGTATTTATTTATTCCATAACTTACTGAGCTTTCTCTCCATTTCTTCACATCGGATGATCTCAGCAGCAAACTTCCTCTGGAAGGCATTCACCTCTGCATTCAACTGAAACAGTATCACATGTGGGTTATTGTATGTGACTGGCATTGTCTAAATAAATACAGGAAGAAAGACAACTCTTGTAGTAGTAAGTGAATGGCATTAGATCTGAGTTGCATCTCCTTGTCTTAATGAGGATGCAAGAAATACATTTTTATTGATAATCTTTAGAATCGAAAGTATGAAGGTATAATGATTACTTTTTTTTCAAACAATGTATGCCTTAGTCCTAAACTAAAGCAATATGTAGAATCAAGGTATATTATCCCCCTTTCCAAATGCATCAGCATACAATTAAAAAGTCTTTTTGAGAAAGTTATTAAAATGACTTGAAAACAAAATAAAGTCTCTATCGGTTTATATCACCCTGGTTCACATTATGAACTTACCATTTGGAATTTCGCCACTATCAAAATGATAAATATTAAAAGAATTGGTTTAAAAAAAATTTAAATGAATAACCGTTTACCAAACTTGTCATTTACTGAAATAATATACAATGATAAAAAAAAAAAGGACATACATCTTTGAACTGGACAAGCCCCATTTCACCAAGCTCGGAAACGCAGTTGTATGCTGACTCTGCCTGCAAGAAGAGCTGACACAAAGTCATGTCCTCACTGCGGAATAAATTCCCCATCTTGACTTCTTTGACTGAATCCTTCTTCAGTCAAATAAAGGTGGAATCACTACAACAGAAAAGGTTAAACTTAATAACCTACTTACTTACACTAGCAGTGTGAAATTGTTTTTAATATGAAACATTTTTTTTTATTAAGGCACTGACTTTTAACATAAACCGACAAAACATTATGTTTAAATCTTATTTTCTTATAAAACTGATTTCCTCTTAAACATGCTTATTATTTCAAAGGGTATACCCATTAAAAACTTACATAATTCCACATTTTTGTGTCACTTTCTAAAACATTAAAAAGCCAATCTCCCCTGCTCTTGGCTGAGGTATTAAATTTTTGAACCTAGATTTTTGTGAACAATGCTTCAAATCTCATATAAACTACTTATAGACGAATTGAATGGCTGCATGGATATATTCTCTGCTGAACAATAATTCCTTTTGTTCAACGTTTAAATAAAGGTAATTTAAGATTAATTGGAAAGAAATAAGAATCCACCCTTTGAAAATTTTGAGTGTCAAACTTATTTTAATGTATTGTTAATAGGTCAGTCGTTTGCAAGCAATTGCGTCTGCAAGATGAAATTTATATATTTAAGACAGTGCCAATAAAAAATATATAAGCATTACCTGTACACTGAAAGAGCAACCAACTTCCCTACTTTCTGTTGCACTAGTCAGGTGACAGTCACATACAGGAAACGGAAATACCGGAAGTCAAAATTACAGCTGTGTAAGGTTACAAGCCAGTAAATATTATTAATACTAAATTCACGTATTTTTTCCACTTATCTACATAAAAGTTAAAAAAAAATAATAGGTATACGTGTCAAAGAAATTTTGCTGATTTAACCAGCGCCATTTTTAATACTGATTAGATTAAATAGTTATTTCTTTCATTTGACACTCAAACATGCTTTGAATTAAGACGTGTGTGATGACGATGATTTTTTTTTTTTTGTGTGTGCTGTTTGTCATTTAGACCAAAACAACAATGGCCGCGCCCATGAAATTGTTTGTTTTTAAACGACGAAGTTGATATAATCTGTTGTTATTTTTCTTACCTAACAATGAACGAAATAGTTGTTCGTACAAACAAAGGAGAATATAGTCCAGGCGACGATATATATGGGTGAGACTCTTGCCATTCTCAGCATGCGCACTAGAATATTATATATAGTTGACATATAGACTATAGGAGATTTTATTTAATATTGTGTGGAAGTGATTCTATTTGTTGAATTTTAGTTTAAAATGATGACCATAAATTTAAAGCAACATGTAGCTTATCAGTAATAGTTTTGGCAAATGACAAGTTCGTTAAAAGGCTTACCTTATAGGGATTATTCTAGAGCTCAAAAAGGGGCAGGGTGGCACAAAAAAGGGGGCAGGGTGGCACAAAAAAGGGGCAGGGTGCTTTCTGCGCAGTCAGAAAGGGTAAAAATGTCACAATTTGAACGTCACATTGAATTATTACTATAACTGTATGTCATATAATTTTATTAGAAAGTCATCAAAAGAAGACATAATTGTGTCTATGTTATATCATTGTAAATCTTTGAATATTTCCAACTGCTTTAATGATATATTGTAATAACACCAACATTTATAGCCTCCTATTCTTTTGCCCATGCCATCATTTCACAGTCTTTCCAAAGTCCAGATATTTGTCATTTCTATGAATGGTCAGAAGCTGATGTACAGTGTCCACATCAAGTCTATATCTGATATCTGTCTAAATGCGATTGACCTCAGAAAAGACATGCTCCACCTCAGCAGTGCTCACTGGAATCACAGCTGCAGTTGCACAGACTTTCTCAATGTTTTTAAAGCATTGGCCTGTTGACAATTTCATCATCATGGTTTGCTGTGTCATTGCTGAAAATTAAGTTAAATTCATTCTGATTTCTTGCCCAAATTATTGTATTTTATTCCTTTATGAAGACATAATTCTTGTAAATAAATAAAATACTGATTTTCTTTTTTATGTATTTTTGTAGATAAGTTGGGTAGATTATATAATTCAAAATCTTTGTACATGACATTTTCAAATTTCAAATTTCATGATTCGAAGTAAAAGCCTTATTATTTAACTTCAAACGTACCGTGTATTCTCAAGACAAACATATCCGAAATTAGTTTGTCCGAATTAACATACACTATTACCATCTGCAAAACTAATATCTGTAAACAAAACATCCAATACTAAAGCAATTTAAGCACATTACCTTGCACGGGCTACCATAAACGAAGCGATACTAAGATTTGTTTTCCTACTTTTTGCTCGTTCTTTTTCTTGATCAGCTAATTTACGTTTCAGGGATGGCATTTTGCAATGTCATGCGACCGTCGAGGTGCATGAGAATGAACTTTCTCGAACTTTTAACGAAATAATAAACTATTAATTACGTGCGAATAACTTTTAATGTTACGTGTGAAAACATACAGCAGAAACTTGAAAGCGGTTATGCAATGACCTGAAGTGCCGTCATTGTCGACCGCCGACATTTATGATCTTCGCAGCAGAGTAGATACCCACTAATAAGTTTATTGACAACTTGACTTTGTTTGTTACAGCTCAGTAGTTGCAATATACGATAAATTTGCGTAACAGTGTCACATCCGGATAACAGCGCCGAATCTAGCTGAGAATGATATTGATTGATCAAAAGAAAATGGGCGGTCTTAAAAAGGGCAAACGGGTGCTGTTTGTAGGCATTTAAGGGGCAAAAGGGCGGGGCTTAAAAGGGGCAGGGCGGGGCTTAAAAAGGGCAGGGCAGAGCGCCCTTCTATTCAGCGCTAGAATAATCCCTACCTTACATTTTAATACTAATGCTTTTTAATATTCAAAAGTGACCTGTTTCGATGCCCTTAAAGGTGGTACCCGACAGTTTGGAACAAAATATTTTTATTAAACATCTTAATAAACTATAGTTACATGAACAGATCTTGCTTATTTATGTCATACACCTGTTTGTAGAGTGAACCATAATGCCTCAAAATTACGAAAATGTATTTCCTATCTGAGCCCCGCTGCACAGTTAGCTATTTTTAAACTAAGAAAACCATGTGACCACTTATGTTTTAGCTCATCCAAGTTATCTGCTGTGATGTTGTCTATTTTTAATAGAAATCCTAATTGTTCTTATTTATAGATTTGAAATAAATAAACATTTTTAAGTGTTGATAAAAAGTTTTACTTATATTAGATCTAGGCAAACTGTTGGCTACCACCTTTAAGAAATGTATTTCCTGTGTCTGTAAATATTGTGATGAATTTCAATAAAATACAATATGCCTGTTTCAAATGATAAAGGTGTCTGTTTTAAATGATATAGATTATAAAAGTAAACTAATATCCCTGTTTGTTTTAGACAGAATATAAACAACCTCACTTTAAATGATACCAGCCATGTTTGTTGAGACCAGATTCAATGCCTGTGATTAGCTGCCTAACTATAGCCACGTTAGCACCACACTGGTTTGTGTAAGCAGTGAATAATATTTGTACTTATATTGTCCACCAGTAACAGCAACCATTACCTACAATATACTGGCATACATCTGAAAGAAAATATAATTTAATATTAACCAAGCAAACTATGAAGAAAAAAAAGTGACAGCTGTTTGACTTTCATTTACTCTTGAGTAGCAGCTATTCTTCCTCTGTGGAACATATACTTCTCAAAATTTGCTAAGGACCGCCTTTTATATGGTGTTTTACTTTTGTGTAGTTTTAATAGATACTGGATTAACAAAATCCGGAAAATCATGAGATGGTTCATGAATGGTGTTTAATATTGTGTAATTTGTCCGCGGGCATTATTGATGTCCTGACACCGCCACTGCATGCTGCTGATAACCTGCGGATCTTATGATGAGGAAGCTGGGACTATTCCTCTATGAGTGCGAGTCTAAGCTCCTGCACTGTTGTTGGTTGGACTTTGCGTGAAGAAATGGCTTTCTGCAGCCTGTCCCATGCATGCTCAATTGGATTTAAATTTGAGGACCTCACTGGCCAATCCATGCATACTATAGTGGCTTCCTCAAGATATCGGTTAGTGATGTGTGCTCTGTAGGCACAAGCATTATCATCCATCGGAATGAAATCAGGACCGGCAGCACCAGCTTATGTGCATATATGGACGTCCGAAATCTCATTGATGTATCTGTCTGCCATCAATGTACCAGTTTCAATGACGTGTAGGTCTGTCTTCCCATGGGCACTTATGCCCGGTCACACCATGACTGAACCCCCGCCAAAACTGTCATGTTCTGAAATGCATACTGGAGCTAAGTGTTCATTTGGCCTTCTCCAAACCCTAACCCATCTGTCTGAGAAGTCTACACAAAACCTGGACTCATCAGTAAAGAGAACCAGGGTCCAGTCATTAATGGTCCATGTTACATGACCCTTTGCCCATTGCAAACATTCTTGAAAATGGTGTGGTGTCAATGGAATTGCTGGCCTCATCCCAGCATCGTGCAAACTGTTTCTAACAGCTTGTGTGCTTATACGCACACCAGTTGCATTCTAGAAGTTGTAACGTAAGGTTTTAGCGTTAAAGAACTGTTTGCGCCTGGCCTGAAAAACGATAAATTGGTCCTGGGCTTGAGTCATTGAATATTCTTGACCTCGGGCGTGCCCATGGGAGACATTTCCAGTCATGTGGAATCAATTCCACATCCTAAAGACAACGCTTTGGGATACCCAAAGGACATGCGCAACATGCCTTTGTGAACACCCAGCCTCCAGCATGCCAATACCCCTGTTCATCTCAGCTTCACTAAGATGATATCTTACTATGATTTGCTATAGTTTTGTTAATTTCAAACAATATGACAAGAAAAATCGTGCTACATGTACAAAAGTACACATAAAATTGAAAGCATGTGGTCATAAAAACCAAATTTTCATGGGTATGCTTTTCCACGAGCTAATCATGCAAGGTGTACATGACATACCAGAAAATTAACTGCACGATTATGAGGTCCGTGTAGAGGTTTATCATTAACAGAAAGTATGATTTTAATATGGTGATAATGATATAATAATAATAATAATAACTGAAATGTGTAATGTTAAAAAAGTGATCCTTCGCAAATTTTGAGTAGTATATAATAAATGAAAGAAATACTGCTGTATCCAGCATTATTTATGCACACTAAAAACAATAAGAAAATCCAAATAAATTTAAATCAACAGTATACATATAAAATTGTATAACATATATATATATATTATACTATAAGGGGATAAATTTCATGACAATAATTATTTGGTCACCTGACCATCATATATCCTGATAATGGAACTGATAGGATGTAGCAGATGAATAGTATATTGTTTTCCACATTAATTTTTGCAAAGCCTGTGGCTTATACAGTTGTGTCTGTTTTGCATTTGTATAAAAAACATTAAAATCAAAATATTTGAAGCAAATGTATATACTCTTATTTTTGCATCTCAAACTTTTCACATGTTTTCATTGAGCAATATAATTCCATGTGTACTATACAGGTAGAAATGATGTCAGCAGTAGTTGCTTGTGGCATAAATAAAGCAAAATAATATGGGCATTGAAATAGGTTAGCATTTATTTAACACACTTGACAATATTAATCCAAATCAGTTGCAATTTGTTTAAAATTCTAATAAGAATACCACAATTGATTCAAAACAACACGATCTGCATATGTACTTAACTGAAACCTCCTTAACATTTACCAAAACATTGCAACCTCCTAAACCATTTACCAAAACCTTCAAACAATTCATACAGTAAATCAAACTTGTCATTTACCAAAACCTCCAGCACCTACATGACCCTTAATTTTGCAGATGTCTGCTAGAGTTTCTGTGATTTACCACACCTTTCTCAACAATGTTTATATGTTGTTTTAATTAGTATTTTTTATATTCTGGTCTCAAACATCAGTGTTTCAAATAAATTTTCCACTCATTAGCATTTAGACAATAAACATCAATGGGATCACCATCAGAAAATGGAAAAAAATCATTCTCTCTGTCTCTAAGCATTTTAGATATCTGTAAGCATTTCAGATCAACATTCAGACTCCAATATAGCTTGGTCCAATATAATGGTTACTCCATTAAAGTGCTTTTCTTCACCACATCCATCCAAAACCTCTCAACTTGGGTCTTGCACATGGAAGTAAGCAAGCAGTCACAGCTTATTTGTTGCTCAACTGTGCTTGAGAATTTAGCTACATATAGGGAGGGAGGGAGAGAGAGAATCTTGACTTAACAGTTAGGGCATTGTTTCCATGATTGTGTGTTTTCTGCAATTCCGATTATTAATTCTTCTTTTTTCCTATCAGAAAAGTATTTTTCATTTTTTATGATGCAACTAAAATTGTATATTCAAGCATTTTTGCTAGTGAAATTCTCAATTCATGGAATACAAAACAATGTGCTAAACAAACTTTAAACATTTAGTGTTAAGCCATTTGCATTTAAACTTTCTGAGCATTATGGTCATTTCAGCAGTGATATCAGGATAATATAATATAATATAATCTTTTCTTATTTTAGGGTGGTTTATTTACATATTATGTCCCCAACAAGTGGATGAGGAATCATCATGATATCAGGATAATTTGAGCTGCACTTATAAGTTTAAGGTTGTCACAGTACCTTTCATTCTCATCAATTTTGTGAGCAGATGGCTGCATAAATAACAGAAATTGCTGTTTTCTTCTGTAAATTACCACATAATTTTTTTAATGATCAAAGTCTCAGTGTCAGCCCATATATTCTGTACAACAAAAAACTTACGAATGCACAAACTGATCATTGCTCCTTACTGTAAATTATGAGAAAATTCAAAAGTCGTAAGTTATTGTTAAGTCATCAATATACTTTTTTCTGTTATTAATTACAACTAACGCAATAAACCTGTGATGTTTGTGTTGTTTTTACAGGACTTATTTTGTTTGGTGTGGGCAGTCTGATTTCTTTGATCTTGTTAATCTGTCTCATATTTTCACAGATGTTTTTGGGCTATGATTGCATCTATGAGATGATTTATTGTTTAACATTATAGAATATGATATAAATAGTGCATGTCACATGCATCTTGTAATGCGTGTTATAAGACAGTAGTTGTTTAACGAACCAAAGAAAAATTACAAAGCAAAAGTTAACATGTCTAGATGCAGTCAGGAGTGAAAATACTGGCAGCCTATAGTCTCAAATCTATTTTTTTTTTCAATCAGAAAGATTGCAATAGTACATGTTGTTTGACTGTATATCTATAAACAAATAAAACATTTTAGTTCATAATCTTGACAATATTTTATGGTTTGATGTTTTAAGCTATTGGATTCTACCAGATTCTAATTAAAAAAAATTTGAAAAAATATTTTTCCAAATTTATCAGACATTTATTTAAAAAATTGAAATATCAAAGTTCATATATATTGAAAACTTAATTTCAAAATTTGTTACAAGTAAGTATTTACAACTGACAGAGGCTGCTTTATTGTACATGCATATTTGTTTTGTTGTTACAGGAAGACTTCTTACCTATGTTTGGGTAGAACCACTGGCACATCCCAGGTCCTCTGAAAGAACACCCAATAGAAAGCTCTCAACCTGACTGAAACTTGAACCTACCCTGTGAGAGGCTGAGGAGTTTAAATTTGATGGCTCTAACCATTCACCTAAGCGCCGCCTTGTAATTTAGAACTCTGGCTGAATCAGTGCCTTGCAAGGTCCTTGTAATAATTGAGACGATTTGTGTTTATTACATAATTCTTGAAAAAGATAAATTACATTACAAAGCAAGACTTTTGTGTTAATTATTCTTTAATAAGTCTGTTCATATTTTTGTATCTTCAGACTGTTTCTATCAATTTGGGGGATGGGTGTGGGTGGGGTATTAACATTGTTTGCATTTGGATTGTATTCATATGTATACATTTTAATATATTTTTTTCTCATTTTAGGGTGGTTTATTTACATATTGTGTCCCCAACAAGTGGACGAGGAATCAGAGTGTCATTTTATGGCAAGGAGAAATGTATGTTTAAAAAATTTATATTTTTACTCTTGTGTATTGTGTTAACTTATGCAAATGACAAATATGTGCATGGTGCTTGTTGTTTTTTAAATTTTATTTATATTAAACTATGCTAAAAACAAACTTTAACAATGTACAAACATAGTCAAATGAGGTCAATAAACTAGTAACAAATATTGTTACTTCTGGGCAACAAGCATATGAATGAAGTAACAATTTGTCATGTTTTTTAGCGAAAAGTTGGTCGAAAAGTTATGTAAATATATAAGGTTTTCATTGGATTTAAAGTATATATTTAGAGGAAGTCCGCCATTGTATCTAAAATAAATAAATAAATGATTAAAGGTCAAGATTAATTATTTCAGTGCATTACACTGTGTCTTAAAACTGTTTTAGAACTCATCTTAACTAAAATCAAGATCACCCATCATCATCTGTTATTCTAAAATCTAAGTAAACACTGGTTTGCATGTAAAAAGTACCATACTTTCTCACTTATAAGATGGGGATTTTTCCACAAAATTTCATGTTCAAAGTGTGGGGCTCATCTTATAGGTGGGGTCTAATGACCTGGAAAAAGATTTTACATTATTTTTTGGTGAAAACATATAGAAGAAACCTGTAAGCGGTTATGCAATGACCCGACGTGCCATCATTATCGACCACCAATAATTTACCTTAATTAATTGGCCTTTGAAGTCTGTCGGTCGATGAGTAACTGTTTCATATACATTTCCCTGTGTTCTGCATGACACACTGCTTATTATCCGTTAGTTAACACTAAAACAAACTTTCAACTTCAGTCTGCCAGATACACCAAGCTGTAATTTACTTTGTGTTACTGTGTAGACTTGCCTCATTACACAGGTCAAGTAGACTGACTCTGAGATAAGCTTATGTCAAGGTGATATTGATCCGAGCAGTTTGACCTTGAGGGTGTGAAACCATGTGTTTTTATAAGAAGCTGCTGATTACATTTCTCTATGATATTATTGATTGGACAGCATGTACATAAGGACCGCTGGTCGATTCTCCTGTTCACTTTTTTCGCTTTGTCTAATAAGAGGGTCAAAGCAGAAATGGGTTATTTCCCAGGTGAAGTAGGGGGCCCGTTTCATAAGTTAATAGTCTTATAAGTGAGAAAATACGGTACTATTTAGGAGAATACTTTATTTATTCTGATTTTGACATAAAGTCAAACTTTGAAGTGTAATATTTATAATTTGCTTCAGTTGTAATGTTGTAATATTTAATTTACTTTTTGTTTTCATTGTTTCCTTCCAGTTGAGTATGTATACAAAAATATGAACAAAGACGAACAAAACAGTTATGTGGAGGATAGAGATTATATCTGCCATAAGAACATTGTGCTATATGAATCTGATGGTAAGATATATAGAGTCTCTTAATTGGTAAAGCTTATAATTCTACATATCCTATAAAAAAACAAGATATAAATCTTGGTTATTTGCTAACAACTACATGCAATGGTAACAAAACATTGAAAGAGACAAAAACATGCAAATCCAGATCAGACATAACCCAGCAGAGATTGCCTTATTTGTGTTTACACTATTTTCCTAAGACTTATGTGATAAGCTAGCTAGGAGGTTATATCTTTTCATAAGTTTAATCTCTTTATTTGCGAAATGAACTGATTATATGCATATGGTTATGTTATTATACCCCAAGATATGAAATGCATTGGATCTATATTGGAGTCCCAACCATCAGTCAGTCTGTTGGTCTATTGGTTGGTTCATTTGTAGATTTGTTTGTACTTTTTCTAATCTTCCTTTGTTGATTGTGATTTTTATACCCAACTGAAGAGCACTCAAGTGAAGATAACCAAACTTTTGAAAAAAGTCAAATACCACTACACTAGGTATGTATTCTATCAGTAATTGTATGCTGTTTTATTTAACATGTTGTGCTCAAAATAGTTGTGATCTATCCTTGTTAGTTTTTCTTACTGTTGCACCTAACATGTCATTTTTATTGTGTGTATATATTGACTTACAGAGCCCCTGTTGTTTGGTAACTGGCTGTATCCATTCAAAATCCACTTACCCTCAGATATTCCAGGTTGGTACCTGTTTGTGTTTTATATTCTACTAACTATTTAGCTCTTTTAAGTCTAGATGACAATTGATTGTCAAAGCTTGTTATTTTGAAAACCATAAAATTATTGCTATGTTAAGATATTTTCTATGCTGGATGTGTTTCTAAAGATTGTTGAATTTTTCCTAGATTTTCTGGTTACCTAGGAATCTTGGCTAAGGTGTTATCCTAAAAGTTTTGGTATTGCAGGTTCATTTTTTGCCAGCAGTGACTCACCAGATGTAACCTGGGAAGCAAGTGTGAATTATAGACTAGATGTGTCTGTAATTGGGGCCAGTCATAGTATGTCAGTAAGTGTATCTTTTGTGGTTCATGTGTTCTCTTTATCATTTTGATTATTGTTTTGACATAACAACTGCCATGATGGTGCCATGCAGCTATTTGGGTTGTAGGAAGATAGACAAATGTCTGGATAGAACCACCAAATAGGGTTGGCTTTTCACTTGACTGGAAGTCCAACTAGCTCTGTATGTGTTTATAACTGGTCCTAATCTATTCATTATTGGCAATAGCTGTCCTTCAATTCTTCCTGTAATGAAAGAATGGAAGGGCTCATGAATGAGCATTTAAATTTACTTATTTAAAACTTACTGCGATACCTAAATGGTTGAACATTTTCTAATGTGAAGCTAGCTCTCGAAAGCCTCCACAATTGTCATGGCCAGTAAATAAACTAATAGTGACCACAAAGCACAAAAAATCTATTGATCTAGTCAAGTTCATGGATCAATCTGGTCTTTAAACTTCATTTAATATTCATTCTGATATATTGTGACAGATAATCACCTAATACAGAGATAATAACCTGATACATATAAGCATGCTAGCTTTGACACCTTAATTACCTTACCCAATGTTTGCTACAAACAAGCAGTCATACTATGACGTTGGTGAGATGTCATTCAACTAATAGACCATTTCAAACCAAGCGTCTGGCCAATCCTATTCCGCTGATCAAGTAGACGCTTTGTTAGAAAATCTCGCGAGACTCGGCGTGTTTTGGCAAAACTGGGGGCTCTTCACTTCCGGATTTTGTATTATCTAATTGAACGTAATACAGGTCTTGAAAATCATGAAATTGACAAAAGTTCAACGTCTGAATAACCATAAGTTGCCAAATAGTGCACGTATACAATCATCAATTGACAGATAAATAAAACAATCGTAATAAAAATGAACTTATATCACGTTCATTTACATGTTAAAGAAATTATAATCATTACCGCCATTAAATTTACCTGGCCACACATGATCATCATCATGATCCCATATTACTTTGACCTTACTTGACTTGCAACTATTTGAATGAGGGTCTACACGCCTGGCTACGGCTTATTTTCCCATTCATGGCTTGAATGTTCTATGGCAAAATGTGGTCTAAAGTGCGCCCTACAGGGTACTTAATTTTTGTACCCGTTTTGTAAATTCATATTATGTTTCTCTTTGCGCGTGGATCCCTTTCATACCATCATAAAGTTCTACTCTAATTGAATCCCTCATTTTAAGACATGAGCGGACACCCCAACTAATAAAGCTAATTGGCAGTTTTATGACACCTTGTTTGTCTAGTGGACAGGAAGTGTGACCGTGTTTTGGCGTCTTTTCCCCTTCGCAAGAACACATGCATCCGCTATGCAGCTGTGTTTGAAACTGTCTCCATATGGCAGTCTTGTGGTTTATGACATTCACCATTTAAAGAGCAATATGCATTGACTTACGCGAGGACAATTAAAAGGACAAAACACTAAGGTCTACAATATCTTTTTTGGCTCATAAAAGGACCTAACGCTATTTTTAGCAGTACCAACAATGGTGCACCCTTTCCCAACCCCATTATTTTTTTCGTTAAGGAAGAGGAAACGTGGATGTGGGGATTTCAAGGAACACAATCTAATGTATTTTTTTCATCTCGTGTTTATTGCAAATGTATTATTTCAATAGCTCGCCTATTCTTTTGTAGTTAATCCGTTTATGATCATTCAATGGACTAAAGAAGTTTGTAAGGATATTTATATAAGTAAAAACATGCGCAGTCTGAAATATTACGACATAGTACAGTTTCCCCCCTCCACTCTCACTCCTTTAGAAAGTATACTTATGCCGCGAAGGTAAATCGTCAATAACGTTGCATATTTTTTCATAGCACACGCCGTTCAGGTGTACTTATCATTTTTAATCTCTCAACAGTACCCAACGTTCACACCCTCTCTATCTTCTAAATGGCAACTTGAAGACAATTATCGATCGATATCATGTTACACAGTATTAGAGAAATAATGGGTCGGTCAATTTGAAACAAAAATATTTCTTTTCGGCGACTTCAAAAGATAGTGACCGTCGATTGTTTCCCAGAATTTTCTTTGATGTTGCAGTGTTAGCTAGAGAGCCCAGAGAAAGAAATAACACCGCATTTATTTTTTTTACAACCTTGAAGAAATTAAAATCACAGTGATGTAATTAGCGACTCCATGTTATAAGTGCGTCAAAACTTCCTTGAAATAAAAAACTGACCTTTTTTCGAAGGTTGATTTTTTTTGTATTTTCTGGTCCATCCGAAGAATTATGTTATACATCTACATGATAAACCTATATATTTCCTTAATTGGCATGAGCAGCACTTTCAGAAAATGTATAGTTTTGATCATATTTTGTCATTTATACAAATTACAGAAATGGGTTGTTTTTGCTATCATCAATGTCAAACGAACGGCGTTGTTTACCATCACCTTTTATGGTTAAAGTACATCCACCAGTTTCTGTAACGAACTGTTCGATTGGTTTACGTCAGTATGACGTCAAACAAAACATGCAAGCGTCTTATCAACAAAACGACCTACAAAATCACAATAAACTATTTTGGTACGGACACAAATGATTAAATCCTTTGCGCAAGAGCCCCCAGTTTTGGAAAATCTCGAGAAAACGGGCCAAGTCTCGTAGTGCGAGATATAAATCGGCGCATGCGCACTAGACGTTTGAAATGGTCTATTAGACTAACCAGTGGCCTATGCAAAAGTGACATGTTACTTTTGGAGGTGTAAAAACTCCATTGACGCATCACTTAATTGTTGAACTTATCAACTGTTAATGGGTCCTGCTGAACTGGGGGATGTTTGAACAAGCTTGTTTATTTGTTCTATTAGCTTTGATCTATCATTTATTTTTTACATTGAATAGGGAACAAATTCGGCTGTTACTTGGCTTTATTTAAACAACCAAGTCATTTTGTAAGACAGAACTTTGTGTAATGGAGAATTCGTCTATATTTCTATCAAGTCTGTTTTATTGAAATATGTACCCTTTTTTTTTACTTTGCAAGTAACTGCCATTTCTTCCCCAATCCTTGCTAGTTATCATTCAGGAAACCACTTATCTAAAGATAGATAAGTTAAAGCAATTTCCATTTAATGGGAAAAAGCTTGTGGATATCTAAATATAAAAATAATATTAGATCATTGGTGTTGAGAAAATCTTTTAATTTTTATAAAACCAGATTTTATTTGTCATTATTCCTATTATCATGCAACTAAAATATAGTCAGGTCATGTTACTGATCTCCATTCGACTGGCCTAATCAATTCCAACTTTGTAGAACTAGAAAACCATAACATATCTGCCATTGTTGTACTGTAAATGATTCTTCTATTGTTGTAATCACTGTGTGTTTTATGTTGTGGATGCCAACAATGTCTGAACCTATAATGCCTAATTTGCTGTTGCCCATTTCAGTGTAGTTCATGTGTGCTAGTAAATCAGCGTGTGGAGCCGGGTACCATTGTGGGAGCTGCTCCAGACCCCGTGTCCTATACACATCAGCTGGCCTGGCTGTTGTTATTCTCTCAGGATATAACAGTGCATGCTAGGTAGATGTACTGACACCCATCCAGGTCAATTTGAGGGTCAAACGTCAAACAGATTTTGGTACCAATATAGATTGAGCTCATATGTAATAATGTGGATAAAAAACTGAAAACACTTTTGAAGAACTTTTTTTCATTTCTCTTGGTCATATATACATACCTGATGAGTGTCCTAAAGCAAAAATAATGCTTAATTCATTGCCTTAATTATTTATATTTGTGTACCAAAAGGCAAAAATCACCCCCACCCCCCATTAAAAATTATTAACCATTATTATACTTTAAGAAACAACAGTTATAACTTGATCTTTGTTTGATCTACAAACAAACTGTGGTGACATTTGACCTTCAAATTATCACTCCTTGTAGAAGAATGCCCTGTTAAGATGCACTGTTGAGCTGTGTTACCTGTGAAATCTTAAGCATACTAACAGTCACTCATCATACTCAATTATAATTATAGTTAGAGAGCAGTTTTTATTTTAAGTAAAGAATGATTACCAGTATATCTTGCTTTAGGTCAGTAAATACATGTATCTTTTGATAAGTATTACCATCCTAATAAAATAATGTCAAATGAACAATGGAAAGATGAGGCACTGGAATACATCCTTTGTTATGTGTTGCTGTTGCAGTTTCTGGTTGCAGTTTCTGGTTGCAGTTTCTGGTTGCAGTTTCTAAGTCCTGCTTTCCATCTCTCTTTGGAGTGAAATCACCCAATCTTTCTTTTCATCTTAAATCCCCACCATGCTTCTTTGTTAAATACAAATCTTAAGTTTTCCTTATTTTCCTACATCCTCATGCATTGATAACAAGCTGACTTGATAAAGACTTTGCAGCAACTAGTGTAGATCTTGATCAGACAGCTCCCAGGGATTTATTCCTTGATTCTTAGCCACACATTATAGCACAGATACTTATTAGAATTGTTAAGCTGAACATCCAGATGAGGACAGCAGAACAGAAGCAGAACAGCAGCAGCAGAAGCAAAAAAATCATGCTAGGACAAATTTAACAGAATGAATCCATTACGTCAGAATGCCATCAGAACAGATTTGGCATGTGAGTGACAGTGATAGTGGATTCTTTTTATCGCAACATGTAGCCAATTGTAAGGGTTTGCAGAGAGATCCTGCACCCAGAGAAGGACAGAAAACTTTTAACTCAACAGACTGGACTGTGTCTAGCTGTATGTTAGTGAAACTTCAATCTTTATTTTTGTATCTGGAAAATGTCTCATTTTTTATTCATGATAATATTGCCAACAATGTTTATTCTATGATTAATTTGAATTAAGATTGTTACAGATTTAAATGTAACATGATGCTGCATTCACTCTTTTATTTCTTTGCCTGATTTTCTACTTGTTTATTATATTGTAGACCATTTTTAAGATCTTCTTTATTCATACTTATTCTTTCTTAAAAATCTTACCAAACTGATGCTTGAGAAATATCTTTGCCTTGAGCTCAAAGTTCTATTGCCTCCAGCCATGTTTTTTTATATAACAGATCCTGCTGACGAAATGTCTTTGCCTGGCACTTGGAAATAAATGTTTCATTTTCATTTTTTTCTTATTTACAGTAATGATGTAATCTTATTTCTAAGCAATTTAATAAGTGTGTGAATTTCTTTTACAGGAATTTTATGAAAGCACTTGAGAATTGTCGAGCCAATCTATTTTTTTAGCATGTTAGAATTAATATGTTAAACTTGAATGAATCTTGAAGTATAAAAGTGTATAACTCTTCATGTCATTGTTGAACAATGAACAATGAGTTATATAAACATGGTTTTGTTCAAACTTTTTTTAATTTGTTTGCCAAAAGAAAAGTTAAGTTGAGAAGTGATCAGGTAGGAAGGGTAAGAAAGAATAGAAAATATGAAAATGAAAAAAAAACCAACTCTGATAGATAAAATAAACACTCCCAAAATTTTATTACAACATGAACAATTCTCACACACCAACCATCCAGAAGTCCAAATTGGTTTCTATCCACATGTTAATATTCCAGAAATTGGGTGAGTTTCTTTCCTTCCAGGACTTGATGGTATGATGATTATCTTTGCTTTGAATGTTCCACATCAGGACAGATACTGTAGAGCTGTCACTTGTGGAAATGTTTTATTGCTATCATTCAAGCCCAAGCTCAAAGACCCTTTCCAAAGCATAGGGAATTTCAAGGGTATGACAGTGACAATGAATTTTAAAAAACAAATACACATTTAAAATAGCAGTCACTCAAAATACAGTTGTAGACGTTACACTATACACACTTCTTCAGATATATTGTTAGAATATAAGACAGTTCTCAAAGTTTTGCAGTCATTCGCTTTAAAATTGTTGTGAACATTATCTTAAAACGACATATTTTGTAAGTAAGCAATGTGGCATATTAAAACACAAAGTCAGCTGACTTACAGTTACAACTTTCACAGCCATATCTGGAGCACTTGCTAGTGTTGCTGACAATTGAAACTTCAGCTGTGATAAGTTATATTAGCCAGTCAGCTAATATTGCGTATATATTACTGTTTTGAGTGAAAGTAAAATCAATTATTGATATTTCATGTATTTTTTTTGTGTGTTTTTTTATCTTGCATTCATCTGTACACTATTATGGTCTGTACATTATTAGGTTCTCTACATACTCCTGTTCAATTTGATTTTGTTTGCAGATGAAACTACTTATTCTCGTCATCTGAATTTATGTTTGCTTGCATGAAAGGTTCCTCTTACTTTAGAGTGATACTACAACCTTTCACCTTTGATCCGCTCACCTTTCAGGTAGACCAATCTGTGAATGTTCAACAATCCACTAGGTGTAAATGTCCCAGAAATTCTAGTCCCGAAGCTGTTCACTGGCTACAGCCAATCAGAAGTTTCATCTTTACTCGTGCTATTCATATTGTAACTAGGTGAGAAGTAATAAGTGTACATGTATATGTAAAACATATCTGACTGGTTTAAAAAATCGTCTTTGTGTAATTATATTCATATTTTACCTAGATCGGAAAATTATCGATGAGTGTCCCTGTAAATGGAAAAGGAATGACTGTTTTTGGCATGACCACTTTCTAGACAAAGGCCAGCTTACTGATGTGACCGCAAGATACATGAGGCTGAAAATGGTTTTGCCATTAAAATTCATCTAAAGAAGCATAAAAGCATTCAAGAAGATATCAACAACTACATTAAAAAACTTCAGCTCACTCTAGACATGAAGAGAAATGCCACTGTGGTCAGTGCATCTGCTCCCACAATAACTACCTCAGACAAAACACACATAGGATCTATAAAGCCCTCATCTCTTCAGTGCCGAAGACAGACAAGCGCATCATCCATGGCAATTTTAATACTCCACTTAATATAGCAAACAAGTCTGGGAAAGAGAATTTGGCACTCATGGAGGAAAATGCAACGACAGTGTCCTGCTGCACATTATCTAAACATCACACCTCTCTGTTTAACCTTACCAAATCAGTGAGACTTCTTGAATGCAGCCTTGCTTTAGGCACAAGCATCCCATTGATGACATTATAGTGAGGGCTTAGAACATGCAGGAGAGGTCACATTGTTGCATACATCCACTTAGAATATTGCAAGAAGAGAAATTTGTGAAGTGGCTTAATGTTAAAAAATAAAAATGTGATTGCAGTGCTCTTCTTCTTGACAGCAATCTGTCTAATTTCAAAATCAGCTCAGACATTGAATATAATTAGAAATACCCAGTTTGTCAAAGAAGAGGAATCACAGTTTTCACAAAGATCACAGTGTACCATGCAGTTGTGCTCATTAACGTTCTCTACAGTTGCAAAAAGTTGACACTAAACAGTTGTCATGAGAGACTGATGCAGTAGTTCAGTCTTCCCTGCCTTTGCAACCTATGCCTAATCCACTGGCAGTACAAGATTCCCAACACTGAGATCCTGAAGCAAAGTGATCATTTCAAGCACCTTCACAACATTGCGACAAATCTGCTGAACAGGTTATGACTCTAGTATGATCGACACCTGCATCCCTAAACAGCTCATTTATTGGAAATGTTTCCAAGGCAAATAAACATTAGGTGGAACAACAGAATCATCTCATGGACTGCCTGAAAGCTTTTTTGAAGTATGTAAGCATCAAAACTGAAAACTGGTTAAACCTTGCTATAAACTCCTTCCTTACACAGGCTCAGCCGAATAAAGAACCCTAACTGCAGAGATACCATTTGCAAAAAACCTGAAGCAGTCGGTACCATTGAAGCTAACAGCATCTTTTTTGTGACCATGTTGTGACCTAGGATTTCTTACCCATGCATCTACTCATGTAGCTGTAGCTCTGTAGCTGTCATGGTCATCTTTGACTCCCAAAAGAAGAACAATAATTGAAACAATGGAAAAGTGTGCATTATACATGAGTGTGTACGGCATTAAAGTTTTATATTTATTCTTTATGTAATGATCTTAGATATGATAATGTTGTCTTCTGTTATCCTCCCACAATATTCATATTATTACTATGTGAGAAATTATGAAAATATAAATGTATGTGATATGTAAAGAGTTAACTGGTTAACTTCTAGCCCCTTAGGTCAACCAGTTACACAATCTGTAACTGGTTAATCACTTTTAATTGAGGAATATATTGAGATTTGTTAGTCTTTATTCACTTTATGAGTATCTGTTTCATAAACCCACTAATCAAAGTGAACTGTAGCATGTAGCATGTACCCCAATAAAATGCAAATAATGATGGTAGAAACAATAACCAGTTAATGATTTCATAACCGTTGCCCTCCCTAATATCCCTGTATGAAGTAAGCTTCTTTGTTGTATATTTGTATTGTTTCCTTAGCCTACTTTGGCATTTATACTTGATCTCATTCTTCTAATATTTTCATAAGCACTTGTTTCGACCATTTGGTTTGGTGGCCATTGTATAACGCTTCGATAGTTTTGTTGTTTATGCTTGATATATTTTCTGTGTCCTAATTCAAGTTCTAATGCTTACTGTGATTAAACTATTCTTTTTCTTTTTAATCTGAATTATAAGTCTGGTTATATGCCCAATTCTTGTTAAGTTGGAAGTTTTGCTTACTTTTGTGTACTTAATGTAAGTTCTTGATTATATTCTAGTAAGACTTCAAAAATACTTGTAAGTTTTGATAACCTAAAGTCATTTTATTTTATTTTGACATAAATTCAGCATGCCAGTTTTGTAATTGCTTTATCTTGCCATGATGCTTATGTACTATCATATCAGTTATTGCTTTTGCACTCATGGTCATAGGAAACAAAATAAAAAAGTAAATATATATTTAATATATATTTTAAATAAATTGTGAAAGCATAAGACTATTGGGTTCAGAATATTACATGCATGTCTGAATGTTTTGTTTTTTGGTTAATGTATCTGGCAAGCTTCACTTTATTTAATACATTATAAATGTACATTTAATGCTGAGTAGCAACATTAATCATTAGCTAATCCCACTTTGAGTTATTGATGTATGTCATGTTTAAACTTCATTGTATAAAAATGATTGAAAAGACTATCCTGATGTTTATTTACTTTTTGATATTTGATTTTTGGGGCAATCATTTAAGTACAATAAACCTAAAGAGTAAATATAACATTTTTAATAAAGAAAATGTTTGTTTTAGTTAATACAATTATAAATATTTTTAAGAAAATATTAATTTGATAAGAAGCTTTATAAATTGCAGTTCTAATTTATTGCCTTTAACTATTGAGGCTTATACCCATGTCTCCTGGGTTCAAGTCTTTATCAGCATGAAAATACACCACAAGTTCGGGCTGAGCTGAGTGTGTTGATGGTTATCATACATCTTGATAATTGTCTGGCGTCTGACTCCAGAACAAGTTTGTGCTGGGGTCCTGCATGTGTTGATGGTAACCATACATCTTTTGATATTTATATGCGGTCTGACTCCAAAACAAGTTTGTGCTGGGCTACTGCAGTGTGTTGAAGGTTACATCTTGATATTTGTCTAAGATCTGACTCCATAACAAGTTCTTGCTGGGCTACTGCAGTATGTTGATGGTTACATCTTGATATTTGTCTAAGATCTGACTCCATAACAAGTTCTTGCTGGGCTACTGCAGTGTGTTGATGGTTACATCTTGATATTTGTCTGGGGTCTGACTCCATAACAAGTTCTTGCTGGGCTACTGCAGTGTGTTGAAGGTTACATCTTGATATTTGTCTGGGGTCTGACTCCATAACAAACTCTTGCTGGGCTACTGCAGTGTGTTGATGGTTATCATACATCTTGATATTTGTCTGGGGTCTAACTCCAGAACAAGTTTGTGCTGGGGTCCTGCAGTGTGTTGATGGTTACATCTTGATATTTGTCTGGGGTCTAACTCCAGAACAAGTTTGTGCTGGGTTCCTGCAGTGTGTTGATGGTTACATCTTGATATTTGTCTGGGGTCTAACTCCAGAACAAGTTCTTGCTGGGCTACTGCAGTGTGTTGATGGTTATCATACATCTTGATATTTGTCTGGGGTCTGAGTCCATAACAAGTTCTTGCTGGACTACTGCAGTGTGTTGATGGTTATCATACATCTTGATATTTGTCTGGGGTCTAACTCCAGAACAAGTTTGTGCTGGGGTCCTGCAGTGTGTTGATGGTTACCATACTTCTTGATATTTGTCTGGGGTCTGACTCCATTACAAGTTCTTGCTGGGGTCCTGCAGTGTGTTGATGGTTTCCATACATCTTGATATTTATCTGGGGTCTGACTCCAGCACAAGTTCTTGCTGGGGTCTTGCAGTGTGCTGATGGTTACCATACTTCTTGATATTTGTCTGGGGTCTGACTCCAGCACAAGTTCTTGCTGGGGTCCTGCAGTGTGTTGATGGTTACCATACTTCTTGATATTTATCTGGGGTCTGACTCCAGCACAAGTTCTTGCTGGGGTCTTGCAGTGTGCTGATGGTTACCATACTTCTTGATATTTGTCTGGGGTCTGACTCCAGCACAAGTTCTTGCTGGGGTCTTGCAGTGTGCTGATGGTTACCATACTTCTTGATATTTATCTGGGGTCTGACTCCAGCACAAGTTCTTGCTGGGGTCTTGCAGTGTGCTGATGGTTACCATACTTCTTGATATTTGTCTGGGGTCTGACTCCAGCACAAGTTCTTGCTGGGGTCTTGCAGTGTGCTGATGGTTACCATACTTCTTGATATTTGTCTGGGGTCTGACTCCATAACAAGTTCTTGCTGGGGTCCTGCAGTGTGTTGATGGTTTCCATACATCTTGATATTTATCTGGGGTCTGACTCCAGCACAAGTTCTTGCTGGGGTCTTGCAGTGTGCTGATGGTTACCATACTTCTTGATATTTGTCTGGGGTCTGACTCCATAACAAGTTCTTGCTGGGGTCCTGCTGTGTTTATGGTTTCCATACATCTTGATATTTATCTGGGGTCTGACTCCAGCACAAGTTCTTGCTGGGGTCTTGCAGTGTGCTGATGGTTACTTCTTGATATTTGTCTGGGGTCTGACTCCAGAACAAGTTCTTGCTGGGGTCCTGCAGTGTGTTGATGGTTATCATATATCTTGATATTTGTCTGGGGTCTGACTCAACAAACTCTTGCTGGGCTACTGTAGTGCCTTGATGTTTACATATTAATCATTTTCTGGGCGTCGGCTTCAGGTACGGGAGGCCCCGGGTTCGATCCCGGGCCGCGACATACCAAAGTCGTTAACAATGGTAGAGGTATAGCTCTCCTTGCTAATGCTCAAGCAAATATAAGGGTAGTTCCACGACTGGTTGGCCCGGTGTCAGGATAATGTGACTGGGTGTGGTATCATGCCAGGTGTTCACGGCATGCTATACACAGTGAAGGCAGCACTATATCTGCTTCAAGTGGACACCGTCTCCAGATAACTGAAATACTGTTGGTGGGACGATAAACCCAATAATCTGGGTTCTGATGCCAAACATTAATTTTCTAGATGTAAATATAAGGAAATAGAGACCAATTAAAATAATGAATAATCTACTTGGACAACTCTTAGACAAATTAAGCTATGTAACTTTTCATAAGTAGTTTTATGTTATTATTTTGCAGTAAGTTTCTTTTATCACTGACCTTTTGATGTACATGTGCCCTTTGATTATTGTTAATATGTTTGTGTTTATGTTTATCTGCTACTAGGCTTCATGAACATATTCATCAGGCAGGCAGCAATGTCAAGCTACGAGTAATCATCACAAATAAATCCAGTATCCAAGTTCAGTCACTAAACTTAAAGGTAAGTTAGGAGTTCAAAAATCATGAAATAAGTTGCTCTAAATGTCTGTTCTTTCCAAATATATAAATAATCCTGATGGGGATTTCTGCTGAAATTAGATGACAATGTCGGAGCTTATTATCTAGATATCGATATATCATGATCTCAAAAATAAGTGGTTTTCTTAGTGTGCAGTGTGGTTTTAGATAGGAAATATTAGTTGTAATGATGATTTTGTTCAAAAAAGAAGCTCATTAGGTCATATTTTAGAAAAAGCTTGTGAACACACTAGAGGCCACATTAATGGCACAATATTGACTGAACTTGGCCAGAATCTTTGCCACTATAAAATCTTAGATTTGATTTGAAGTGGGTCATATGGATACAGTTGGTCAATTTTCTGGAACATGCTATCAGCCCAGTGGCCACACTAATGGTACAATCATTGATAAAGATTTCTAAAGTAAAAAACTATCGTTACCTGACGCCAGATATGAGCCTACTAAAAGCCAGTGTCCTCAGGTGAGCGATTAAGGTCTATCTTGACCCTCTTGTTTTAATTTGAGATTTTTCTTATTTATTCTTTGTGTAGGGACACTTAAAATGTTTTTTTCTTTTCCCAAAACTTAGATTTATTTAAAAATTATTTTTTAGAAAGTATCTTAATACTTAGAGACATTGTTTAATTGTAAGAATTGTAAGTTGCTTATGATCTGCTGCATGCCAACAAACAGAAGAGAATAAAAGAATCTTTATTGAAAGGAAAGATAGTATTAATGTGCAGAATGACGAATTTACAATTTGCACCATAGATGCATTAGGATTCAGGTAAACAAGATTGATGAAACCTTGTTTTTGTATCTCATTAACAAAAATATTATATAAATATGAGCCATCTTATATGACATATGTTTTACTTTTAGATATAACATTTCACATTTTATGGCAATATAATGACTTCCACTTACAACAAAAATGAAAGAGTTTTTATAAAACTGAAGCCATACTTCTCTCTGACTATTAAATCTTTTTTAACTATATATATTTAGAGAATGATGCATTACAAGTTCATGCCTTCTACCTTGTTTTCATTGTTTTTCTTGGACAACAATGTTACATGGGCCAGTGCACATATTTACAATTTTAAATCAACAGACAATATACAAAAAAAAACTTTGTTTGCAACATAATACACCCAAGGTAGTATGTGCTCTTTTGACACCCAATTGAAGAGCACATGGGCAGATAATGATACTGTCGAAACATGCATATAGGTAAATATGGTGCTACTCTTGGTCCCCTGCACAAATCTTCTGTAATAAAATCATCATGCCAAAACCTTATTTGGGGCTGGATGATCTGGATCTATATTATTTGTTCAAGCCTAATCAATAGGAGTTAAAAGAAACAAAAAGATTAATGTCAGTTTATGGGACTGATTAAATCTGGTAATATGTACTGTGAACATAAATAGTATTTTCATATATCAAGATCTAAAAGTAATAAAATCCAGTATACTTGTTAAATATCATGAACCCTTGTTACTATGTCTGATAACTGTATATTTTTCTTACCAGCTAATGCGGAAGATACGCCTTATGAGTAAGAAGCCAAAATTCCGAGAAGATCCAAATGTTGTGTACCATGACAAGCAGGTGGATCGCCTAATTTTCCGGGTTGAGGACAAACTGGTTGTGGAGGAACAGACAATACTCATGCAGAATTTTCAAAAGTAAGGTTTAGAAGGTGTATAGATTTCAAGATTTTGGGCCTCTTGCTTATGTTCTCTCCCCATCAGAAACTTGTTTACTGATACTTCCTGTTAAGAAATGGCATACTTTACTTATGTATTGACTTGTTTTTATTTTAAATATCAATTGCATTGTATTGAGATTAGCTGGAACTAGAACCACAGAAAAAATATAGATATGTTTTTATGGTATCAGCAATACAGAGTATGTTAGATCATTTGACATTTCATTATATAAAAGTTCACCAATTTTGTTTTTCAGAGGTCTTGACCAAATTCAAATTCCTTTAAAAAACCAATATGGCATTCCCATCTGCCCAAGTGTACGAGGCATGCATATTCAGGTAAGTATCAATCTTCTAATCAATTTCTTTTCTAAGAAAAGAAATATAAACTTTTTAAGCATTTGGCCCTTGTAATGAATTTAAAGCCATATCCCATGCTAAATTTGAAAATGTATTTCCTGAAGGTTTATAATTGATGTTTAATACGTTAGGAAATGCTTTGGCAAGAATGTTCTGTCATTGGATAACTGACAAGTACTGGCACTACTTACCATTGTTTTGAAACAGACAAGACACATAGACTTATGTTTGAAAGTGGGTTTTCTTTCAGCTTTTCAACTAGTTTTCTGTACATTGGCACATTATAACAGCTGGATAATTGTCATATAGGTAGCTGGTGATGTTTTGTAAATACAAAATGCATTTTGTATTATGCTTTTTGCATACATTTTAGAGTTTCAAATCATTAAAATCTCTTACATATTAAATATCTGATAATGTGACTGTGGTTCAACTGTAAGGCCAATGATGAATGGAATATTGTTGCAGTGTGACTACAGAGTGCTGCTAACAGTTTTGCTGGCTAATGGTACCACATTTGAAATTACCGTGCCAGTACCTGTGATTGTGACCCAGCCTAACGGACAGGTAAGAGGTCTCATATAATTAGGCGTTGCATTTTTGGCACAATCCCGTAAAAGTGATATCAGACTGTTTACCTAGGAATGGTTACACTAAATACAGGCTTGAAGTAGAACCTGTGACATGGGTTATTATTCTTCAATAACAGTCTGTTTCTACATTTGATCAGATTTCCTGTTTTAAAGATAATTTGAATATGTTGGTGTCAGAAGTAAGCTGAAATCTTGTAGACTTAAAAAACCAATAACTCTTATGCACAATAATGACTGACTAGCAAATTAAGGTTATGTGTTTCAGTTAAGCAGAACTTTCTTATATGTTACAATTTTTTTTTTCTTTTTTGGTCTTCTTAATAGACCATAAATCTTTCTAATATACCATAAATAGCTCTTTTCACCATGGATGGTAATAGGGGTCATTCATAACTGTGTCATGGTGCAATTTGCTTCCCATGTTTTGCAATTACATGTAACTAAAGAATATAGAACAAGCATTTCAATCTCTAGAACATGTAATAGAGGAGCATACCTATGTTCATGGATATTTGGAAATGATCTCTGATTGTATGACCCTTCTTGAAATAAGTTGAGATGTTTATTATCACTGCGTCAATAGTTAGACAGTAAAAACCTTGTGACCAATTATTCAATATTCAAAACTGGTTTATATTGAAATATCCTGGGTGAAGAGATCTTGATCCATGCATTCTTGTTCTTGTGGTGCACCGGCCGCACCAGTGCAAGTGGTAGAGTGTCAGCTTGCGGATCGGGAGGTCGAGGGTTCTAACCCCGGCCAGGTCAAACCAAAGACTTTAAAGTTGGTAGTAGTGGCTTCCCTCCTAATGCTCAGGGCTAAGGGGACAGCATTACGCCTGACTCGTCGGTGTCAGTATAATGAACCAGCTGGGTTCAGTCCCTGGGAACCTCATAAGTGCCCCTGTGCTGTAATGATAGAAATGTTGCTGCACAGTATCAGCAAAAATGCTTGCAAATCCCAAATCTCTTTTGTGGTGCTATGCATGTCTGTGATTTTTATGAATGAGTAACATGCATATTTTTATTTCAAGTTCATGGCATTTCTGTTCCAGTGGACACAATGGAAAGCCCCACCCTGGCTATCCAGTGATGGTTACCAAATTCAGCACAGTGACAGTGTGTTTGGGGTGCCAGAAAATGTACTTAGTAAGGTTCCATTTTTATTTATTCAGGAAATAATTACTTACTTGTTTTATAGCTTACTTCAGCACAAGCTCAGGGTGAGCTATGGTGATCACCGACCATCTGGCATCCACAACCTTACTGAAATGATATCTCAATACCCACTGGTCCAAATTCAATCAAACTCCATCAGAATCATGTGTAGGCAAGGGGAACTGAAGTTATTTAAAGAATTTTGATTCGTCATACAAATGTGACTGCAAGGGGTGTGGCCATTGTTTCAAAGCTGGTTATAAACTAAAACTTTAAAAAATCTTCTTGTCATAAACTACAAGAGACATAGCCTTATCATATATGTTCATATAGTGTTCCTCCTTCCAGACTTCCTGACTAAAAACGTTGACCTGTCAGAAAACATGGACTACCAGGTGTTTGACTATTTTTCATACTTGGGTATACAATAAACTTTTAAAATCCTCTTGTCAGATACATCATACTACAAGATACTATTGAGACCAGGGTTGTGGCAATTTTCCATGTATTCTTGTCACAAACTTCCAAAGTCTAGAGGTTTGATATTTAGTATAACTCTTCCATGGGATGCCCTATATCAACGTTGCATATAAGCAAAAAGTGATCATTCAAAAAACATTCATCCAAAAATGTGGCCATTCTCCTCATACTGTTAGACCAAAACTCATGAACCTGATTGTCCATATGATTTTTATAAACTTCTCTTTCAACTGTGTTACAGTTTTTCTGGTCTGTCAAAAATTGCTTATATTCCTTGCTCGTTATTACTTCAAGTCTATGGCACACAGGTGAGCAGTACATGGCCTTCATGTTTTTCTTAATTATTTTTATAGTTACAAGCATTAAGCAGTTAATAAAATGTAATATTTTATAAAATATTTAAAGATGTGTTTATATTTGAGACATTTGATAAATGAAAAACTGTTAATTACATTTACTTTATAATGCTTTTTGGATAATAAATTTATCATTGTAAGTTTACTGTAGAAACAACATATTAATTAATCAAACAGAAATAATTCACTTCAGGGATATAAAGAATACAAGAAAATATTTAAAAACAGTTTTTAGAAATAAATACAAGTAATGTTTGTTTACATTGATCTCACAAATATTATTACTGTAAACAAAGTGTCGGGAGCAATAGTGTAACCAAGGATGAGAAAGTAGTTATTTTTCTAGTGGAACTTAATATTAGTTTATTTTATATGTTAATAAATAAGTGATTTTATTAAATTATTTATTGACAATTTTATTAGATAACTACGTGTATGTACAACATTTCACATTTAATACCTACTTATAACAAAAAACAACTGTTTCCCAGACGACTTTTTGCAGTTTTTGCATTAATCCAAGTCAGAAAATGCTTGTTTGTGTTTTTTGTGAAAAATCTACACATTGTGAATTTATAACACATTAAATTAAACACTATCAATTCATGCCGTGAATGTTTGAAAACTGAGAATAGTTTGTTTCATAAATTTATGCAACCTGTTGGCGTCTACACATAGACCGAATTAAAACAAATGGCTGTCATTTCCCAGAGCTTTTTGCAGAACTCTCTATCATTTTTTGGCTCTGCCTTATTAGCCAATCAAATTACTTCAAATGCGGGCTTTATATCTATATCACTTTTCGGCCCGGGCACTGTTTTAAAGCAGGCCGTGGTGTTATCGAATGTAGCAGGTGCTTTTTTTATAAGACTAATAAGATATAGTTATTTAATAAACTATGATATTGACTTTTGTTCCCTGTCTAAGACACAACACCATTGTCTTCATTTCAGAAAGTGAATGTTTCTCCAACTTGCCAGGTTTCCAGCCCTTGGGATAATTTGTCTAAGACTGACTTTCTTAAAAGTCTTCTTGACAACTTAGGCTGACTAAGAAATGGATCTACAGCCAGTGGATGGCCGAGGAACAACATACCTCGCATACCTAGGCAGTGAAAAACGTTCTGATATCAGTGACTTAAGATTTCATACAAACTTTCCATGTAACCAAGGCTTGAAAGAATGGAAATACCGGTATTATAGCTGCAGTTGTGGCATGGAGCAATTGTTACTCTCTATGTACTGCTATAATGGAGGTCGAGTGGAGACAGAATAAACCATGACCTAAAATGTAATGATGATAGGTACAAACTTTTTGGAGAACTTTTTGGCCCATGTCACTAGTTTTAGATATACATTTAGATTTATATATTAATACAAATGATTTATTCACAGTGGCTAATTATGATATTAACCTTAACTTGCTACTTCTGTAAACAAGCTAGACTAAATTGTAGTCATCTTACTTTGTCATGCAAATGTGCCTGGACATATTACTGGGGACATATGATAAAATATTGCAGATTCTGATCAGACAGCTCCCATGGCCTTGTACCACCATATAATTTAAATCAGGGTGAATTTTGTCCCTGCATATGCAGCACAGTTAGCTATTTAAAGGACCAGCCAACATGGACTGCTTTGCCACAAACACATTGATGAAGTTGTTTTTTTCTGTAAGTAGATAGTGTTAATAATTTGGTCCCAAAATCCTGAAAGTCAAGTTTTCTCTCAGATTGGAAGTTGATATTTAGTGGAAATTCCAATTGGCATCTTCAAATGATGAAAAATAAGATTATTACTTACACTATTTTACCATCGAAACAGTGTTTAAAACTGTGTTATTAAAATCTGATCCTATCTATGGTTAGTTAACATCCACAAAGTCAATGGATTTCTATCTTTACTTCAAGAAACCAGCTACATTAATAACTAGCCCATATAAATTTTCAGAAACAGCTACGTTTATAACTAGCCAATATTAATTCCCAGAAACCAGCTACATTTACATCTAGCCCATATTAATTCCCAGAAACCAGCAACATTTATATCTAGCCCAAATTAATTCTCAGAAACCAGCTACGTTTATAACTAGCCAATATTAATTCTCAGAAACCAGTTACATTTATAACTAGCCCATATTAATTCTCAGAAACCAGCTACGTTTATAACTAGCCCATATTAATTCTCAGAAACCAGCTACTTTTATAACTAGCCCATATAAATTCTCAGAAACCAGTTATATTTATAACCAGCCCATATTAATTCTCAGAAACCAGCTACGTTTATAACTAGCCCATAATAATTCCCAGAAACCAGCTACGTTTATAACTAGCCCATATTAATTTTCAGAAACCAGCTACGTTTATAACTAGCCCATATTAATTCTCAGAAACCAGCTACGTTTATAACTAGCCCATATTAATTCTCAGAAACCAGCTCAATTATATCTAGCCCATATTAATTCTCAGAAACCAGCTATGTTTATAACTAGCCCATATTAATTTTCAGTTAATAACAAATGTAGGTTATATGAAATCTTTATTCAAATGCCAAAGACAGAAACTAAGCAGCAGATAGTGTAGATTCTGATCACTGGTGGGAGCTGGCTGATCTATATCTACTCAGTTTGTGAAACACTCATAAATTCATGCTGAACAGTCAAAGTTTGAATTAATACACATAGGTACAAAACTACCATCATTTTTAGTAACAGTTAAGCATTTAATAACTTTCTGCATGCTGAATAGTCCCATTTTTTTCTGAAACATTTATTTAAAGCAACCCAAATATCAGCACTACATAAAATGTATGAAAAATTGTTTATAATGTCACGAAAATATACAGATGTCTGTGATATTGGCCCACCTTTATACAGCACAAAAATGCTCCTTCATATTCAAATACAGCTTTTTTTTCCATTTTTATATCATTTATTATTTTACATTTTATATTTTGTCTACTCAGAAGCTTAGCAGTGTTTGTTTTTGTTAACTTATGAATGTGCTGACAACAAATAATTTCTAGGACATAACCTGTTTTCAATTATAATTCACATTTTTCTCGCCTATTTTCACTTTAACCTGATTATACTCTATTCGTGTTAAACATCATTGTATTCGGCGCCATATGACCTGTCAAGTGTCGGTGTGCCATAAAACCCAAAATACAAATTCTAGGACATTTATATTTTTTCATAAGTGTGAATAAATATATGTTTCTAATATGATGTTCCATTATATAAAACTTATTTCATTTATTAAATAACTCATGATTAATAATTGTAAGTAAAAGATATGAGAACAATTAAGAACTTAAGTGGAGTTTTTTTCTTCTTCTTTTTTTTCAGTTGTAAGAAAAGGACAGAGATAAGAAAACAGGGGTAAATGTATTATTTGTAAGAAAAAAGTTGAAATGTGGCAAAGAGTTACATGCTTTTATAAGATAAAAAGGGGGTAAATGTTAGTTATAAGAAATAATTGGAAAAATGAGAAAAAAACGAGAGTTTATTGAATAGTTTAGACACCATGACGTTTCATTTGTATTCTCTGCAAAGGTTAACTAATTAAACATTTCTCAAGCCATCTGAAATGTTGACATATTTTTTTGAGCCTTATATCTTTATGCAAGCAAAAAATCATAATTTCTTTTGCATAGATGCTAATATTTTTTACTATTTGTATATTTATTTATTTACAAAATTGTATACTTTTATAACATTTTATTACTGTTGATGAGCTATATTTTTGTAACAGACAAAAAATTATCATAGTTGAAAACCTTTGTATTTTTTATACAATTTTACTCTTTTTTTAAAATTAATTACGTTGTTACGCTGTTGTTTCTTGCATCATTTGATACATAATTGTTATTGACTTGTTTATACTGACCAATGTCTTGTACATGATACAAGTGGTGTGACTGAAATCAGGACATAGAAGTTTACATTGTTTTAGGTAACTGTGGTTCTATTTAGATAGATGTCTGAGAGATGTCCTTTACCAAAAACATTATTTTGCTCTAAGACTCCAAGTGATATGTTATTTATATCTTTAAATGCAGCCTGGAAAAGCTTGGTCTAGTGTTCAGTTAAAAGGGTTTCCAAGAAAAAGCAAAATACAAGGAAAATTGAACAGTAAATATAGATGATATATTTTTATCTGAATATGCCATTCTTCAAAACTTTTTTTTATTTTTATTGGTTATTCAGAACCAAAAGCATGGTAACCTATGTAAGCTGCTTACTTAGCACATCATCAAACTGTGCATAAAAACATGTTATGTGTAGAAATCATCCATAAACAAGACAATAACTGGTTCCAGGCCACATTAAACACATCCTAGTAATATGAATCAATAACCTCTATGATTCATAAACTCCTGCTAAACTGGTTCCAGGCCACATTAAACACATCCTAGTAGTATAAATCAATAACCTCTGTGATTCATAAACTCCTGCTAAACTGGTTGCAGGCCACATTAAATGTGGCTATAAACTTGATAATTAATTTGTACATAACGAATTGCAAATGTATGTTTTATAATTTGAGCACTATTTTTGTGTAGTTCACATTTACATATTGACATATATGTTATATAGCTGTGATACATAGTGATATTTAATCACAATTCCTATTTTAAAAATTATTAATTATTTGCATGCTAAATGTAAGTTACATAACACATATTCATGGTTAACCAACATTTCAATTTCATAATCAATAATTGTTCAAAATACAATAGCTGATTAATTCTGATTATTATCCAGTCTGATTTGTAGTCTGTTGTGCAATTATAAATAACCCTTGTTATTTGCTTCTTAAGCAACATATCTCCATTTAAGATCTCTATGAGTGTCGCACTTTTTATTCTTCTGAAATTTTGTACTTCTCGCTTGTTCATGTTAAGCCACTCATTCCAATTAAGGAAATAAATCTTGGTATGTATTGTTCTTTGACATAATAAAGTATATAAAATAGAAAACAAAATTTGTGAAAACGGTACATGTAGATGCTTTTTATCAATCTTTTTTATCGCAATGTGTGTAAAACATAAAAGAACAAGAATATAAAAAAACTCACCGACTTGTGCAATATGTTTATTGATGTTGTTGACTTAACTTAAATGGCACATTCTCAGGATAATGGAAAAATGAGCACATCTTTCAATCTCTTTCATTGTTTAGACAGTAAAATGCAGTAAAACTGTGTCAAGCATTGATAATTGGCCCTCTGACAAAATAAAAGCTTTGATCTGATGTCACTCTCTAATTTTAGTTGCTTTCATTCCCTGGGCCAATTATTGATAATTGACCCTGTAAATTGGGCCAGAAAAAAAAAATATATATATATATATATACATTATGCAGTTATTTATGATTGTTGGTTTAACTGACAAATCAACTTTCCTTTTTTTATACCAATGTTGTTCAATATATATTAATAGATGTGTTCATTTATGCTTGTTAAACCTGCTTTGCGTTTAACCTGTTATGCCTAAATTGACCATGCTTATGCAAATAATGTAAATTCAGATCAGACAGTTCCTACTGGGAGCTTGTGGGAGCTGTCTCATCAAAATCGCCACTATTTGCTTTGTCAATAGTGTGCATGTAAAAAAAACACATTAAAAACATAAGTAAGGATATTAAAACCTTTAGCAGACTGAGGGTGGACAGATTGTTAAAATAACAAATTTGTCTTCTTTTGTTTATAACTACATAAAAGGGTAATATGTGTATAAAAATAGACAAAGCAACAAATAGAATAAGTCCTGAGCTGGCACCTGTTCAGTTTGGATCTACACAACTTGCCCATGCCTTAGTTAGATATAATAAGAAGGCTAAAGTTAAGACTTGAGTGTGAGTTTATCAAACTTTAAGCACAAGTCTATGACAATTGTTAAGCATTTTATTGTTCTGATTTGATTAACGTCACAAACCCAAACATTAATGCACTTTGAAATGATAAAAATCCTAAAAAACTGCATGATTTATGTCAGTAGGTCTTAATTGACAGTAGTCCTTAGTGTTTTTACTGTTACTTACTAGCTTATGTCATTGAGGTAAGGTATTTAATTTTTTTTTACTGAATTGTTAGATGAACTTAACCCATATCTTGCTACATTTATTAATATGCAATATACAATCTTAGTTATTTGTAAAGATAACAAGATTATATTGCTTGATCCTGCAGCAAATAGTACAGATCTGGATCTACACTACTTATCTATTTCTATTCAAATCAAGCTTAGCAGACTTAGAATTCAAACATGCCATGAAATTATATTATGCACTTTAATTGGTTGTAAACACTAGCCTATTTGATTATGATAAAGTAAACAAAGTGTTTTGTTTATTAGTCTTTTTACAAGTAGAGCACTGACTTCCCATTATTATTATACTGTGTTGTTATGTCACCAGATACAAAGTACATGGCGGCTATATTGGATTCACATTCGTCTGTCCGACCGTCCGTCTGTAGACAAAATCTGTTCACATTTTTTCTCAGCTACAATTTGATATATTTTGATAAATCTTTACAAGACTGGTAAGTATTAAGCCTATCCTTCGTACACCACAGCTTCATTTTAAACAAGTTATGTCCCTTAGTTATGTTACTTGAATACAGAAACTGTGGCAACGCAGTATCTTGGGGTATTCATCATCTTCATTGATATTGTTTTTAACTTTTATTTGATGAGAGTTATGGCTTATGTTGGCATCTTCAGCAGGGGTCTTAAGGTTATAACATCATTGATTTAAGTGGGTACATGATCAAACATTATCTAGAAGATAGTGTTATCATTGATTTCTGGTCTGTTCTACGATTATTTACACCAGTCTCTGTTCCACTCAGTGACTTGTAGTCGTTCATTGTTTTTATTGTGTTACACACTGCTACTTTGCACCCAATGGATAATGATTGATGTAAAAAAAAAAAAAACTGCTAGGGAGGTAATAATTTTAGTATAAAACTAATACAAATGGAAGACCAATCCAACAAGATTAATTATAAATAGCTATTATTTTTTACTTTTTATGATAAATTGTGTTTACTTTATTATTCATTTACTAGATTTTTATTATCTTAGATGATTGTTTACATAAAGAGACATAAAAAATAAACGTGTTGGTTGACCTTTTTTATTCTATCCTTTCTAACAGTGTTTCACCTTTCATTGATCAGAAACAGGTGTCATATTGAAGGGACTTTACACACAGAGAAAAATAAACATTTTTGAGAAATGTTTATATCTTATCCTTTAAAGATATCATAGTTATAAAAATAACAACTTGGTTGCTGATCAGGTAGCTTCCCATGTGTGGTCTGTCATACTGGTGTAGGCAGCAACAGTATATACTGCAATGGCTGTCAGAACTGGGTGCACAAGAATTTTAGTGGGCTCAAGGGCCTGTTCGAGGATTCTGACTAGATGTTCAAGATGATGGTGAACGGCTCGCCCGCTTGACGGCAGACCACAAAGTGATGTCCAGGTAGGTCTAGAGGTTGTAGGTTCTTTTTGCTACCTAAGAGCTTTCCACAGGTGATGGCTGTGATCTTGCAACACCTACATACGTGAAGACTGCTTGTAAGAAGTTAAGGGAGCTGCTACAGGTCCTTACTTTACGCCACCCATCATGCAAGAGTCGTGGTCGAGTATATAGCACTAGTGTGCGGAGCGCTAGGCTCCATGTCAGTGAGACCTGGGCACTGACCAAGCCAAACCTTCAGATTGTCTACAGCGCAATGACAGGGTCATGATCAAACAGATTTGTGGCATCAAGTCAGAAGACATGTCCACTGTGCAGTCAAAGAAGTTGCTGGGATGGCTTGGTCTTGAAGACCTCAAACCCATATTAAGGGAGAGAAGACTTCGCTGGTAAGGACACGCAGAAAGATCAAGCAGCGCAATCAAGTGCGCACATGATCTACAAGTTTCTGGAAAGCGTGGAGATGGTCCACCAAAGATGTCTTGGAGAGAGCTAACAGAAAGCAATCGCAGAGAATGGAAGTTGTCAAATTCCGACCCTCATGATCATGAAAAATAGAGATCCGTGGTTAAGTCTTCCATGCCTACAGCTAGCCAGTCCTCTGAAAGGGAGCCTGCTTGTGTAGACAATGCTCCTGAACCTGCAATACCAATACAGATGATGATGATGGTAGCATTGTGTGGTTCCAGGAGTTGGTACTATGTCAGGTGTCCACATCAAAGCATTTTTAAAATCAACACTTTACCTGCTTCAAGTATATGCTGTCTTTTGAAAACTGAAAGATAATTTTTATAATAACCTACCGGTACCTCACAAGCACAACATATAATCCGTACCTTGCTATACTTGTTACATCCATTTTAATTATAAAGCATTTGCTTTAATCTTAATTGACTGAAAAGATCAACATTAATGACTAATATGAGTGTATTACTAAATATTTTCATTAAAAATTATTTCAATATCTGACTACACAGTATACATTATAAGTAAGTTGTGTTATCAAAGAACAAATACAAAGCTTATGTTTTGTTATGTCACTATATATCATTTAGGCAATAATGCTAGAAGATAATACTAATAAGAAGTCAAAACCAACTTTTACTACCTCATAGTGTAGCTTTGTTTTATTGGGGATGCTGCAAATGGCACACATGGGCTCAATATCTCGGTGCCAGTCAATACTGCGACTTGGTTTCTTTTAAGGACATCATGCTGACATTATCTGATGACAATATGTAGTATTTTATTCCATGATTAATTGTTGTTCAACAAGGTTTGACCTTTTTTTTCATTTTAAAATGCAAATTTTACCAACTTCGGACACCTTCTACTTCAGAACATGTATGCATTTTGTGGGTAGGCCTGCATATGATGGATCCACAATAGCCGGTGAAATGAAACACATGTACCACAGGCATGGTTAGTCTGCCGGACAACCTTTGAGGTTTCTAATCTCAAATACATTTAAAATTGTTATAGATAAAAAAGGAGGAAAAAAAGGTCATATTTGTGAAGGCTGTAAAAGCTTTAAAGGTATAAGAAGGTGCATAGTTCAGCAATTTCACAAATTACATCAACTGCTGAAGATTCTGGTCCTGTACCTGATTTGTAGATGCTCTAGTAAAAATTCTGGAATGTTTTAAGAGAAGATGCTACTCTAAATGGGGCTGTTTCCTTTTTTTACCAGACCAGGGTAAGACCTTCTAGAATTGATAAAACCAACCATGAATTTAACAAGTGTTTGCTTCAAATAACAGCAGTGTAGGAAGTTGGATTTCAATTTGGGATTTCAACTAGTTTATTTTTGGATTTATAGTGAAATATATCGCATTATTGTGGATTATTCTTATTTTAAAAGGAATTTGGATTTTCATTAAGTAAGTGGGCAGTTGTATTAGGACTTGGACCATCTTAGACATAATTTAATATACATGATATATTATTCTGTTTGTTGACTATATAAATATTATAATAATGTGTTATTTGTTTGTTAAATAAAATATATTGTGTTGGAAAACTTGTTGCTGGCTTTTACTGTCTGTTGCGCCGTTGAACGTAACAACACTTCGTATAAATACATATACATGTGCGTATTTCATTCGGTCTGTAATGAAAAATACTGACTGAAGCAGCCACCATCGGTTTAGGGCGACAGCCTGACGATAACAATATTAAAGAAATGTACAAATAACCCGCAGATAAAATGCCGATAAGGAGATCTAGCACGGAGAGGCTCTTGTACACCTGTAACATAGTCTGTTGTGAATGATAAATATTTGTGAAGAAGGTTCAATGGCTTCAAAGAATTAGCACGCTAAATTAAAGTTTTTATTAATTGAAAGAAATATAAAGAAGCTCCGCTTTCGCCCATTGTTTCATTCGTAAATAAGTTAAAACTACTCACTGTGTAAGTAATAATATACCACAATTAAACAATTGAATACCTATCTTCAACAGGTATGTCCTTTTTAAATGTTTTCCTAATGGCAAATCTTCAAAACAACAACAAAAACTTGCTGTTATTAAACACATTTAGAATGCGGTCTAACTTAAGTGTGTGCAGTCTGACGTTTTTACATGATACACAGTAGTATGCCATTTCTGTTCAAAAACCTGTTTTTAGTTCATTTATACTACTAACCCCGTGATCGTCATAACCTCATCCACCAATAGCCTACATCTAAACCAGTCAGAAGGACTTGTCATGTTACAGGTTCGTTTGATATGGCCTGTTCGAATCTATTAGAATAAATCATGGTAAACGGACTTTCAAGCAACCCCCAACCCCATTAACCGTTATTATCTATAAAACATCAAAACGTTCACTTGGCTTTCTGAGGAGAAACGTTTAGGTGCATTGTGCAGCTCTCAAATCTTCTACATGTAAAACACGAGTCCGTCCTCAGCTTGAGTTTTGCTCTTCAGTTTAGTCCCCATTCACTGCTGCCCAATTATTACAGTTTGAATCTTCCCAGCACAGGGCTGCCAGATGGGCCCAAATAACTGGTAAAAACACGTAACAAATATGATAAAGTCCCTACAGTGACATAGTCTATATAAAAGACAAATAAATAGCAGGCTCTCTATAATGCTTATAGTCATCTACAAGCCTATAGCTGTTCCGATATCCGACTACCTCATCCCCCTAACAAGACAATCAAGACATTACCACTCTGACTCTTACCTTCTTCCTCAGACTATTACTAATTCTCATTCTTACCATGATCTGTCTTTTAATGGAACTGTCTAGCACCAACTGCTGCTGGTTGTATGACCCTAGAGCAATTCAATCAGGCAGTCTGCCAGATTGATCATGGCTTCTCTTAAAATACTAGAGTCTTATTTTTAACCTAACCCCTACCTACACTCTTTTATCTCTTGTTCATTTTATTCTCACACAACCTCTACTAATTATCTTGCAGCTTGACGCGTAAAATGTCTAAGTCCCCGCTTCGGGGAAGCCGACGTATAGGGGGGTCACATGAGGTTTTATTTCAGAATTCTACAATTTAAAAGTATCTTCTCTTTTACCCTAGAACTGAGTGAAAAACCATCATTGAATTGATTTTGGAGCTAGCTATAATTCAGTTTAGTATTAGTTTTCTTCCCCGTTCCCCCACTCCTCCCCCACTCAGTCTGCTACATCTGTAAATACAAGCTGCATTGTTATTTCGGCATATTTGGTTTCTTTTGCTAAACAAGGCCATGCCGAATAGCTGCGAATTCCTATAAATGTCAGCTACCTTTTCATAATTGCAAGATACGCGATGTTGGTGCAATCTACATTGTTAAAAAAAGGAATATCCGATTCTTTTTTAAGTAACAATCTCACATAAGCCTTAAGGTCCCCATAATAAAGTATATTCCGCAAGAAAGAGCACGGACGGATGTGAGACATCCAAGGCGCCGTAAAGAACATGCACTTTGAACAAGAAGATGCATAATATCCTTGGAACGAAATACTCTTTTACACTGTTGATTAATTACATAAATATTTGAGAGTAACGAACCGAAAATCTGATGGGAACTAGACTATCTGCTACTTTGCCCTTTTTCTTGTTGTCTATACTACTTACATCAGTAAAGACAAGCTGCATTAATAATATCGGCATACTCGGTTTCTTTCGTTAAACAAGACCTCGCCAAAAATCCCCTGCTACCTTTTTATACTTGCAAGCTACACGTTATTGTTGCAAAATACAATGTTAAAAGAGGAATACTCGGTTCTCGTCTCTTAAAAAGTTCTCACTGAACAACTGCGATTTCCTATTATTGTCTGCTTTATCGTTTCCCCCCATCAGAAATATGTTCCGTAAGAGGTAACGCTCTCCAGAGCGGCGCCAATAACTTGAATAAGAGGCACCGCTCATTCAGATATTTTGTTTCAGATATAGGCCTCGGAAAGTAGCTTCGGCAAGATGGCATCCAATCCCCAAAGACCATTATACACGATCTGTAGTCATAACAATTTGCTGAATGGCACAGCTTCAGAAAAATATTGACAGAAAAACAACATCAACAAGGGATGGAGAGAGGAAGAGAGAGATTCATATAGAGCTATCCTATTTATTCGCCGAGATCTATGTACAACAATCATAAACTTTGTGAAATACTGCAACAAGTATTTAAAACGTACGTTTACTTTTTGTTACACGAGGTAAAAACTGACGATACGAACTAAGCCAGTACGCGTGTGTAAATGCGTTGGATTCATATAAGAAATATGTAATTTTAACAAACCGCGCAGACATTGTAGCTGATTGGTTTGTGGTAGCACTGATTTGAGGTGAAAACTAGCGGTTTAGTGTAAAAGATTGAGGTGGATAATCAATTCCCTACTTAAAATAAGCCATTTTGATTAATTGATTGTGTTATTTCTAAGTGGCAACATAACTTTCTTTAAATGTGCACGTATAAGCTTACATTGGCGAACCAAAACCTTTAAATGCAATCGGAACTCTTAGGGTAATTCCGTCCTCGGGACAAAGATTCGTGAGTTATCCAAAGTGTTCCGATTGTTCCCGAACGTGTACGCAAAGGGCCGAAGATGATTCGAATGGTAAATAGCCGAAGAGATCCGAATGGAAAACCAGACAAGGGAGATTACTCTCCATTGTCTGATTATTATTTACTGATTATCGCGTTTTTCGGAATTTTATTTGAAAAGAAGGTATTGATCACAATATTTTTTTCATTCAACCTTGTTTTGATTATATTTTGGTTATCTCCACCATTGCTAATTGACACTGTTAAAATTTCAAAAGGCTTTAGATTTTTATTGTCAGCCTTTTTCGCGACAACAAAAAAATTGACTATGGGCCGTTAGTATGGCATATTTACAACGAAGGGAGGGAAATGGACTGGATTCCCTGGCGATAATGAATAGCTATCTTTAAGCCCTCAAATAATTTTTGCAAGTGCAATCTACTTATTCCTTCTAAATAATTATTGGTTAAAGTATTCCTACAGAAACCTGCACAGAAGGGAATGCCAGATAAAGGTACCACTGCTTTAATGGGTTCATGTCGGTTGTTTAGCTATCAGGACATGGTCAACCACTTGATCTGATGAGTCGTTACATCTGTATATCAATGATAAAGTGCTAAATTCATCTTAATTGGATGGACCTTCAGACCAGTCTTCTTATTGTTTTTGGTCCATGGTTTCATATAAATTATATATGCTATTCGTTCATATTTTCGGGGGTCTATCACATAAATTTCACCATGCCGACCTAAATTTTTATTCTACTTATCGTTTCTCAATAGTTTTCATCACGAGAAACCATGCTGAAAAATGTACAATAGAAAAAAAACATGAAAAACAAGTTTTATGCATTGCTTATCTTACTTTTCTGAGTAGACACCGGTCTCCTTAATCGAGCAGACGCTTTCTCATAAATTCGTGATTTTTGATTGGATAGCAGGTGTTTCCATTGGAAATTACGTGACTTATTTTTCCATACTGCAATAAATTAGCTACGACTATTTACAACGTTAGGTGTGAATCAGGTTATGGATTTAGCACTATAGTTTGGATCAAAAGAACATTTTCAACATAATAAGATTTTTTTAATGATAATCAAGATTATTTATAATAAAATTGAACATTGGACAATATTTACCTGCTTAGACTGTTTGTTTTTGGTAGAATAAGTAGTATTAGCGTTCTCGTCAAAGTTGAGTAGTATTTCGGACAATCTCACAGATGGCATGAGCCCGCATTCCGTATATTTTATGACGTCACGAATTTATGAGAAAACCCGAAAATATGAGAAAGCGTTATATATATATACACATGCTAAATCACAATTATTTTACACTGCATAAGTAAAGACCATTGCCTATTAATGTAAAAATGATATTTTTCGGTCTACAAATAATAATGTAACAATGAGGGCCATGAACCTCATAAAGACTCCATTTATACACAACCCTTGATACAACTCTATAGGTGGTAGGTTTCGTCTCTAAGTGGGACACATATGCAATTTCAATGTATGCCAAGGCAGTGGTCCACTTTGTCCAGCACCCAATTAGGTGATGACATGCCTTTCAGACCTTATTAATTTCTCAGTATTACAAAGATATGAAGTAAACTGGGCTGGACAATCAAATTTTATATGTTGAGTATTAGACCCATGATATCCTGCTCCAGAGTCAGATGCTCTATTAACTGAGCTACAATAACAAATTCACAATATAAAAACTTGCCACAGCTTAATATTGATTCACCATACTAAGAATTTATCAAAGAATAATTTCATTGTCCATGCAATCAATAGCATTTCTTCATCCTGCACCACTTTATATAACCTCTGGACTGTCAAATTTATAAATCTTATATGTTTGTTTTTGATTGCTGGTCAGTTCTTGTGTGCATTATGAAGGTTTACTTACCTTACTGGTTGTTGGCAGATCGTAGCACTTATAATGTAGTAATGATATTTCTGATGCATTAATTTAATGAGCCCACACACTTGTATAAAATCAATCCTCCTTGTGGGTCTCAAATTATACAAAGTGGAAAAAAGTAAGCAAAATTTATTTATTTGTCTGACCTTTTCTCCAAGCAATTAGGAATGATCCTGTTTTCAATTCAGTCTCAACAAATATGGTTTTACCTTATCAGCCATAAACTTAAAATTTCTGACACATTGAGATTTACGGCTAATTTAACATATGTTAGACTTTGACATTGTGTTGCACGACATATAAATGGATAAATTGTAGAAAATTTCTAGGTTTCAGAAGTATATATTAATGTTACTTGAAAGATAAAGTTGTTCATTAGCGTATATATGCAACTGTAAGGCGACAAGTTTATAAAACGGGCCCCATAGTTTGCCTCCCAAACCTGAGGTTTTCTGTGTTGACCCTGTTATAAAATGGGTTGAAATTTTCAGCAGCTGCTGATCCAAGATTTGTGAAAGTCACTATATTACCAGCGTATTTGTAAACCACCGTGACTGTTTGCCTAATATGACCATGTGTATTGTGTTATGTGCACGATATACTAGGGCAGTGTGTCTTATGTAACACTCGACCTGCCATGCCATCATGATTTTTTACTTATATCTCTCAATTATGTAGGGCTGGAAAAGCCTCAAGAACAATCTGCATGATATAAATTTCTTTGATATCTTGATGCCATCAAGTCTGGCTGTAAGCTCTCTTTTTTCATATATTTCTTAATGAAAAACTAAGAATTCCTTCGGAAATATTTTAGACCTTGTTGTAGATCGCATTTATAAGTCGGGCTCCCAACTTTGAAGGCTATTTTCCAAGGAAATATCCCCGTCTTATAATCAAGTATATACATTTATTATTTGATGTACATATAGGTTTTTTATTAGACATTCTTTAAAATAATTCTCTGCCAAGTAGTCTCATTGATTTGGGTGCACATAGTTTGGCATACCTTCACACACAAAAAGATGAACACTTTGTTCTTTAAAAATAATTAAACAGCTAGGTTTGATTCAGTTTAAAAGTTCTGCCTGTATCCAAGTCTCAGTCTCTTCACTGATGTTTCTTACTAACATGTTTGTATTAATGATTCTGTCCACATGCCCTAATATTTAATAAATAATTTATATTTAGCTACCATATTTTCTCACTTATAAAATGGGTATTTTTCCTCAAAATTTCACGTTCAAAGTGTGGGGCTCGTCTTATAGGCAGTGTCTAATGACCTATCAAAAAGTGTTTACATTGTTTTTTTTTCATTGTTTTGGGACGAAAACATGCCTCATAAACTTGTAAGTGGTTATGCAATGACCACACGAGCCATCATTATCGACTGACGATAATTTACCTTAATTGGTCTTTGAAGTCTGTCGGTCAACGATTAACTGTCTCTCATACATTTCCCATGCTAGTCTGCCAGACACACCAATCTGTAATTTACGGTACTTGGTGTTTCTGTGTAGAATTGCCTCATTACACAGGTCAAGTTGACTGACTCTGAGCTAAGCTGTTGTCAAGGTGATATCGATCAGTTTGACAGTGAGGGTGTGAATGATGTGTTTTTATAAACAGCTGCCGATTACATTTCTCCATGAATTTATTGACTGGCAGCATGTACACAAGGACAGTGCACTGTTCCCCAATATATCGTGTACTGTCATGCCAGACTTGGTGATGTAGATCAAAGAAATTAATGTTTGTTTGTTTGTTTATTGGGTTTATCGTCCCACCAACAGTATTTCAGTTATCTGGAGACGGTGTCCACTTGAAGCAGATATAGTGCTGCCTTCACTGTGTATAGCATGCCGTGAACCCCTGGCATGATACCACACCCAGTCACATTATCCTGACACCGGGCCAACCAGTCGTGGAACTACCCTTATATTTGCTTGAGCGTTAGCAAGGGAGCTATACCACTACCATTTTTAACGACTTTGGTATGTCGCGGCCCGGGATCGAACCCGGGGTCTCCCGTACCTGGAGCCGATGCTCTACTGATTGCGTGAAATTAATGTCATGCCGCCATGCGCTACAGGATGTTCATGCAGCTGAGACTAGATACATCACGCAGCGTGTGAAAATTACTGTCTATGTTTACAAATTAAATCTTTTTTAAGACAGTATGACTGGTCAATGCTCCTGTTCATGTTTTTGGCTCATCTTATAAGAGGGTCAAAGCAGAAACTGGCATTTTCCCAGGTGAAGTAGGGGGCCCGTCTGATAAGCTTATAAGTCAGAAAGTATGGTAAGTTTTTCTTCCACTTGTGATGACTGAAAGTCACCATTTCAACCATAATTGTGTTGGTCCAACTTGTATATCAAGGCAAACAAATCTTGTTTTCAGGTAGCAGTGCAAGTTGTCAGTATGTCTGAAAATCCCCCACCTCTTGCAGGCTTGATACAAGATGAGGAACTCTGTTACTGGTATGTTTCTCAACGTATTTATTACCTAATTTACATATCTATAAAATTGAAAATTGTTGCATTTAAAGTTATTTGCATATGCATAATATCTTGATATTTAAACATATTATGTTGTTCTTGATGTGCATAAAGAGTTTCACTAAAAAAATGGCCTTTAGTTACGCAATGTATTTTAGAGAACTGTTACAACCCCAGCTATCTCAGCATTAGTTTGATAATTTTAGATAAGAAAGAATTTATATCTCATGCAAGCAACCCTTTGTTTACAGTCTATCCTTTGCAAACAATAGTAAAGGATGGTCAAAAGTCATACAGGATTTGAAAATTGCTATATGATCTTTCACTGATATAAAGATATTAATGCTGCATTGCTTACTTTTTTATTCAATTATCCATTTACACTTTAAAATATTTTTGGGGGGAAGGGACATGAAATTAAAAGAAGAATTTAAAACATCACAGGTGTAACTAATTAAAGACGTTAATGATAATAATCTGTATTTTGTAGATCTAGGCTTTGTTTCTTATTATTTGTTTCTTATTATGGTTTCTTTTAAAAGTTATAGCCGATACTGGTAGTAATGTTTCATAAGCCAATATAACCCTAAGGTATAAATAGTACAGCACAGCTTTGTGTATTGTGTATTGCAATCATTTGACTTGTCCAGAATTTTTAAGTGAGCAGATGCAAAATATTTTCACTTCCTGCTAGAGGTTAGTTAAAGTTAAGATTGTTATAGTGATTACATTGCTGTAAGTAAATTTGAATATTACTGTCTTTACATGTGTAAAATGTAATTTTAGTCCTTTGAATAGGTATATTATTTAGGATGCAAATTCTTGTAATTTACATTGAGAATTTGCTTGAAAGCCCTTTTAAAAATTGTTACTGATGACAAATATATTAGATTAGGTAACCCCTGGCAGAGCAGTTGGAGTCACCAGCTAGAAACTCCTCAGCCCTTCACCACCTGTGATCATGTGGGAAGGTCTTCAAGCTTACCTGTGGTGGACCCATGGTAGACCTGTGGTGGACACCTGGTTCTACCCAAACTTATGTCTGGAGTCTACCTTCGATTATAATAAGCTGGATTTCCCCAATATGTCTATCATTAAGTCAGTGTCATGTAACCCCTAAAGAAACAAAACAACAACAACAAACAACATTAACAAACAAATAAATTTTAAAAAAGAGTTAAATAAATTAATTTCTTCAGAAGTAAACAACATCATCCTAGGTATACAAACAGTAGAAGGTACTGACAAGCAAAAAAAGTAAAACTCAGCAATTTTATCTAAAATGAAATTATATTGATAATCATCAATATTTGTCCCAACATATCAATATCAATCATAGGCATTAATAGGATCAATGGCAAACTAAATTGGATAGTTTTTGTTAACAGGCTTTCTTGTTGGTAATACTACATCCAACCTAAATGCATACCTTATCAGTCCTTTTCGTCCTGATTAACAGCTTGACTTGTAGATGTGACCAGACCTGGTAGTGCAATTGGTAGAGCGTCAGCTGCAGGTACAGGAGACCCTGTGTTCGATTCCGGGCCGTGACATACCAAAGCCAATTAAAAATAGTAATGGTATTGTTCCCTTGCTAACACTGAAGCTAATATAAGGCTAGTTCCCAGACTGGTTGGCCCAGTGTCAGAATAATGTAACCGGGTGTGGTATCATGCCTGGTGTTCATGGCATACTATATACAGTAAAGGCAGCACTATATCTGCTTCAAGTGGACATCATCTCCAGATAACTAAAATACTGTTGGTGGGACTATAAACCCAATAAACAAACTTTTAGATGTATCTACCATGTTTCAGTGGTAAGGGCCGAAACCTGGGGTCTGTGGAGCTACAGTGCAGCATGTGTTCCAGATGGTATCATGCAGAGTGTACCAACTGCTACCGAGGGTAAGTATGAACATATTTCTCCTAGTGATATTTCACAGTGAAAGCGGCACATATAGACATTGTATTCCAACATAGACAGTGTTCTTAATGGATGCTGTATTTGAGTACTCTTTCTGCTTTGTCATTTTGAAATTATAAGAAGTTAACAGGAGAAAAAAACATTTATCGTTATTGTTTTTTGTCTGACACCTTAAACCAGACTTCTGAGACTGGGGAGAAGGCTTAAGGAAATTTTCACTATATTCAAGGATCATGGTTCATTATTATTATTATTATTATTATTATTATTATTATTATTATTATTATTATTATTATTATGTCATCCATGTAAGACAGGGAAACTTCAAAACTAGGATTTGGTAGCTCAGCCTATTTATACTATTTCATCAAAAATGTCCTGTGATGTCTGTTGGTTCCATTATCTCAAACTAAATGTTCCAAATGCAGGGAAATATAATATTACTTGAAATTACTGTATAATCTAATATAGCACTTGGGTGACTATACCTGCGTCAACTTGTAGTCTTGTACATGTTATGCTATAATCCATACTTAAAACTTGCTTATTTTTTCCATTTTATACATATGTTTTTCTTTTCTTTACATTTCCAATGTTTTCATACTTTCATCTGTTTTTTTATTCTTATAATAATGAGAGATTTCTATTTTTAGCAGCACCTGCATTCCTTTCATGTGCAACTATGTGTATTCCTGCAAACATTGCAATCAGAATGGAATGGAGAGTTTTCAGAAAAAACAAGCCAGTAAGTAAAAAAAATACTCTTTTTACACCTTTGCAGTCATTAGAACAGCAATTTACTGCCACCTTAAGTTTGTCATGGGTTTGATGGGAAAAAATATAACACAAGGTAATTCCCTATTGATGATGTTACTTGAGGCGGAGGAAGTATAGTCTATATATCTGCCACAGACTTGATCGATGATCTCACATGGGTTACCTTAAATAGGTAAAACATACTAGTTTAGTATTCCTACATGTTAAGGGAAATGTTATGATATTTTTTTTAAAAAGAGCAAATTTTGATGATGTTCTAGTATTTTACAATATTTTTAAACTGTATTGAAAGTAAATAGTATTAATAATCGAGTTATGTTTTAATACTATAATTGAAAAGAAATGGTTCTTAAGTAAATTAAGTATTTAAACATGTTTAAGTGGGGTGCCTGATGCCTAGTAGGTACAGTTGCAGGCTTGTAACTTATCTGATTCCAAAGCTTCTCACTGTATAGGCTTGAGTCTGAGTCAATGTGGAGAGTTTCATGTAGGAGGTTATCCAGCTGATCTGCTGTGCAGCACTGGTTCTACTCAGACATAACTCTAGGTCTTTCTCCATGATACCTTCACTTCACTGTCCATAAATGTGCCTCTGTGACGTGTCTCAAAGACATAACATATAGATTAAAGATTACTTCATTTTCTTCAGCCATCAACCACCATTTTTGATGTTCAAAAGCCAATACATTTTGCTGCATTTGCAAGTTAGAGTGTCTTTTTTACTTCCTTAATCTTCTGTCTTTTTTTTAGTATTATTTATAGTATTTCTTGTTACTGCATAGGAGGTATATTTCATTTGTACAGTTAAGGTTATATTGTATATGCGATAAAGCATGTAAATAATAACTTACATATTTTTCTGCTTTATATTTACCATTTGTTTTTTAACCATTGTTCTGCCAAGATATTTTGAGAGAATCTTTCTCCACTGATAATAAGATGTCACCATAACACTAACCACTGTGTTTGTCTAACCTATATATTAAATCCAAACATCACAACACAGTTAATTTTGTTGTCCTAGGTTTCCAGCAGATCTGTTACACAACTCTAGCTAACCTGACATATCTGTCAAAGGTGCGTGGAGAAAACCGTGTCATGTTCTCACGAGACAAGGTACATACTCATTGATGTCATGATTTAAATAATTTGGAGTTGATTTTAAGAACCATTCTTTATTTACAAATCATACCTTTTCTATTCTCATATAGGACTCTTCAATATTTATTCTTACATATCACATACCCATTGAATTAAACTGTTTTGATTGATATTGACTTGAGAATGTTTTCACATGGATGATGAGAACGCAATACTGATGACTGCATTCTTTTTATGCGCATTGTTGCTACAATAACATGGTGTCTGGTCAAAGAAATTGACAGTTTGTCAGTGTGTCTGATGAGGATTTGGTAAAATAAGTGAAAATATTACATCAAAAAGAACAAATAGTGTAACCTCTGTAGCTGTGAATTCCTTTCACGATTTTCAAGGAAATGGTTAATTAAGTATCACACTACACCCTATCAAATAGCTTTAATTGCATAGGGTATGTGATCACCAGTAAAGACTTATGTTTCTCTCAATATATAGTTTTACAGACCTGGCTAATGTGATATTGATCTTGGACTTGTGTCCGCAGTTTATATCACATTATCCAGGTCCTTAAAACTGTTTATTAACCTCAGCACAAGTCTTTATTTGTATAATAAATAAGAGTTTTAATTGGTTTGCTGATTTGCATTTGAACATGGGTTAAATGCAACAGATAAATTTCAGTCTTTCTATAATAATCAATAATGATATAGTATATTCCTAAACATTCTGTTGTTAGTTTTAAGTTTACACCAAGAATAAAATGATGATGAAGATATTTTAACCGGGGAAAAAGCCGTAAAATAATTCCTTTCATTACTTAATATCTTGCTCCAGTTTTGTAGGAGATAATTCTATTCATTACTTAGTATGTTGATTCTATTCATTACTAAGTATGTTGTTCCTAATTTGTAAGATAATTTAATTCATCACTGGAGTATCTTGATTCCATTTTTAGGAGATAATTTTATTCATTACTTCAGTATCATGTTCCCATTTTTAGGAGATATTTTTATTCATTATTTCACTATCTTGTATCCATTTTTAGGAGATAAGTTTATTAATTACTTTAGTATCTTGTGCCCATTTTTAGGAGATAAGTTTATTCATTACTTAAGTATCTTGTCCTTATTTTTTTAAGGAGATAATTCCATTCATTGAGAAGCACTGGGAAAACATGACGACGATGCCACGAAGAACCAAAACCACATGGCACAATACTGTGCACAAGACACTGGTCAGTTATTCAGCTTGCTGAGCCATTATGATGCTTAATTTAGCTAATAACCCATACTGTTTCTTAGTCAAAGGTGCCAAAATATCTTGTTAGGTACGTAGAAGCAGAAGATGCAGATCCTGATCAGACTATTCATAGCAGGAGCTTGATGATCTGTATCTGCAATATTGGCCTAAGTCTGATCATTTTATGCGTGCTATGTGGTAGTTCTGCAACAAGGTGTTGTCAGTCTAGATTTCATGTTATGAAGTACCTGCAGTTTTAGTAAAACTATAACACATGTGACTAGAGCCTGAGCACCTGACATTGATCAGCCAATTAGAACCAGATTTACACAGTTTGTATCTGGTAGAAATATTTTCTTCTGGCTTGGTGTTAAGCTGAGTTTTGTCCACAGCTGATGTTGTTTGGTGACATTCAGCTGCCAATGGTAGCTGAAGACCCATTAGTTCTTGAAGGGGTTCAGTTTCTTTTTATTCCACTGAAGTTTTTACTTTTATAATACTTACAGTCAGTTTTACAATTTAAAAACAGAGCTCCATTATGACTGCTGAATATTGGTATCCTTGGTCTACCCCAAGTTTGTCTACTCTTAAATTATCATTTTGTCCTCAGTAAATAAATCCTCTCCCATTTGATCTTTTCCCATTTTGTCTCCTCAGGGGTTGGTCATTGCCCACATTTCATGTACTTTCTTTTGGCTTAAATAATGTTTAATTATTACTTTCACAAATTTATTATATTTTGACATTATTTGTATTAATGATATAGGATTATTTGCAGCATTTTTGTGTGCTATTTTTTATTATTTGTGTTGTGGGTTTTTTTTCTTTATATAATGAATACATAAATGGTAAATATAATGTTATTATTATAAGTCCAATAGAAAGTCCCCGATCTTTTTCTTCTTTATCTTATGAAAACTAATTTTCTACCGTCCGAAACCTCTACATTCTGGAATCTAGTTGTATTTCTATGACAGTTTCTTTATTCCCTGCCTTTATTGCAGAACGTATTTTAGTGTGTTAGCTGGGTGTTGATTGCTATAAATTACCAGCGAGCGGAGAGTGTGAATGGAGTTTGTTTACATTTTACTGGTGTTCCATGTGATCTAATGTTACCATCATAAACTAGTCTGTATAAAGTAGCTCGGCTGCTAATGACTTTTGACTGAGAGTTATGAAAAGAAATTTTCTACTTGGTAAATTGCTAATTGACCATAAATGTTAAATTAATCAGTCTTTATAGATGTTTCTTTGCCTTGAATTGTTTTGAACTACTGCCTACATAGACAGTTTGCATTACTATTAAATTGATTGGCTTCTAGACTTTAACAATAATTTGTCCTTTGCTTAACATAATAAAATGGCCAGAAAACCAAGGCATTGTTAAATTAGTTGATGCACTGACAAGTCAATTAACAAAGCAAAACCAAATTCATGACACAGTCCACTCTGAAAAAGACGAAAATTGAGCTTACACTTGAAAAGAAGGCTGACCTTACCAAGGAGTCAGAATACACACCAAAAGCCACAATGAAGGTGCAGGCCAAAAAGTATGGCATTTGGAAGTAAACTGTTGGGGGAACTCAAGCTTTTATATGTAGTTTAAACTGCTGGGGAACTCAAGCTTTTACATGTAGTTTAAACTGTTGGCGAATTCAAGCTTTTATATGTAGTTTAAACTGTTGGGGAACTCAAGCTTTTACATGAAGTTTAAACTGTTGGCGAATTCAAGCTTTTATATGTAGTTTAAACTGTTGGGGAACTCAAGCTTTTACATGTAGTTTAAACTGTTGGCGAATTCAAGCTTTTATATGTAGTTTAAACTGCTGGGGAACTCAAGCTTTTACATGAAGTTTAAACTGTTGGCGAATTCAAGCTTTTATATGTAGTTTAAACTGTTGGGGAACTCAAGCTTTTACATGAAGTTTAAACTGTTGGCGAATTCAAGCTTTTATATGTAGTTTAAACTGCTGGGGAACTCAAGCTTTTACATGAAGTTTAAACTGTTGGCGAATTCAAGCTTTTATATGTAGTTTAAACTGTTGGGGAACTCAAGCTTTTACATGAAGTTTAAACTGTTGGCGAATTCAAGCTTTTATATGTAGTTTAAACTGCTGGGGAACTCAAGCTTTTACATGAAGTTTAAACTGTTGGCGAATTCAAGCTTTTATATGTAGTTTAAACTGTTGGGGAACTCAAGCTTTTACATGTAGTTTAAACTGTTGGCGAATTCAAGCTTTTACAAGTAGTTCAAACTGCTGGGGAACTCAAGCTTTTACATGAAGTTTAAACTGTTGGCAAATTCAAGCTTTTATATGTAGTTTAAACTGTTGGGGAACTCAAGCTTTTATATGTAGTTTAAACTGCTGGGGAACTCAAGCTTTTACAAGTAGTTCAAACTGCTGGGGAACTCAAGCTTTTACATGTAGTTTAAACTGCTGGGGGAACTCAAGCTTTTACAAGTAGTTCAAACTGCTGGGGAACTCAAGCTTTTACATGTAGTTTAAACTGCTGGGGAACTCAAGCTTTTACAAGTAGTTCAAACTGCTAGGGAACTCAAGCTTTTACATGTAGTTTAAACTGCTGGGGGAACTCAAGCTTTTACAAGTAGTTCAAACTGCTAGGGAACTCAAGCTTTTACATGTAGTTTAAACTGCTGGGGAACTCAAGCTTTTATATGTAGTTTAAACTACTGGGGGAAGTCAAGCTTTTACATGTAGTTTAAACTGCTGGGGAACTCAAGCTTTTACATGAAGTTTAAACTGTTGGCGAATTCAAGCTTTTATATGTAGTTTAAACTACTGGGGGAAGTCAAGCTTTTACATGCAGTTTAAACTGTTAGGGAACTCAAGCTTTTATATGTAGTTTAAACTGCTGGGGAACTCAAGCTTTTGCATGTAGTTTAAACTGTTGGGGAATTCAAGCTTTTAAATGTTGTTTAATCTGCTGGGGAACTCAAGCTTTTACATGTAGTTCAAACTGCTGGGGAACTCAAGCTTTTACATGTAGTTTAAACTGTTGGCAAATTCAAGCTTTTATATGTAGTTTAAACTGTTGGCAAATTCAAGCTTTTATATGTAGTTTAAACTGCTAGGGAACTCAAGCTTTAATATGTAGTTTAAACTGCTGGGGAACTCAAGCTTTTACATGTAGTTCAAACTGTTGGCAAATTCAAGCTTTTATATGTAGTTTAAACTGCTGGGGAACTCAAGCTTTTACATGTAGTTCAAACTGTTGGCAAATTCAAGCTTTTATATGTAGTTTAAACTGCTGGGGAACTCAAGCTTTTACATGTAGTTTAAACTGTTGGCAAATTCAAGCTTTTATATGTAGTTTAAACTGTTGGCAAATTCAAGCTTTTATATGTAGTTTAAACTGCTAGGGAACTCAAGCTTTAATATGTAGTTTAAACTGCTGGGGAACTCAAGCTTTTACATGTAGTTTAAACTGTTGGCAAATTCAAGCTTTTATATATAGTTTAAACTGCTGGGGGAACTCAAGCTTTAATATGTAGTTTAAACTGCTGGGGAACTCAAGCTTTTATATATAGTTTAAACTGCTGGGGAACTCAAGCTTTTATATATAGTTTAAACTGTTGGGGGAACTCAAGCTTTTATATGTAGTTTAAACTACTGGGGGAAGTCAAGCTTTTATATGTAGTTTAAACTGCTGGGGAGCTCAAGCTTTTATATGTAGTTTAAACTGTTGTAGGAACTCAAGCTTTTATATGTAGTTTAAACTACTGGGGAAAGTCAAGCTTTTATATGTAGTTTAAACTGCTGGGGGAACTCAAGCTTTTATATGTAGTTTAAACTGTTGTAGGAACTCAAGTTTTTATATGTAGTTTAAACTGCTGGGGGAACTCAAGCTTTTACATGTAGTTTAATCTGCTGGGGAACTCAAGCTTTAACATGTAGTTCAGTTGAGGAATTTTGTAGTCTAAACTGCTGGGGAAATCAAGCTTTAACATGTAGTTCAGTTGAGGAATTTTGTAGTCTAAACTGCTGGGGAACTCAAGCTTTAACATGTAGTTCAGTTGAGGAATTTTGTAGTCTAAACTGCTGGGGAACTCAAGCTTTAACATGTAGTTCAGTTGAGGAATTTTGTAGTCTAAACTGCTGGGGAACTCAAGCTTTAACATGTAGTTCAGTTGAGGAATTTTGTAGTCTAAACTGCTGGGGAACTCAAGCTTTAACATGTAGTTCAGTTGAGGAATTTTGTAGTCTAAACTGCTGGGGAACTCAAGCTTTAACATGTAGTTCAGTTGAGGAATTTTGTAGTCTAAACTGCTGGGGAACTCAAGCTTTAACATGTAGTTCAGTTGAGGAATTTTGTAGTCTAAACTGCTGGGGAACTCAAGCTTTAACATGTAGTTCAGTTGAGGAATTTTGTAGTCTAAACTGCTGGGGAACTCAAGCTTTAACATGTAGTTCAGTTGAGGAATTTTGTAGTCTAAACTGCTGGGGAACTCAAGCTTTAACATGTAGTTCAGTTGAGGAATTTTGTAGTCTAAACTGCTGGGGAACTCAAGCTTTAACATGTAGTTCAGTTGAGGAATTTTGTAGTCTAAACTGCTGGGGAACTCAAGCTTTAACATGTAGTTCAGTTGAGGAATTTTGTAGTCTAAACTGCTGGGGAACTCAAGCTTTAACATGTAGTTCAGTTGAGGAATTTTGTAGTCTAAACTGCTGGGGAACTCAAGCTTTAACATGTAGTTCAGTTGAGGAATTTTGTAGTCTAAACTGCTGGGGAAATCAAGCTTTAACATGTAGTTCAGTTGAGGAATTTTGCAGAAAAGAATGATTGGACCTTTTTTAGAAACTTGCTGAGCTTATTACCATGACTGTACACAGTTGTAGCAAAATAGTCTTTAAAGCTAGCCACACATTTGTTACTGTGAATAAGTTATAAATTCTTGGAAATCAAACACATGAACATTAAAATGAAACCAATCACTGTGTATAATTATGTTCATTAAATGCATGTTTGTTGATACATATATTTTCTGTGCACAAAAACTGACCTGGTGTCAAATATCTGAGTAAACTGTTAATGACATCAGGTATTGTCTTGTTTTATTGCACAACACTCTGCTATACTACAACAGCTCGCTATATATCAAACATAACAATGTTCTTCAATCTGGAATCCTCCACAGTCTGGATATTTTGAGCAGTTCAAATAGAGATCAGATAGGGAATTTTTACTGTAGGCATAATTATATATTCCAAATTAAGTATAATTTGCAACAATTCAGTTATATTTTCAAAATGGATGAAAACAATATTAATGACAAAATGTGTTTTGGTGTTTTTAAAACATACATTTGTCGTATAATATAACATACCTAAATTATAACAAAGTTTTGTTGTTGTTGTTTTTTTATTTATAAATCTAAAACACAATTGAAAAATCGATTAGATCAAAACTGTCTCATAGATGTGATGGGTAAAAAGTAGCAGTAGCAATAAGGTTTGAAGGCAGTGGCCTTCTTGACAAAATTTCAGCAAGTAATAAAATACTGGTAGTCCTTTGTTAACAATCAAGTTAAACATAAATAAACAAAATTTGAGTAGACCAAGAGAGAAGTAGACCAAAATTGAGTAGACAAAATGGAAGTAGAACAAGGGAGAAGTAAACAAATTATCAGGACAAAATTGGAGAAGACTTGGGGAGGAGGAGACAAAATGGGATAAAATCAAATGGGATGTTACCTATTTTTTGTGTGATTTTTGTTGTTGTTTTAATTTCACTACAACTCAATTATGGTCATATTGACATTGGAACTATTACTGGTAGAAAAGCATCTGCAAACGAAAGTCATGGCAGAACATGCACCTCATCATAGATAAGCTGAAAAACCTCATCACTTAAATATTCTTGTCCTAACTGGGACTCGAATCTTCAGGGTGAGGGACTGAAGAGTTAGAAGTTTCACTCCAACTGCTTGGCCACGGGTGCCCCCCCTAATTTTTTTTTAATTTTTGAATAACTCTTTATTTAATAAACATTTTCTTATTTGTGTTTCTACTCTTTTAGGCAATAATTTTCATCTTTATGTGAAAGTCGGAATTATTGAAAAAATAAATACAAGATTCAGAGAGTGTTTATTCTCTCAAATGTTTGTCTTTGTTTTCAGGACAAAGAGACTGACATCTTCTTTGGAAAAAACTCAAATGGTGACATACAGTTTGGTTTGCTAAATTCTGTAAGTACAAACTTCAATGCTCTCTCTCTAAAGCAAAATCAGATGAAAGTTGCCAAAGTAGTTTCTGTAGAAAGGTTGTTGTTCCAAGAATTTTTTTCCATACCATATGTTCTTATTCAATCACTTTGATTTACTTTTGGTTTTGTTAACTGATGTATCTATAAACTAACATCATTTGTAGTTTTTTATTCTCCATTTCTTTTCCTTTGTCATTAATGTGAGAATCCTATTATATCAAAGTATTTAATAATTTTTGTTATTTTAGGCTTCTATGTATGTGTACATGCACACTATATATTGTTTATAATTTGTGTCAATACTTTTAGGACCTAAGTGAATTATACTGTTTTTTAACATTGTTTGTTTATATAATCTTTGTATTATCACAATATGTATTCCTTTTTTTCCTCCTCCATATATATAGATATATTATTTAATGGTGACCCAAAATTTAGATAGACATGGTGAGTTGTGAAAACATTGTTTGGTAATAATCAATCATATGCCTAAGTACAATTAAGATAACAGCACAAAAGAATTTTAAGTTCGCTTTCATGGAGTTGAACAATTGCAAAGTGTCGCTCATTTTTAGGGTTCATATATAGTTAATATGTTTCAGTGTTTACTGGTTTTCAAAAACCTATAATTAATGATAGATTTGACAAGAAAAAGAAAATTCCTTAAGAAGACTTAAATAGACTTATTTCTTTTTTTCATTATTTTCCCCACCAAAACAACTACCAGAACCAGTAAAACTATCATGGAGGCAAAAACAGGTGATGTTAGTTGTTGAAGAGAGATGTCATTTCCAAGTGTAAAAAATATGCTTAACTTAATGAGAAATCAGAGTGACCTGGAAAAGAGGTCTTCATATTAGAGGAGCACTGTCATATTAGAATCATTTGCTTTTACCAATAGAAAGTCTGCTAAATCATTTTTCCTAAGTCCATGGACTTAGGGTATTTGAAATCCATAGCACACAAATGTAGTTTGTCATCTGAATGAAAATACCTGCAAGGGAATAATGCCATTTGGATTTTAAGTTATGTGCCGAATTTTGTAAAAAGAGGGAATAGGTAATCAGGAGATAATGCAATTTGACAAGTTTCAAGAAATGTGCTGACTTAAGTTAAAAGTGCAAACAAGTATTCTGAAAATGTTGTTACTTGTTACTTTAAATCTGGAGTCTTTATTGTCAGTTGTATATTTTATGTATAGGACCTGTACAAAGTGACACCAGCGTTTGAGATCCTAACAAAGGGTAACACTCAGATCCAAGCTCCCCAGAAACAAGGAGTCCCTGTGGACAGTGAGTTATATCTGCCTAGAACAGTACACCCAGTCACTTCTTATCAAAAGGCTGGGAGGGGGCTGCTTTTGGCCAAGCCTTTAGATACACTGCTTTGTAACTAATGGCCCTTAATGTGTGGGCTCAAGTTCCAGACTAGATATTATGTTTTATGTTGGAAAGTATTCCAGCTAACCTGCTGTGCACTGGCTGATTTACCTGGACATTTGCTTGGTGTCTGCCTCCATCAATATTAGCTAGAAAACATATATGTATGACCATTTGATTGTCTGTGTGATGTATCTTCAAGACCAAAGAAAAAAATTAAAAAGTTTAGCATTTCTTATTGAAGTTCTTGGAACTCTACTATATCATATCAACCAACCCCTGCACACTCTAGTCTGTTATTTTGACTTTAAACATTCCTGTGTTTTAAACAGATAAGTTTTGTAGCTACCAAACTGTGCATTCTCTTTTTAACCTTTTTTATTCTTTTACACATCTCTAACTATTAAGATTTAGAAATTATTCCATACCCATTACAACTGTTTTTCCTTTTATCTACCACTTTTTTATAGCTGAAATGTTTGTTGGGTTTTAAAAAGAAAAATTTAACAGGATGGAAACCTTTCATCAATCGTTTTCTTTCTAACATAAACATTTTTATTTTCTATTGATTTTTTTTTTCTGTCCAAATTTCTGCAACTATTCCTTTTGATTGTTATTATTTCTTATGTTTAACAGTACTTTCCTACATAAACAAACCACTATTTTATAACATCAAAATCCAGTAGTGAAGGTGCTGGAATATGGTTCAAATTTCAATTTCAAACCCCATAAACCATGAGATTTTCGTCTTAGGGCAAAATAATGAACTGCACCTTTTTAGGGTGTTTACTATTGAAGTACTGGTTTTATCCAGGAATTGGCAGTCAAGGGGATTTGTATAAGCTGAAAGATACTTTTCCCCAATAAACTTTGCTCAAATACCTAAACTCATTACTATTTGCAGAGGGTCTTCGTGGACAGAAAAGGAAAGCTGCTCTTGAGAATCAGCAGCTGACCATCAAGGCCAAGAAAGGGTAACTACTCATATTGTGTTTCTCGCAATTACATGTAAAGCCATATATTATTAATTAGTGTGTGAATTGGCATTTACAAAAACTCTACAAGATATATTAGCTGAAACATATTTTTAAACCCATTCTGTTTGTCAGTGGATGTATTCATGTTATTTATATGATCTTGAAAAACACACATTCATTAAACAGAGAGATCCCTAACTTGACCCGCCTTGCTCCTCACGGCTATCCAACAGAGCATCCTTTCAACAAAGATGGCTACCGTTACATTCTGGCTGAGTCGGATCCGCATGCGCCTAACAGACAGGCATATGATGAGAGTATTGAGTGGGCAGGAAAACCAATCCCTGGATACCTGTACAGGACCTTCCTAGGCTCTGAGGTTCTCCTGGCCCTACATGATAGAGGTAAAAGACATTATGAAATTTTTAATTATATGCTTCTTGGGTGTAATAAACAAAGATAAAAATGAAAAGCTGCATAAGTTAAAGCTAAGAATTATCCAGTACATTATGCACTACAGCGATAATACTGGCACAGCTTAAAAACATTAAGTCCCCCAATTTTCATCTCCAACAAGTGAAGCTGTTGTCATTACCCTATAGTGGGCATTAGTAAACCTTTTTGTTAAGGTCCATTTCTTGAAACCGTCATGTTAACTTAAAAACTGAAAATACTAGCTTACTATCGAAAGTAGAACCCATTTCAAAAGGGAAGGTAAGCCTTTTATTAATTTTGGCAGAGTACCCCTTTTTTACTTAAAATCTTTGGTGCTGGTTAAGGTTTTGGTAAAGGTCCATTTCTTAGAAACAATCATCTTTAAAATTGAAATACATGTTCACTATCACAAGCATAACTGATTTCAATAGGGCAGAGAACCCTAAACTCATTTTAGCACAGGTGTGTCTCTTTTAATTTTCTGTGCAAAGGTTTGTAAAATGTGGCATTATAATCTCCAGCACTAAGACAAGTGGAGCATGCTGTCAACAAACAAGCTTTTGTTATATTTTTCAGTAATAGTTTCACAAATGGTGAAAAAAATTGTGTATGATGTTTAATTAAAACAACATTGTGCATTAGTATATAAACATACATCCTGATTAAAACTCATTTGCAAATTTTCCTGCCCCTTTTCAGGACGGGGACATATTATTTTGTAGATGTGGTTCAGGCTATTGGGAGACAAAGTCCTTTCCAATTCAAGTCTAGAAAACATCTCAGTCCACAATCCTTAAACTTGAATAAGTGACTTAGTGAAAATAATCTTGAAAGTTGAATCTTGTTTGTTGATTGGGTTTACTGTCCCACCAATAGTATTTTAATTATGTGGAGACAGGGTCCACTTGAAGCAGATATAGTGCTGCCGTCACTGTGTATAGCATGCTGTGAACACCTTGCATGAAACCACACCTAGTCACGTTATCCTGACACTGGGATAACCAGTCACGGAACTACCCTTACATTTGCTTGAGCATTAGCAAGGGAGCTGTACCCCTACCATTTTTAATGACTAGAGCCAGTGCGCTACCAATTGCGCTAGCAGGTCTGTTTGATCTCAATGTATCCAAAAATATTTCCTACTCATACACTTGCCATAGTACATGTATAAATAAGTATATAAAAATGAGCAGAAACTTGGATATAAAACATTATAACTTATTTTTATGTAAAACTGTCATTATTAGACACTATAGTATGTGCTAATTATTTCAGCACCCCAGATGAAGATATCTGATGACAGACTGTCAGTCACTGGAGAGAAGGGCTACAGCATGATAAGAGCTACTCATGGTGAGAGATGAAGTCTAGGAGTTACAGCAGATATGCTGCTTTTGGTTTGTTATGTTGGATGCCTTAACAACAGTCTCAAAGATTTACAATCATGTTTAACATGTAGCAGAAAGTGCTGCCGTCAAACTGGTTTGATGGAATAAACACTTTACACCATGTCATGTGCATTCACGTCCTGACAATTTATCAGCCAGATCTAGATTGACCAGGGCAAGTAAAACAAGTATGGCTTCCCAACTATAATATTAACTGACTAGAACAGTAAATTCCCTCTTTAAAGACCACCTTGTGTTCTGACACAAAGTGGTCTTAATAGTGAGTTGGTCTTAATAGTGAGTTGGTCTTGATAGTGAGTTGGTCTTGATAGTGAGTTGGTCATAATAGTGAGTTTGGATGAGCACTTGAAACTGCTATTGCTTATGTATCAAAGTGTCTGACACATACGTCTCTAACCCTTGAAGATGGATGTAAAACTTTCAAAATTATGATAAGTCATTTATGTAATGGAAATATTTTACCTCATATTAATCATTGACTCAATGAAAATTACTTCTGATAATCATTAAATGACAGAGCAATGTTTTTTGTAACAATGCAGAAGCAAGAATGAGCCTGATGATGTGCATTTATTTCAATTGCTGTTTATCCTGTACATAATGCTTTTTACTCAATGAAAACCAAGAGCTAATCAAGACAATAGATGTAAGATTGAACATCTTAGTACCTAGCTAGCACCTAACTAGCGCATAATTGATTAGATCATGACCTCATGTGACCCAGTGTCCTAAAATGTAAGTTGAAAACAGTGCTGGAGGGCATCATTTTGCTTGTTGACAAGTTAGATAACTATTGTCATTTTGTGTCAGCGTATCATTGATGACATCATAAAAATTCTGATGTCATTTGGACATTAGATTAAAAAATAAACATCTGAGTGAAAGTTACTGTGATTGTTTCTAACATCAGAATGGATTCAGAAAAGCATTCAAAAAATTGAAGTATGTGCAGACATAAAATTTTGTGTTGAATCAAGAAAATCACCAACAGAAATGCTAACATTACTAAAGCAAGCAAGAGGAAAAGCGTATGTAAGCTGTGCATTAGTTTTTAAATGGCACAAATGCTTTGTAGAGGGCCACATGGTACACAGTATGGTGAGAGACCTGGTTGAGGTACACATGTTAGAATGCATCGTGAAATATGTCACGTTTGACATATATGGTGATAGTGTAAATATGACCTTTTTGTTAAGAGCAGCATTTTGTAACTGCTTATTGCTTTAATGAAAAATGTTGCTATAATATTCACATATTGTTGTACTTGTTTACAGTGTAAACAAATTGTTTATTGTAATTACATATTAAATTATAAACATACCGGTAGTCTACAAAATACTGGGGACAACACATGTAAAATCTACCAAATAACAAAAAATCATTCTTACCGTTCACACCATTACATGTATAATCATCTTCATTACCGTTTACACAATCATTGCCATCACCTCCATCGTAACTTGTCGTACCATACTTGAGTAGATGTGAAAAGCATAGTAATAATTAATGACTATCATCATGTTTGCTATAATGCAGGTGTGCGGCGTGGCGCCTGGTACTTCGAGGTGATAGTGGATGAGATGGTGGATGTACAGGCTACTAGGATCGGCTGGTCACAGATGCTAGGTAAAGTAGATTTAAAGCACTTAAATAATTATTATATTTTTTTTCTAGACCTATAACTTAATAAATATATTCTTAAAAATTATGTACTTCTCTACTTCTGTTTGATAAACTTGAATTCTCTTTTAACAGCTTACTGCTACAGTAATATAGAAATACAGGGTACCTAGTTTAACCTTTATGGCAGGTAATGCACTATACAATTATGGCATTTATGCAGTGCTAGCTCTATAACTTAGCATTGTGGAATCAACTTTTGATGCTATTTTCACCAAGCTCTAATCTCTTTATCCATAGTATTATAGGCATGAAAAACAATGATAAATTCAGTGCATTTGAGTCAAAATATGTACTTGTTATCCTTTTCGTATTATAGCCCTGTTACACATGTTAAAACTCTTACACATGTGTCTTACATTTAAATACTTGATTTGGAAAATTATTTTAAATTAGCACACACATTAGAATACCAGCTAGGAATACAAGGCAAGCCTAGTGTTTTAAACACAGTAATATGGAGTAAACTTTCAATCCTTGCAGGTAATCTTCAGGCCCCATGTGGGTATGACAAGTTCAGCTATTCATGGCGTTCACGGAAGGGTTCCAAATGTCACCAGAGCTATGTGAAGACATACAGTGAGCCATACAAGCAAGGAGATGTTCTTGGCTTCTATATCTCTCTCCCAGAACCACAAGACCCCCATTTCCTCCTGCCTCAAACTTTCAAAGATAAGGTAAGTTGTTGGCATTGTATTTATACAAAATAATGATAAAATAGTTTTATTAAGAAAACATTTGTTTTTAGGGCAGTTAAATTAGACTGTATCATCTTTTAAGTTGAGCATCATAATGATACTTACCCTTTGTACCTCAAGACACTGATTTCATGCTGTCCAAAACTTACAAATGTACAGTTACTTTATAGATTGCAATTTTTATCATTGTTTCATGATCAATGACATTGGACCCTAAGGTTTTAGTGGACAATTAGATCATACATGAACCTGTTTAAGCCAAATAATTCATCCCTTCCCAGATATGTGCAGTGCAAATTAATCCTGTGTAAAATAAAAGTGATAGACCTCTAAATTGTGTGAAAGTAACAGAAATGATATGTGTATAAATAATGTTAAACACACTTTATTGTTTAGTCCTGAAATATGTTCTTTTTCTTTTACTTTTGATAAGTTGAATATACAGTGCTCCCAGTATAGGACAAAATTTGGTGGAGTTGCATTGTTGTATAGAGGTTGTTGTTCTGGAGAGTTAGTATTGTATTATTCTGTAAATTCTGTTGTTTTTATATATGTATCTGATATATATGTGTTATGTTTATAAAATAATGTCCTTTGTTGCTTCTGATTTACTCTGATTTTATGTGTCTGTTTTCTCTTTTTCACTTTTAAAGGCATAGAGATGTTGTTTTGTCATTGGCCTTGTGTCTGGCCTTCCACCTATTCTTCCGTCCACCCTTCTGTCATAGTGTCCATAACATTTTCTTCCTGGAGCCATAAGTCAGTAGTGCTTTGCTGAATTTAAATAGGAAATTAACATATTGATTCTGTGCCATTAGTCAGTAGTGTTTTGTTTGAGTAAAAATTATTATTATCATAATAATAATTATAATAATAAAAATAATAACTATTATTATTATTATTATTATTATTATTATTACAGTCAAACCCGTTCACTCGAACACCCTTGGGGTTGACCTTCAAGTTCGAGCGAACCGGGACTTTGAGGGAAGGGAAATTCATTTACAAGGCAGTTTGTCAATTGTTTTCATTATTTAATTGTAATTTATATACTAATGTGTTATCAGCCAAGTTTCTGTGCCTCTTAATACAAACTCTTATGTTTATTGATATTTCCTTTAGACTGGTTTAGATTTTGTGATGATGATTTGAATGTGTTTGAACTAAAAATTAGCTCTCTAGTTTTCTTTTGTGATTTGATGTCACATATTGCCTGTTTTTGAACAACAGAACATGCTGTAACTGTTTTTAAACCATATCAATCAAGTTAAAAACATCATTACAAAAATGTTTGGTATTTGACATTACGGATGTTAGAAATGGCAAAGAAATTCACAATCAAACCCTTTGTAAACCCATCCCATTATAGAGGTCAGACAATACTTCCCCACAAAACTGACAATCACAGTGAAAAAGTCAGCACTGATACGTTACTGTGATAGTATGTGATGTTAATTTCACTGAATATTTTGAGATGATGAATTACTGGGATTGATTTATGAGAGTGGTTAGAACCAGTTCGATCTTGAGTTGGAAAAAAGGGACAGAACATGTGTTTGTGTTTTATTAATGAGTTTAATTTTGTTAAACACAATTTCATTTATGTACATGAACTAAATACCAAAAAAACAAACAGACAAAAACAAACATCAACATTTGAATTAGTTCACCGTATCGGGTATTCATGTTTTATGACAATCAGTTTTCTATTATTCCTCCAATAAATTTCAAACTATTTTATGAAATTTAACATAACATTGTATAAAGTAAACCTAACATCAGCTCTTAATAAGTGCACATTGACACCAGCACATTAATTGCCACTTGTCGCGTAGGTGAGAAAAACATGTTCACAAGTATTTTGACAGGAAAGACAATCAATCTGGGTTAATGAGCAGAAATTGCAGTTCGACCTTTAAGGTGTAAAAATACCAGTAAATAGGCTGTAATGACTGGCAACCAATTCTACTGTTTGAGCTACAGGTATTGCTAGCAATCCCATGGTAATTAATATAGAACAAAGAATGCAAAATGCAGTTTTGTTCGACCAATCCGGTAATATTACCGATCCAGTGTTAGAGCGACTGGGGTTTGACTGTATTACTATTATTTTTTTTAGCTAACCTGAGCACAACGTGCTCGAGGTGAGCTTTTGTGATACCGCTTTGTCCAGCGTCCGTTGTCTGTCGTCAAAATTTAAGGTTGTGAACACACTAGAGGCCACATTTATGGCTAAATCTTTACCAAACTTGATCAGAATGTTTGCTGGGTCACGTGGGGTCAATAAGAAGGTCGCTAGATCAAATCTTAGAAAAAACTTGTAAACATACTAGAGACCATGAAATCTTGGGTGAGTTTATTATTGGGTCACATGGCCTCAAAAAATAGGTCACTAGGTCAAATCTCAGTAAAAGCTTTTGCATACACTAGAGACTAAATTTATAGTCCAGTCTTCACCAAACTTGGTCAGAATGTTTGCCTACATGAAATCTTGGATGAGTTCGTAATTGGTTCATGTTGGGCCAAAAAGGAGGTCACTAGGTCGAAGTTTATAAAAAGCTTATGAGCACACTAGAAGCCCCATTTATAGCCCAATCTTCACCAAATTTGGTCAGAATTTTTGTCTGCATAAAATCTTGGATGAGATACTTATTGGTTCATTTGGGGTCAAAAAGTAGGCCACTAGGTCAAATTATAGACAAAGCTTGTGAACACCTTAGAAGCCCCATTTATGGCCCAATCTTCACCAAACTTGATAAGGATGTTTGCCTGCATGAAATCTTGGATGAGTTCATAAGTGGGTTATTTGGGTTCAAAAGGTAGGTCACTAGGTCAAATCTTACAAGAAGCATGTAAACACAATAGAGGCCACATTCATAACCCAATCTTCACCAAACTTGATCAGATTGTTTGTCTGTATGAAATCTTGGATAAGTATATTATTGGGTCATGTGGCATCAATAAGTTAGTCACTAGATCTTATTTTAGAAAAATCTTGTGAAAACACTTAGAGGCCACATTGATGGCCCAGTCTTCACAAAACTTGGCCAGAATGTTTGCCAGTATGAACTCTTACCTATGTTTTGAAGTGGGGGTCATGTGGATTCATTAGGTTACTAGGTAAAATTCTAGAAAATGTTATTAACACTAATGGCCACACTAATGATTCAATCTTCACCAAAGATTTCTAAAGTAAATAACTCTTAATTACTTGATGCCAGATATGAGCCTACTAAAAGCCTGTGTCCTCAGGTTAGCGATTGAGGGCCATCATGGCCCTCTTGTTATTATTATTATTATTATTGTAAAATGATGCTCTTCCAATTAGTAGAAACGCACAAAATTGTAACATTCTAATTTTAAATGGATTTTTTACCCTTTTTAAAAAAAATAACATGATTTCTTTCAGTTTGGAGCTAGAACTCAGAAGTGGTTTTTAGATTTAGTTGAAACTTGGTAGAAAGATTAATGGATATGATGCACATTAAATGCCATTATATTTTTATTAATGGATTTTAAAACAGCATTAAATGCCAACATATTTATTCACCTACCACTTCCTCATTCAAACTATAGGGGGGATTGTTTTGCAGTTGGCAGACCACTTCATGTATAATCAATACCTTCAGAATGCATGAGCCCACAGACCTGTAACTTGGTAAACTCATTGGTCTTGATAAGCAGAGGACACCTTTTTGTTTAGGTGTCAGAGGCTAAGAGGACAAGGTCATAGCAACATCAATCTTTTGTTTTCAGTCTGTATGTTAAGAACACATGAGACAGAATTCTGAAACATTGATCATGATGGGTATTGGTCTTGGGTTCAGTAGGGCAATAATCAAGGTCACAGGAATGTGATTTGCATGGCAGCTATACCACTACTATTTTTAATGACTTTGGTATTGGGATTGAACCTAGGGTCTCCCGTACCTGCTGCTGACACTCTTAACAATTGTGCTAGCAGGTCTGGTCTTTTGCCTATTTTCATTGATGTCTTGAAGTTGCACTCAAATTCTTTTAAGAGAGTTTAAACTGCACAGAGACAAAATTAAATGTTAGCCATTAAAGCCATTTCTAAGAGTGAAAAAATAGTGAAACTAACAGAGGAGAGAAAATTTTTGTCTTAGAGAGGTACCTTTCATAGAATTAGTATGGTTATCCCATTTGAATTTGAGTCTACATGGATTATGTAGGAAGTTAAGTTTACCTGAATTATCACTTTATTTGTATTGATATTTTGATTATTTTTATCCATTTGTAGAATTTGAGAAAAGCTTAATGTTATACTGTTTTTAATAGTATTTTAAAGGTACCTCTTTCAACTCTCCTCCTTTCTGTCCTTAGTTACTGTTGCTTTTATTCACAGTCTACTTACCTTAAACTTTTTGATTAGGTTGTAATCTACTGAGAACTATTCAATTATGTACCTTCAGATTATGCTAAACTATGAATGCAATCTTGTTAAGTATTTTTAATTAGTTCAGATTACATGAAATCTAATTGCTTGGAACAGTTTATTGTCCTTTATTTTATGTTCTTGTGTGTTTTATTAATTGACTGCCATTGGAATATTGACAAATCAATGTGAGTCAGCATGAATGGGTCTAGTAGTAGAAATAATATTATTATTGCCTGGTAGTAAATGGAAATAAAAAGTAACAATCATTATTTCATATATATTTAATAAAGAATACACATTGACAAAACTGTACAAAAATAATGTGCAAAAGCTGACCAATAAATGAGAACATTTTATTAAAGGCACAGTGATATGGGCCTCATAACATTATTTGACAGTAGTGTAAATACTAAATTATCCCTGCGCTGTAAGTGTTGGGTTATTTCCTATAGTTATAATGTCTTAGTAGTTACATATGCACTAATTCTTGATCACCCTGTAAATCCAAAATTACGATAAATCACTACGTAGATATTTATTCTAATAGATTTTGCTGGAGGTTAACAAGATATTATGTCCAGAGAGAAACCGGCAACCTTTGTTATAAACCTGATTGTGTAAAAATATGTTAAAATAACAAAATTAATAACAATCTGGAATATTAACAATATTAACTTAAACTGAAAGAAGCTTATAAAATACTTAAGGATAAAATTGTTGTTTACATGTTTATTTAAAACAACTTGGTCACAGTTCGTCAAGTTTGCATTCTTTTAGTTTTTGTTCAAGAAAGCCAAAACTATCAGTAATTAAATGGAATATAATCACCAATTACAATATTATTTTATCTGTAGGTGGGGAGAATTAACAACATTTTATCATTAGAACTGCACATGTGGCCCTATACACCATCAGTCATTCAAATATGCTGATTAGTTTGATTGTGTTGCAAAAATTTGAATGTCATGACTTTCACAAAACTGTGACCGGGTTGTCTTAAACAGCAAGCACAATGTTTTACTCATTGGTTGAAGAGGTTCTTAATTAAGATTAATGGCCATTTGTGTTGAAGCACATTGATAGTACATATTAAAAAGTGCTTGAACTATAAATTTTGGTACACAATTACTACGTTGCTTATGAATAAACAGATGGAAAAAAATAGCAGAAAAGTGATATGTTTACCACTGTGTTACCTTTTTTCAGAAATATGTTAATGTGAACTTTGAGCAAAAGGCAAGGAATGAGCGTAAAGAATGGTTTTAAGACTACAATTTTTCCTAGCACAAACTCTAAAATCAAGGTAAATCTGACTGGTTTATATCTTACAAATTTGGCCATAAAACAAAGTTATACTGACTTATTAATATTTGACAAATTTGGCCATAAAACAAAGTTATTCTGACTGATTCATATTTTACAAACTTGGCCATAAATTGAGGTAAATCTAACTTGTTTATATTTGACAAATTTGGCCATAAAACAAAGTTGTTCTGACTGATTCATATTTTACAAACTTGTCCATTAATCAAAGTAATTCTGACTGGTTAATATTTTACTAATAACCAGTCACATCCTATGGTTTATCTTAGAGCCTTACCCTGCAGATGAAGTTTAAAGTCTCAATGCCAGGCCATTTAGTATGGTTCTATTTCCATGTAAAATTTACTAGCTTAGCTACAACAAATGTAATCTAGGCTTAAAAAACTGTCCAAGTTACTATCAATAGTCCTTATTATTAATTGACTATTACCTTAAACACTGTATAAATATCATGTATGTCTCATTGTACTAACTTGTGGTCTGTTGTTTAATGTTTCTATTGTATCAGATATGGAACTGATGAGATATGTACTAGGTGACTGTCATTGACTGGACATTCATCATACTGTGATGCATGTAGTTAACTACATATACTTCAGACTCATATCTATTCCTGGTATGCATGTAGTTAACTACATATACTTCAGCCTCATATTTATTCCAATATGCATCAGTTAATTAGTTGGTTATACATATATAATAAGCACCAAAAAAAACGATAACTTAAAAAGCTACTTGCATATAAATAAAAAAATCAATAAAGTAATCGGAAATGATAGAAATAACTGACTATTCAAATGACTATTCATGTATGAATCTCAAGAGTTCATGTTAATTATGCACAAATGCATTACAAATGCATAAATGATTGCACAAAGTAAATGACACAAGTATAAAAATGATTGTGCCACTAGAACACAATATATCTTCTTGGTTTATCAAAGCATTGTTCAAGTACTAATTCAAGCTCTCATTACAAAGTAAAATACTGAAACAACACATTGGCATTTCATCTCACATTCTTCAACAGAAATCAGTTCAATTTGTGTTTAAGCCAACAACATCTGGAACATAGTAGCCATTTCCATCTTTCAAATTGTTTAAAACCAATGAACACCAATTGCCATCTGCTGTACTATTGTATTTTTTTCATATACACACTTGATCTCTTAAAAAAAATGGTAATATACCTTGAACACTTTTTGTTTTAGATTGAAAGAAACCATCCTTTGAACACTATTTTCACATAAGCACTTATACTGTACTTGCGGATAGAGTGTAACATTCTTATAAACACTTTTGGCAATCATGTAGACATATTGATCATCTTCTCAAGGATATTTTTCAGCAAACTCCATTTATTTTCATATACTTAGAAAAAATAGCCTTATCCTATGATCACTTATGTTTCTTTTTATTCACAAAGTGGTTCATTCTGTATATTTTCATCCAATTGATGAGGTTGTTTATTCTTAAAAATACTTGAGTATTTTCAGTCATTGCAGCCAATCCTGTGAATCCCAGTGTTATATTTGTCTAATTTTTATTATCACAACTTTTCAGTATCAGGATACAATCTGGTCTGTTCTCCTTATTTGTTTTGGCAAATTACTGGGAGTTACTTTCATGAGACAAATAAAATGCATTGTAAATGTAATACTTATTGACTAGAATTTAATTGATATTAATGTATCAACAGAGGTGAAATAAGACTGCAAACTAACAGAAGTTTAATGTTAGGACTCATATTTTTCTCAAATGTAAGAACATAACAAATACTGTACTGAAAAAAAAAAAAGACAGCAGTCATTGACCTGGTCTGGTTAAGGCTGAATTTGTCCTTTAGAAGAGAAACTGCTGCTTAAATTTAATCCAGTCATATTGGCCATACACATAGATGATGTATCAGCAGATCACTCACATTTCTGCCACTATTATCACCTCAGACAGCTAGACTGGCACCAGCAGATTAAAAAAGACTGGTTGTTTTCCAGTATTGCATTACTTCCTTTTCCAAACCGAATGTGTACCACTTCTTAAAAAAATGTGCTGCAAATGATAAGCACTGCCCGGTGGTAGATGGTTATGTAGATGCTGCTGCTTTGTAGCAGATAATCTGTAAAATAATAAGCACTTACAGATTCGGCTGCTGCAACATTCTATTATCCCTTACTATTGCCAGGTGAATAGTCAAATTCTCCTAAATTGCACCTTTTTTTTTGTTAATCCCATCCACAACATGTATGTTCAGAGAAGCACCACATATTTGCCTTAACAGCAGGCATTTGTTGGAAGAGAACACAAGTCTTCATTCTGTATTTATGATCCATGAGTAGCACTTCTTATCTGCGTTGTTAGTTGGTATCCTTATTTGAAGTGAAAAAAATATTACCAGTCAGTTTGTATTCTTGACCTGTATATTTTTTGCCTGTGTATCTGCCCAAGCAGCTGGTATCCCTTCTTGTGGGAATCATTATGCATAATCTGAAGTAATGAGATTGATTATCCACTTGACTTGGGATGGACACAAGTTAAACGCAGTTGGAACATGCTGTAAAACTAGGACGGTTTTGGGTCATCCTTGCTTGCTCGGCGAGATGGATCACTCCGAGTTCTCTCCCTTTTCACAGGACTCTCGCCATTCCTCCTGTAAATATACAATAATGATAGATAAGATCCTCACTGTTTATATAAAATATTCAATTAATGTTAGACAATCACTGAATAGATCAGAAAGTTACATAATTACACATCACTTTAAAGATAACAAGATAACATCTATCTATAAACAATGGCTAAATGAAATTCAATTAAGTACACAATTATGTAAGAAATCAATGCTCAGAAGTCAAATATATGTACAATTATATCATACAGATTAGACAATATAATAACCAAACATGCAGTTGGTTATATGTAAGGACAACTCCTCATAGTTCATTATATAATGATAGATTTAAACAAATTGAAATTGTTAATTATCTGAAGAAAGTCCATGTCATGGGCTCTTGGTTCCATCATCATTTCCATTTATCAAAATCTTTTATTCACTAGCTTCAATTTAAAACATAAACAAATTTAACAAAGTTGCCAGCATTTACATAGCAGACTTTGTGTCACATGTAAATACTGTTTGTTTTTAGGTCAAACATAAATAAAACCAATCAAGGAAAATGGATGACACAAATTCACATTCAGTTTAATTTTACTCATCTTTACAGACACAACCTAAAAATGATTCTGCTATTTTATTATTGACATGCACCTGCTGTCTAAGATGACCAAATGAATGAAAACCTGTATCTTCATTCCTGCATGCACTAGCTTTATAGATAGACCACACTAGTGACATCAAAAATATACCTGCTGTTCATCTTTCCCTTCAGAATCAGGGTCATCATTTGCTTTGTGTTTTGAGGCTAAAATAATTGAAAACAATGTCATTTTTTGTAGTATGCTCCTTGAGGGTGTTTAGATTTGATTAAATACATTTATGCTGATAATGTCAGTGAATCACATTATAGTACTTTGCCAAATCTTTTCATCATTTTCCAGGACCCACCCTATCAGTGATTAGCCAATATGTAACCATATCAATTTTCTGTCCCAGGTCCAGGCATGTTAAGCTTCTAATTAGAAGAGACATTTTAAATATATTTGATATCCACACTCACTAATATGGAAGACTGTTGTCAGTACAAAACAATAGAAAACAATAGAAAACAAGAAGTATAGGGTACAAAATATTGGTCAAAACAATGTAGAGCCCGCCTGGTTTACACATAAATAACTGATTATCAGTGGTTGAAACTCCTCAAAATCATAACATAGGTTACATTTAAATCTGCATATCATAGGTTTCATTTAAATCTGTTGCAAACATTATGCCTGTCACATGTATAATATGAAATATGCATGAACCAGCCATAAGTGATACAGTCAGTAGAGCATTGGACTGTCATAAAAGATAGTCCCAGGTTAGAATCACATAAAATTTAAACAATTTGTGACGTTTGTACATTTTCCCTCAATTACATTTTTTCTTTTTGTTCATTTTTTCACTATTTACTGCTTCTAAATTTGTCGTCATGGTAATGCAATTGATTGTGGTTCTTCTGCTTCAAGTGACTGACAGATAGTTTGTAAGATGTTAACCAAAAGGTATGTCTAGGATCATAAAAATCATAGTTGGAAGACAGTTAAGTCATAAATACGTTTAACCTATGTATAAAAAAAACAAGGCACCTTTTTTATCCTCCTTGGAGTAATCTCCTGATCGTCGTTTGTTCGCAGCCACATCCCCAACCGACTTGCATTTGTTCTTTACAGTTGGATCTATCAGATAAAAAATGTTGTTTGCTGCATTTGCTGGCAGACCAGACAATCTGTTTTTCACTGCAGGTTCATTCACTTCAATTTCTGCATTGTCCTCTGCAGCAGCTGGAGTTGTTGGCGTTTCTGCTGTTCGACCATTACTTGATTCACTCACACGCTCCCGGTCTCGTTCCCGACGCCGATGTTTCCGTCTTCCAACTGGCGAATCAGTAGTTTTCCTATAGCGAGACGGTGACTCAGCCCTTTTGTCAGCTTTACCTGACCGTGCCGGAGACTCATTTCTGTCCTGGTTGGGGGAATCATTGTTTTTCTTGAACTTTCTTGGCATCATGCCCACATCACTACTGACACTGGTCACACTATTGTTCATCACTGAATCAAAATCACCGAAATCCAATGACTTTGTCATGAGGCATTCATCTTTTGGTTTCCTGACGACCTGTGGACTGCCCCCAACCCTTCTTCCACCAGCACCATTCTTGCCATGGTGAAGGTCTTCAGTGATTCTTTCAACACTGGGGCCAGCAGCTTGCTTGTCTGGACTCTCTTCATGGGGACCAGTTGCTAGAGGTAGTGATGTTGTTGAGGGTGTGGATATCTGACCTCTGACCCCAACTGACAGATCCTGGCTTGTGGATAAGGTCAAAGACTTACTCATTGACGCGTCATCTGTCAGGTTCTGAAATAGTCCAATAAATGTAGTTTTTATTATGAACATATTTGCTGATATAATATTAAACAATGGTTGTGATTTTTTAATTTCATGCAAAATAATACACCAACTAGATTAATAGAAAAAACAATTGCATGATAATGTGTTAAATCTTTGAACTAGTATTAATGTTTTTACTAAGAGACGTGTTAGTAATTCATAAAGTGACTTACTGGTCTGGATTTCCTTATCTTTCCCTTGGATGTCCTTGTAGCAGGGCTCCTGTTTCTAGGAGGTTTGGCACGCTGGAACTATATATAGAAAAACAATTTATAAAATTGTGTTTTGATATTGGCTATTGGTTAATGTCTCACAGTTGCCAAAAATGTCCCTTTAATTTAAGTAGTTGTGTGCAAATTTGATTCTGATTAATGTCATAATTGTTTTCTATAATATCTTAACATGGATGTCTTATTTGACTTCAGTTGTTGGTCAAAAGGAACAATGGTTTAATGTTTAAGGACAGAGAAAAAATAAATGAAATATGTGGTGTAAAATAACTATAACCCGTATTCATTTAAATGGCATGTTGGTTGAAGTTTCTGTTGGAGGCAATAACTTGTATGTGAACGGGTCTGTCACCTGGCCAGCAACTGTCTGTGGTCTTTCTCTGGAACCACTAAAATAGCCATAATGGTGCAATGTGAACATCAAATGAAAACTTACAGATTTAAGTATCACAGTGCCTCTCTGAAGAGCAGCAAACTCATCATCATCATCATCTGAGGCTATAATAACATCAGGATTGTGGGGTACAGACAGGCCGCTGAAACACAGATTAAAGGTCACAGGTCAAGGTTAAACATCAACTAGACCATTTCTCAGGGTCATATATTTAGGTTGTTGAGTAAGGTCATTCATAATTTACACAAACTATTGGTAAAAGACAAAGAAGGCTTTTAACATTACTCAATTAAATCAGTTTTCACACCAACTACTTTTAAAACCCTTATTAAGCATTGTGTCATCTCCCAGGCATCAATGCAAAACTATCATTTTCCCAAACCGTTTCTACAATATTGCCTAAATTCAGGAGCCTCTTGCAAGGAAAATATATCCTCAGGCCACGCCTGTATCTCAATAGTCAACTGTCATTGTCATAACAGAACACATGTTGTCTGTCTTAACAGATATTGGAGGAAGAAAGCATGCATATATTGGAGATATGCTGGGGACATTTAGTAACTACATGCAGTATATGGATTAATAAACTATGTTAAGTTGTTGTTTTAAACAGCACTTAATTGACTATTTCCTTACTGTTGCTACTGTAGTAACAAGCAACATAAAATTTATTTTGATTTTATTACCTTATAAGCTTTTGCTTGTGGTGATTTTTGATTATATAAAAAATCAATACTCTTTTAATAGTTTTTTTTAACTCTCCTTGATGACTTACTCACTATCAGAATAATCTGTTTATAGTCAACAAGGGAATCATACTGTCATCTCTGTTTTTATCTTGCACCAAGCAAAATTTAATTAAGTCAGTTTGGGTCCAGTGTGTTTCTGACAATGCCCTAGCAGTATAACTGTTGCAGAACTGTGAAAAACAGCCATACCTGTGAGTAGAAAGATTGTCAAATATTTTGTCTGAGATATCATCCTGTGTGTCACTCTTGCTTATATTGTCACCTAGACTCTTCGACTTGGACTCCTTAGACTTCACCACATCCTCCTCCTCTTCTTTCTCTTCTTCAGCTTTGTTCTTATTGACCTGTAAAACATAGCAAAGAAATGTGACCAAACTGAATGAGATATGCCTATGGTTGAGCAGCTAGAGTTGTGGTGCACATATGGCCGATCAGCAAGAGTTGTGGGTTTGCCTGTTGGCAAGCATCTTGAGTTGAGAGATGCCTATGGTCGAGCAACTTGAGTTATAAGGTGCCTGTAGGTGAGACATTAGAGTTGTGGGAGAACCTATCCACCAGCAGTTAAAATTGTGGGGTGCCTATGGTTGAGAAGCACCAGTTGTGGGATGCCTGTGGGCGAACAGCTTTTTAGGTTCCTATGGCTAAGCAGCTTGAGTTGTAGGGTGTCTGTGGGTGAGCAGCTTGAGTTATAGGTTGCCTATGGGTGAGCAGCTTGAGTTATAGGTTGCCAATGGGCAAGCAGCTTGAGTTATAGGTTGCCTATGGGTGAGCAGCTTGAGTTATAGGTTGCCTATGGGTGAGCAGCTTGAGTTATAGGTTGCCTATGGGTGAGTAGCTTGAGTTATACTGTGCCTATGGGTGAGCAGCTTGAGTTATAGGTTGCCTATGGGTGAACAGCTTGAGTTATACTGTGCCTATGGGTGAGCAGCTTGAGTTATAGGTTGCCTATAGGTGAGCAGCTTGAGTTATATGGTGCCTATGGGTAAGCAGCTTGAGTTATAGGTTGCCTATGGGTGAGCAGCTTGAGTTATAGGTTGTCTATGGATGAGCAGCTTGAGTTATAGGTTGCCTATGGGTGAGCAGCTTGAGTTATAGGTTACATATGGGTGAGCAGCTTGAGTTATAGGTTGCCTATGGGTGAGCAGCTTGAGTTATAGGTTGCCTATGGGTGAGCAGCTTGAGTTATAGGTTGCCTGTGGGTGAGCAGCTTGAGTTATAGGTTACCTATGGGTGAGCAGCTTGAGTTATAGATTGCCTATGGGTGAGCAGCTTGAGTTATAGGTTGCCTATGGGTGAGCAGCTTGAGTTATAGGTTGCCTATGGGTGAGCAGCTTGAGTAATAGGGTGCCTATGGGTGAGCAGCTTGAGTTATACGGTGCCTATGGGCAAGCAGCTTGAGTTATAGGATGCCTATGGGTGAACAGCTTGAATTATAGGGAGCCTCTGGGTGAGCCTAAGGGTGAGCAGCTAGAGATGTGGGGTGCCTATGGTGGAGCAGCAATAGTTGTGGGATACTTATGAGCTTCTCTCGGGTATTTACTTTAAACTGAGAGAGTTTCTTGCTTTCCTGTGGTGCATAAGTGGATCCATTCTTGTCTAGGTTTTCCCTTCACTCAAAACTAAATATCAAAATCAAATAAAAAATGAATTCAGGAGAACATGTATGCCTGTCTGGGCTGGGATATGGAGTTGCTTTTATGTTGTTAACCATTACACTTGCCTGATAGCTATCATTCCACCATCAATATTAGCCATCTACCTGTCATATGAGACCATATTGCTTCAATAGATGTACTTATGTTTGTTACCTGCTTATATTTTTTGTGTATATCATATAACATTGAGAAAATTGCCCAAAGTATCCAGTTTTACTGTCTCTTTACAAAATGTATACTGACGTGTTCTACCATGTACATATTTTTTTGTAAATTCCTTAAAATATAGAGATTGCTACCTGATGTGAAGCACTTATAAATAAAAAATCTCCTATAACTGAATATACTGCACTGATATATTTGAATTCTTCTATAGATTGGTTAATCAAGAGATATCAAGTTTTACTGCATGTGTTTTTTTGAAAAGAACAACAAAGTGTTAGATATTTATTGACTTACAGCGAATTTAAAACTATTTTGTATACATAGGCTTTGCCAAAGAATCCATAGTTATAAGTTATTGGTAGTATTCTTTTTTGTAGCAATATATTAACTTTAAAGATTTGAACCTGTACAAGTCTCAGACTGTTCCGCTTTTGGTGAAAACAGTTTTATGCAATTACATAATAAAGACATTGGAACAGCTCTACATTCTTCCCAGACATTGACCAGTTCCAATTGCATACCTTGCAAAAATAATGTATTGATAAGCTCAACAGTTTTCTGACTAATTGGTTATAAAGGCAAAAAGTTTCCAGGCAGTCTGATAGAACCAAGATTAAACACATAACCTGGGCCTCACTATCACAGATAAAACCTTAGCCAGCTAATTTTTGTAAATAAGCCATATTAAGTTCCAAGATATTTGCTTACAATAACATGCAAAGGCTACTTGTCAAGTTGCTTGTGACTTAGCAAAAAATAGTGCAGTCTGTGTTTAGACAGACTTTTCTGGATGTACACAGTTTGTATATGCCTGATCAATTTGTGCTTAGCAGGCTAAGATTTAATTACCTCCAAACATTTTGTATATATCTAAATACTGTAAACCCCATTGTCTTTTCCACTTGTCCACTATTGTAAATGTAACCAGACAGAACTACACCTGCACCATTCCAACAACCAGTTGCGTAGATCAGCAACTTTGCTTATGTTTTGTCCTACTTCTGTAAAGTATGGTGCTGATATCATTCCATTCAACTTCTTATAAATACATGTACATAAAAACAGCTCTATGCATAATGTATTTTGTGTGTGTGGAGTCAGTATGAAGATACCAGTATAGGGGAAACTGATGGGGAAAAATCAAGAATGCCATTGAGTTTGTGTGCCATATTCTTGCAGACGAAATATACATAGCTATTGTCAGTATTAGCCAGTTTTAACCAGATATGCATTAGACAATAAATTTTAGTAAACATTTTTCTAATATGTATTTTCTATAAGCAAACTAGTAATATAAACTATTTATGTCTGATAAAGCCAGTTTGATCTAGTTATGTCCATTTTTATAAAAACCATGTAACATAGGTGAAGAAGTTTGTTGGTTCGGAAGATATTTTATTACTACATGTAACTTTTTTAATAAAAAAACATTACTGTGATATGTTGCTGGATTTTTTCATAGTGAATAGTAACTCTTATTTAAATACCGTCATATGAAGACAGCTGTGCATTGATAACTTTTGACAAAAACACCAGTTAACTAGTACTTATATAGGTCACCCTTAGTGAGATGACTATATACCCAACAGCACAAGCATGTCATAGAATATAAATTACAAGTTTGCTTACAAAATAATGCAAGCATGAAACCAGAACTTTAGCCCTTGTCATTCTTCATTTGGTTAAAGGTGGTAACGGACAGTTTGCCTATATCAAATTCATATAACAATATGTAACCACTGCTTTTGGGAAAAAGGACATAGTATAAAAAAATAAAGTTTTAAACACTGACTATATTGCTAGACAGTACACATTGCTATAAAAACACGCTAAAAGTACAATCATGCCAAATCTATAAGTACATGTAATCATCAAAGTGTTCTCTGCTAAAAATAGATATCGACATCAGAATGAATTACCTAGATGACAATATAAATTAATCTCAAATGTGAGTTGTCACAAAGTTTTCTTAGTTAAAAATAACTATCTTCGCAGCATGGCTAAGATAGGAAATACCTGTTTGCAATGAGGAACCGGGATGTATGTTTCAAAGTTCACACTGATCTAGGGCATCAATGAAAATCATTTTGTAGGATCTTTTCTAATAACAATGACTTATTTGGTTATTTGAGAAAAAAATATTTTGGTCCAAACTATCTGTTTCCACCTTAAATAACCCATACTAACTTTATGTCATCTTCTCTTCATGTGAAAGTGCCTAGACATTTTGTCTGGGTCTCAGCGGCAAATAGTTATGATTTTAGCAACATGTGCTCAGCAGGCTAAGTGTTAAGACGTGGATCATAGCACTGAATCATGATTCCGGGGCTCAGTGTGAATCATTTCATCTGATATTTTGTTTAAATATTCACAATAAGCTGGAAAACATGTGAGTTTTTTTTTAACTTACCTGATTGCTGAAGACTTTGTTTTCCATAAGATTCATTTCATGTTGAGACTTTCTCTTGCTGCCTGGTGATTGGTCAAGCTGGGACCACCGCTTGTCTGGGGTAGTAAGCACCACCGGCTCTATTTGGGATGTCCGATTGGCTGGTTTTGGAGATGGGTGGAGCTGAGAGTGTCGCTTAGCAACATGGTCTGGGGATGGACCAATGATGAGTTTGCTATCAAAAGCTTTGATCTTGTCTTTGACAGAAATTGGGTCATCTAAATCTTTTTCTCCACTGGGGATGTCACTGAAACAGATACATGTTTGATTTACAAAATAAAATAATACAGTACCCGTTAATGATTAATATCTGGTTGACTTACATATAAATGTGTCACTTATGCAGTTTTAAGCTGTTTCACTATGTACACTTGTTTCCTCATTATAAAGGTGTTCCTGCAAGATTTATTTCTTTCCAAGCATGGGTTTACTAGTAAGTCTGTTTCTCACAGAATACAGTGTTTTCATTTTAAAGCTGCTACCTTTAAAGCTACAAAAAACATTTCCAATGTGAATTTTTCCCTGTTCAGATATGCAGAGTTCACCAAATATGTGACTGAATTATCCTTATAACTTATAACCAGGTACATGTATTTGCATAATTATAAGGTTTAGACAAATAGTGTTGATCTCCCTGCTGGGAGCTGTCTGATCAGGATCTACACTATTTGTTGCCCAGTCTCTGTTTACAAGTATATCAGCCCTGACATGTAACATATATAATATTAAAAGCAAAGAGTCCTGAGAATTTACCATGGGTTTATAACAAAATATAGTAAGCTAAGGGCTTATGTGCATTATGCTAGTGTTTCCAAAATGGTCTTACTATATTAGTCTTAATCTCAGTGTTGGAGTCATTAGGAGAAACTCAGCTGAGGAAATTTAGCTGAGACTGGGAACTGATAACCCTTAGCTTGCTACAGTTTGTTAAAATCCATGCTAAATGCTGTTTTTGTTTTTGCTTTAATATCATGTATGTAACATGTCAGGATGGCTATCCTTATTAACAAAGAATGAGCAGCAAATTGTGTAAATCCTGATCAGACAGCTCCAAGCATGGAGATCTAGATCTATGCTATATGCCTTATAAATACGCAAATAGCAAGCTATGAGCTAAGTCTACCCAATAACCATAAAAAAAACCTTTCATTTTCAAGTACAAACATGCAGTGAAAGCAGAAATAGCTTGTAGGCAAAAGTTGATACTGTGAATGATCAGATAATTGTTTCCTATTTTAGGCAAAACAGTATAATAAAAGACTAAATAGCCAAGAAATGATTCATACAATCTGTTTAACAGATGTATGTTTTACTGCCCTAGTGTGAGAACTAAGATAGTGATTAAGTCACCACTTCCTGTCATATGTGGAAATGATCCACCTTCCACTCGGCCTACTAACTGATGAGAAGTATCGGTAAATATTAACTGTAGCTACACATCAGCCATGAATTGTCTGATCTGTATTTGCACTATTTGCTGCTGAGCCTCTAGTCTTTACCTTACAGGTAGTTGTTAGTTTATAACTATGATTTGCTTATTAAGAAATACATGGTTAGGGTTACCTATGTTAACACATATGATGTCTAGTAATGGATTCATTGGTATGAGTATTGCTAGGTTGATGACAGTTAATGTACACAATCCAATCAAAATTATTGCTTCATATATGTAAGATGACCGTGATATATCTTTTTGTATTAAGCACAAAATTGGCAAGCCTTGGATCTAGATCAAATGTGTAGATCCAGATCAGCCCACAATTGCTTGGAGCTTCTACATCTGATAAAGATTTGTGCTATTTGCTGCTGAGTGTTAAAGGCAGTATCTGTCAGTTTGCCTTTATCTTATACATGTAACAACCTGTTAGCCCTCTTCTGGGGAATTGGTGCAGAACTGCTGCATAAACTAAAACTTATACTTAAAAACTTATAAGTTTTTTTAAAGGCTGTTATTAAGCACTACCCCCATTGTTTGACAGTACAAATCATGAAATATATATCATGCTAAATGTCCATTATTTCTAGATCAATGAAAGTATGATGGGGCTTTCAGTTAAGAATAGATATCTACATCAGAGCTGATTACCATGATGATCATGTAATTGGATCTCAAAAGTAAGTGATCACATGGTTTTCTTAAATTAAAATTGGGTAACTGTGCAACATGGCTCTGATAGGAAATACCTCTTTGTAATGACAAGTGGCTTGTTATGCTTTACTTTTCCAAGCATTAATAAACAGCATTTTGCAAGATCTTATAGGTAATAAAAAGTTTTTTGGTTGCAAGAGAGTAAATGATTGGTCCAAACCAATATATGAATGTGTATTATTCTCAGCAACTAGTAACCTACTAAGAATGACCAGACCAAGGCAAATAGTGCAGATTCATATGAGCCAGTTTTTGCTTGGAGCTGTCTGGTCAGGATCTGTGACGATTGTTTTTCCATCTTGATAACCATACTTAAGTTTGTACAGACATAGCATGTTAACAGATGACCAAGATTCAGTAACCATTACTAGCAGATGTAGCAACACAGGGTTAAAAAAAGGTTAAGGTCTCAAGGGAGTGGGGACTGACTAACTCGGAAATAATTTAGCTTGAAGTAATGGTCACTTGAATATAGGATATACCCTATACAAAAAGACAAAGACACAATGTTACTGGCATACTTGAGGCATGAATTGTTCTTTAGGAAAATTTATTTTTAAAACTGTTCAACCTTTTTTTTGCATGTGTGTCTGTTTGTTACTTTTTTGTTGCATTGCATTGCATTTTTGTGAGAAAAGTGTATGAAGGAATGTTTATTTATTGTAATTTCTTTTGTTCCAAATCTTTTTAGAAGGCAGAACAAAAGTCCTTTTGAATTAAGCAAGCAACCAGAATATGTTTATATTAGTGATAAAACCACTATAGAGTAATCTGATTAGGCTCATACAACTAGATGGAATTGTACATAGTTATTTATGAGCAAGCTATCCTTGGAATACATTGTAAACCTGCATTTATGTGCCAGGTCATATATTCGGAATTTGCGGGATTTTATTATTTCAGACATGTTTTATTAGATAAGAAAGAGCTGTTGTGACTCACACAAGCATGCTTAAGTATATTTTTAGGAAAGTGTAGGGGTTTTCAGAGATCACACTACATGTAGTCGAGAATAGATCTGGATCAGCCAGCCCCTGCTGAGAGCTATCTGATCAGGATCTGCCCCTACTAAGAGCTGTCTGATCAGGATCTGTACTATTTGCCCCTGCTGAGAGCTGTCTGATCAGGATCTGCACTATGTACCCTTGCTGAGAGCTGTCAGATCAGGATCTGCACTATCTTCCCCTGCTTAGAGCTGTCTGATCAGGATCTGCACTATTTGCCTCTGCGATGAGCTGTCTGAGTCAGGATCTGCACTATCTGCCCCTAGATGATAGCTGTCTGATTTAGGATCTGCAATATCTGCCCCTGATGAGAGCTGTCTAATCAGGATCTGCACTATCTGCCCTTGCTAAGAGCTGTCTGATTAGGATCTGCAATATCTGCCCCTGCTAGGCTTCTGATTGATATGCATATCTGCCCTGCTGAGAGCTGCATTATTAGGATCTGCAATATCTGCCTGCTGAGAGCCGTCTGATCAGGATCTGCAATATCTGCCCCTGATGAAAGCTGTCTGATCAGGATCTGCACTGTTTGCTTATTACTCTATGGCAATACTGCAAATGACCTTAGCATGAAGTTGAATATAAATATGTAATAATAAAAAGATTTTCGCCTATAGGTGGCTTATGGGGCTGAACTATTGGCTTGAAATACTGAAACAAGATAATGGAACTATTTAACCAGGTTTCTAACGCTCAAAGCAGGACCTCTGAAACTGTTTTTTCAGTAGGAATTCATACTTTTTTAAACAGTTACTGTAATAAATTGACACCAGTCTAGTGACTTGACTCATTTCACCTGCGATGTTAACACATGGCCCATGATAAAAACTTTACATATTATAGGAGGTAATAGATTTCAGGCATGAGTAATACTTGCCTTGGTCATAGACATAAACTTTACATATTATAGGAGGTAATAAATTTTCAGGCATGAGTAATACTTGCCTTAGTCAGAGGCTTAGGAAACAGCATCTTGTCATGAGGTTCAGGTTTAACACTTATAAACACTGATCATACAACATTCATTTCATGCTGACACATTGATACTCAGCAGTTTTGCCAGATCACTTAGATCAACAACCTGTGATTAGATTGCTATGCATCTGAATGCCACTCCATGTATTGTTTTTTTTTTTTTTTTGTTTTTTAAAAAAAACAGCGCAGCAACCATTTATAGTGACATCCAGCTATTTGGTGGAGGAAGACAAATGTTTTGGTAGAACCACTGGCACACTGCAAGTCAGTTGGAACACCTTCCCACATTAAGTTCTTCACCCTGAACGGGACTCAAACCCATGTGGTGTATTCTTCTGTGATATATCAAACAAATCTAAAAGCTATTTTCTAAATAACAGGCATTATAGCGCAGATCGTCTCATGGTGTCTGTGTGTGTATGGTTCATTGATAGCAATCTGTCTGGTTTATCTAGCAACAGGTCTAATAGCATGTTTTCTAATATAGACATAATTATACATTAAATGTGTCTGAGTATTGTCTATAGCTATAAAAACATCAGCTTTTGGGTCTTGAAAAAGTGTTTTTATCCTTTATTAGTACCAGTAGTATGGTAATGGTGCCATTTTGCCCAGAGTAATAAGATTTGTTTTTGGCAAATGATTTTTGTGAGATGAGATGAGGTGGGGTTGAACAAAAAAAAAAAAAATGTTCCATGCATGTCAAGACAGATAAACCAACTTGTTAAAGGTCATTGAATGAGTCATCACTTAGGTTTGCAATTATGAACTTTAAAGTAAATAAAATATATGCATCAGTATTTTACTGAAGAAATCATCATTTTATACATACCTTGAGTTTACTACCTCTTCTGGCTTCTTCACATCTTCCAAAGGTGTTGATTCGTGGACAGATTTCTCCATCAAAGCTTTCTCTTCCAACTTTTCTGCATTCTCATTTTCATCAGCTTGTGGTTTCTTCTTACAACAGCAGAACACACCCACCACAATTCCAAGACTGAACATAACAATTAGAGAAGCACCCAAGGTCACCCACATTGTGCTGACCTTGACCTCTGACCTCAGGTCACTAGTGTAACTACTTTTCACTGCCAGTTGTAATGAAGGCGGTTTTACTTCCTTCTCCTCACCTATGGCCTCAATGAGCTTGCTTGGTTGCGAGGAGTCAACAGCACTAGAGCCACTATCAAACACACTGTCTCTGGAAGCTGCTCCTTCTTGTCTGAACTGAAACTTCTCCGCAGTTTCAGCAGATGAAAACACATGTATGTTTGCATCTACTCCAGGCATTACAGTGGGAGAGTTGTTTATTACATTCTTAGAATTCTTCTGCAGTTCCACCTCATGATGATTGTTTGAAAGTGGCTCAGAGCCTGATGAAGTGGGTAGGTTTGAGAGGCTACCCCCATAGGTATGGGGAGCAGGAGGGATGTGGTTGGAACTTCTCGTTTCTTTATGGATCCCACCAGAATTCTTTTCCAAGTATAAAGGTTCTGATAATTTATCATTTGAGAGAAAGGTTTGATCATCTGGAGCAAAGATCTCAGTCATTTTAGATTTAAACAGCTTTAAATTGAAGGCATGAACATGGTGGTTATTGTTTTTGTTGTGCAAATGTGTTTCTGTCGGGGAATAAGGTTTTAGGCCTGGTTCTACTGGCATAGATTGAACTAGAATTAGAGACAGTGACACAAATAAAAAAGTCATCTTTTGCATTGACATTTTTATAATCACACTTGAAAACCGTTTTCTCTGAATGCTGAACCAATCCATTTTGCAAGTAGTTGAATTCAGAGATTACTCTCCTTGTTTGAATGTATTAACCCAGTTTTTTACAGTTTTTTTTTTTTTAAATTTGCATAATTCATTCAGGGTTATTTTTCAATACAACTCTGATGGAAATAAATTTAATGAAGGGATCATCTACCACTGTGATAGTATATTACACACTTTACATCTTAGAGCTTTATTGACTGAACTATGTCACTTAATCCATAAAACATGCCACTGTAGTAAGCCAATAAATCTATAAATTTGACTTCAGTCAGATGTTCACATAATCACAGAATAGTTAAAATACAGCCTTGCAATAGGCTGTTTCCTTCTTAGTGTATAGTTTATTTAGAAGAAACTAATTTATATTTATATATATACATGTACCAGAATAACTATATTATGTTATGTATTGGGGTTACATTTCCAGGTATTGTAATCGACCCCATGTTATGATCTGATAAAACTATCCTCACAATGCCTTTTCTGTTACCAATAATAACATCTGCAACACTGCTTTAGATAAATTAAAACATCTCACAAGAATGAAATATAGCCTGTAAGGACGTCAGATCACTTATCAGCATTCACAACACAGGGCTGGAAAAGCAATTTTAGGCTTATCAGCATTTCTCATGGTATGATTCTGATTCATTAGGAATTTTGGATGTCAGTAAGGCGTCCTACACATATTTTCAAGAGTTGTACACAGAATCCGCTAGTATACAGAATCCGCTAGTATATATGTAATGTACTTTATGTTTATGTTCTGATATTCCAGTAGTTGTTGATTGTATTACTTCACTAGATAATATTCCAAACAATGCTCCAGGTATTGCTCTTTTCTTCATTTATCACTCTTTCCAGCTATTGAACTGTCACAACTATCTTTAATTACTAATTTTTCAAGATACCAATTTGCTAACTGCCCATATTTTGTGCAGCATTAGCTTAGATTGCAATCATACCTTGAATTGTGCTTAAAATAGGTCTATAATCACATTTCACATCCCAGGTATCATCATTTAGTGGAGTGTGACCTAGTGTCTTTTTAATGCTTTTGATCGGTGGGAAGCTTGGTGAAGAGCAGGAGTCAAGCAGCTGGCAGTATCAGATGAGATGGAGCTGATTTGGGTTGATTTGTCTTGGTGTGCACTCAATGGCTTATGTACCTAGAGGTGTTTAACTCTGGTTTCCTGGCCGGATCCCTCCCTTCTTCAGTCCAAATCTGTAAACATCAAAAAGTTGGCTTATCAGTAAAAGGCACCCAATCTCCAGCATGAAGGAGTTGTGTAAACAGACTGAAGGTGTTTAGGCTTGGTTATATACATGCACTACTATGTTTACCTGTAAGTTGGGTTTTTGCGGATGGTGTATAATTTGTGTGATGTCTATATCATGACATGCTTCTAGCTAAATATCTCTACAAGTATGAACATGATAACCACCATACAATAATAGCATCTTGAAATTATAAATAGTATGCAGACCATATAAATTTCTTCAATTTTTCAACCTTTTTGAGCAGTTATGCATGCATCTGGTTTAATTGATTTATACATAAGTTTAAAGGGATTTTAAGCAAAAACAGGAATCCTTATCATTCTATCTTTATGTTAAAACCATACTAATTTTTTAAATTATCATCTGACAAGGTCAAACAAAGGTAACAATACTAGCTGCTAAAGACTCAGCAGCAAGAAGTACAGGTCTTGATCAGACTGTTCCCAGCAGGTCCTGGTTGATCAGGATCTACACTATTTACTGAAGCTTTATTAATAAGTGCTAATTGTTAAGAGTTAGAAAAACATAACAAAATCCATTAAAGAAGAGTTATTCTTATACTTCGTTGTCAAGCACACATCTTAACCATCTAATCTGTCAGTCCAAAACAACTGTAAGAGGAAGATACATGTTCTCAAAGTATTCTTCATGGCTGTGGTCCTCCTCCACCAAAAACGTTAAGAAGTCACTAAATGTCTTATACAAGCCACTGGTGGCGTCACCAAATGACTTATACAAGCCAGTGGACGCATCGCCAAATGACTTTCACAAGCCAGTGATCGTGTCACCAAATGACTAACACGAGCCAGTGGTCAACTACTGGTAACGTCCATAAATTACAAAGACCTGTTTTTACTTACCATATATTGTATCATATTAAGTAAAGAAGGTAAGCTTTTGTGTCATACAGTGATTCAATAAGGAAAGCTGTTGCAGAATATCCCAACTGTTCAAAGTGAAAACAAGAATCTTTTGAACTCACAGAGGGCTCTGAAATTTCCCATCTGTTCAAACAAGAAACTCACTTACCATATGAGAACACCCGCAAGAACTAAGTCTATATTTACACCACATGACTGAGAGACAGTTTTGGGGACAGTAAATCCCAAACAACAATCACATTCGTCTCCAAAAGAATAATGGCTAATATCCCTGGGAATGCTTATTATTATTGCATGTTTCATGACACCCTACCATTGTCATGTGACCTTTTGACTGACAGGTCCACTGAAGGTGCACCTACTTCACTTTTATAACACCCCATGCCTGACAACATCATTACCTGCAGTCTAATTAATAATGACAAATCATCTGTCAATCCTTCCTTGTCATTACACATGTACCTTGACTTTAGGTTATGTATCCATGACAGTTGATAGATTATAGAACCACAATGGTGCAGGTATATGGTGTGTTGTGTTTGGACACACCATGTAGATGATTGTGATTTAGTTTACCAAAACATCTATGTCTGTCACACAAACACATAAATAGGCCATTTTGCTGACTTAACAATTGTTTTATTGGTGGAATTGATGGACCCAAGATGAAATTCCAGAGGGAACAATATATGCAAGGCAGTTCATTTGAAAGAGAAGTCTCCCAAATATAAGCTTACAGTAGTGGAAATCAAACTCAGAATATATAAAAAAAAAATGTGATTTTGTAATATATAATAGGGCTTGCTGAAAATGTGGTGGTATGTATGTTTATAGGCATGTATGTGAGGGTTACTCTCTTGAACATTACTGAATGTGTAAAGGTTTTTTTTATGTGAACAGTATTCATATACCATTTACATACATCTTTCTTCATACCAATAAATGTCACCAGCTTGTAAAAAATTCATGTAGTTTAGTAAACATATTGGTAGTTAGTTACAGCCTGTCAAGGATTGATGCCCTACTGTCCACTGCTGTGTGAGTGTGTTGTTTTTAAGTTTGAAAAATACATCATCTCCAGTCCATACCTATGTTATAGATTTTTATTTTTTTTAAATAAGATGGTACATTTTATTGCCATTATTCAAGACAAGGTAGCTTATATGACCCCATTTCCTAGGTCAAAAGTCAAGGTTACAGCAGGTTAGTAACTTTAGTGTCTGAGTTAAACCACCGGTGCATTGCCTGTCAGCCAGAGGACCTATCCTACATTAAGTCCTTTGCCCTGACCAGAATTCAAACCCATGTGATGCGAAGCTAAGCAAACAGTGGAATGCCAAGAAGGTGCTGGAAAAATAATTAAGTCATGTGATCACCTGAAGAGGCAATGTGTTTGTACAAATTTTGTTCCTGGGTCAAAGGTTATGGCAACACCTGGTCATTGGACGTGATGTTTTTCTTACTGACTTACAAATCTTTAGCTTTTCATTGTACAAGTCAGTGTTTTTATGCTTTCACCATTGGAAGAATAGTGGAGGAACATTGAGAGAAATCCCTGTCTGTAAGTGAGTCCATTGATTTTTAGCTTCTGATCAATAACACTTGTAGGACTCAACAGATTAATTTCATTTTCAATTTATAAGTTTATGTTATCAAAATACAAGCAAAGTTTGATTTAGTTTACTATTCTTTAAATAATGGCACTTTTAGTTTAGACCCTTTCAAATGTTTATGGACACTATTTCTAGTCTTGTTTGATGTTGTTGTTTTTTATTTTAAATTGACAGGCTTTTCTTAACTCAACATTTATCTTTGCTTTTAAAATTTATCACATACTTGTCTATGAAGGAATGCAATTATCTTTGCACTAATATCTACAGTGGACCAAGACTCAATCAAAACATGTAATAAAGAAATTAAATGTTTGTATTTTTCTACTGACCTTCTTGTTACAGGAAGATTAGGCAATCACAATCTCCTCAAGCTACATTTATAAATCTAACTAACACTTATTTCTAGTTACCGTCTTATGTCTGCATGCTGTAATGTCCTATACAAATTTGCTAGGACTTAGCAGCAAACAGTTATGATCCTGATAAGATAGCTCCCATCAACAACTGGCTGATGCAGATCTGCAGCTTGATTGATTCTAATGAGCTGGCCAAGCAGTTACCTCTTTAATGTCTCAGCTATTTTCACACAGTTGATTATTACTTGATAACACTCCAAACATTTACATATGCACTTGGCATCCAGCCTTAATGATTTGTTTGTGGTAATTAATGGTATCAACAACCTAGTAGCAGCAGAAATACCGTAACTGTCCCTATAGACTATAGTGTTGTTTTTTTATAAATAAGCTACCCAATTCAAAAATATTTATTGTGGTGTCCAGTTTTTATTGGTAAATGAATACTCTCAGCAAATATTCTGTAAGTTCCACTGATTGTACTGCCCCACTATGTGCATCACAAGTCACGTGCATCACAGGTCATGTGTGCATCACAAGTCATGTGTACAGTACAGGTCATGTGTGCAGTACAGGGCATGCATGCACCACATTCAATGCATGCAGCACAGGGCATGCATTTATCACAGATTATGCATGCAGCACAGGGCATGTGTGCAGGACAGGTCATGCATGCACCACAGGTCATGTGAACACCACAGGTCATGTATATTGCCTCTTGCTTACAATCTCTCTTGCTCTGACTGTAACTCAATTCTGAGAAGAGGTAGTGAATAGTTGAAGAGTTATAGACAGTAGCTATGCTTCAGAAACCAATGCTGTCTCTAGATGTGCATGATAATAGTCGTTATCATGCTTGTATTCTTCAAACAGGTGTCAATTCAAAAGTATTTCACTCGGTTTAAATGGTATAGAATCAAAACAATTTATTTCTAAAATTTAAACATTATTTAGACATTATTGTTAAAAAAATCAATAGTATGAACATTAAAAATATATATATATATATATATATAAATATATAACTCATGCAAATGCCATTGGCTGAGGCTATGGCCTTTTCTTTCTGCAGTAGCAGAGGTCACAGTGTTCTGAAAGGTAGTGTATTTATTTCACTATTTATTTCATACAGACATAAAAGTGTGGGTCTGATGCAACAGAATCCTTGTGGAGGTAATGTAGAGGGCTGTTGTTGTGTTTTATTAATTACATCTGAGATACTTTTCTTGTACAAGTCAATCACTAGAATGAAAAGTGTGTTGCTATCCTAAAGCTTACTTATTTAGATTTTAGATAAATTTCAAGTTTAGTGAGAGAAAAACCAACAACCTCTTACATATGGTATCTAAGCCCAGGAAATGCTTGCAAGACACCATTAAAGACACTCTCCTAGACTGACATTGAAGGAAATTTCAGAAGATGTGGACATATTCAATAAACAAATATATATCCCAGCACACTGGAAGGGTCATGTTAACAGATTGTGTTGATGAGAGAGAACAAAAATCCATCATGTACTTTGTTAAAAGTAAATCACCCCTGATAGATATTTACATCTGGTGTCATACAGCACAAAGAGTGAAACAGACCAAATCAAGACTAGGAACCTTTAGGCTATGTTGGTACATGTGCATTGGGAGACACTACCACAATTTGCTTTTAACCCTTAGCTTACTACACTAGTTGAAAACCCACACTTATTCTTAGTTATCTTTCTACATTAAAATGCAAAGCTGCCTAGACATATTTCTACAGACTCAGCAGCAAATATACTCTGTCCTAAGTAGCAGCAATAATTAGCTGGCTAATCTAGATCTACACTGTTTGCCTACACCTATAATTACATGTGCAGCAAGCTAAGATATTATAATATTTACTTTGATTCAATCAGAATACATACAGTCAAGATATTCAAGATTTAGGACTGATCTATATTTGCACAACATGTTTCCTAATCATTGCGTTAGTTACATGTCTTCTTAACAACAACCAACTCTGATTCTGTTGTAAAGCACAGATGATGCATCTCTCTAGGAGTTGACCATGATAGTTACTACGGATTGTCTTAGCAATATGTTTACTTTCCTTCATATGTACTTGCTAGCAAGTAACCACAAAATGGTATTGGTTATTAACTTAAATAGTAGGGAATAATAGTAAACCTGATTGTTCATTATTCAGTCAGTCCACTAACCTTGTGACTTCTCCATTACTTCCACAACTCAATTACTGTTATTATATATCCATCAATCTGTCAAACCTCACTCCAGAGGTTTCCCTGTTAGTCACTCACTACATGAGCATGAACATATCCACCACAATCACTGCATGTTCAGGCTTATAATTCAGTGTGTGTGTAGCATACACCCATACATGCCAGAGAGAGAGGGCTGAGGGGAAACTGAAACTGTAGTGATGTAGTGGAGGTATTTATATACAAGTTCATCAAGGGGGATACCTCATTTTCCTACTTCCTAGACTGGCCACACAGCCCTTCCAGGCAATTGATGTAATATTTATCCTAATGTTTAACCTACTACAGATGTTAATAACCCATTCTAAATTCTTCGTTATTGATTAACAACTAAATTACAGGTCAAAAGGCCTTACTGCTGGAGACAGCAAAAAGTGCAGATCCTGATAGTCACTGTTTGGCTAAACCTTATAAATGCATGCTCAGCAAGCAGTTAAATTTATCTCAGAGCAATGTTACTTTGGAAACAACACATGAATTATTTATTAAAGAATACAAAATAACCTGATTTATTCATTATATTTCAAAACATTGTTTTATTGAAGTGGTAACTCACATTTTGAGCAAAAATAACATTATAAAAATGCAAAAAAAGATAACTTTAAGGGTCTTGCTTGAAGCTGCTTGTTGATGTTTCAGATTTTAGAAGCTGTCTATTGTAACACTACAAACATTATTTTAGTGGGATGAATTCATATATCCCAGACACATACGGTTTTACTTCTGATTTACAGTTTTATAAGAGGAAACCCGCATTATTTCTAAAAAATAAAATAAATATTTTGATCTCCCCAAACCACTCAACTAATGGAACCTTCTGTATTATTAACTAATTCCATTACTCTACGACTGGCCAATTATCAATCACAAATGTCCACAGACAATGGTAAACTGTCATTACATGTAATTGATTCAGGCAAATTATTTGATACCACCTTTAAAAAATATAAAATCCAATTTTGTTTTAGAATACAAAATAAATTTGTCTACAAATATACATGATAAATTTATTAAGAAATAAACTTAACTAATACTGAGAAATGATTTTTTATTTTTTTTATTTGGATATAATGTAATAATATAATGTTGCTTTCACTGTAAAGTATATGCCCATCTGCTATCCATGACAATGAATGTTTCCAAAGTGGTTGGTCAAGATTGTTTACATTAACCAGTATATCCAATCAATGCATGTGTAAAGCACATAGTGAATAGTTGACCTAATTTATATAAAAGAATGTATGATTTTAGTTTGTGATTTTATGTGTGAGCACTTGTATTAGGTGGAGTGGAAACTGTTATAGTAACAATAGTGGGAGGAGTTACATACAGATTGTAGAATGGTGCATTGTACGCTCCTGTATAGCAAAGAAAGCTTCTTGCTTGCTAAATGCCAGAAGGAAACACAAATTAACAAAAAAAAGCTCCATTTATATTGTTAAACTACATGCACCTTGCTTTCAAGTTTCCGTTGATGTTTGCCACTGTATTTGGGTGCTAAAGATGTAATGTGAAGTTTCTCAATGGCTGGGGTTGAAGCATGGGGTCAGTGTTATTCTTACAAGAGAATGCCTACTATTGGTTTGCATTTAGGACTACCGGTATACTACATCAATGTCTGGTGAATCCTGTTTACTTATATCACTAATAATTAAAATAAGCAGGCATTATGGATTGAACCTCTGCCCTGCCATAAATAATAATGGCATGGAATACATTTATAAAAATTAAGAAAAAAACCCCACAAATTCCACGTAAATAGTGACTTCAACTGAGAATTCTGGGCTATAGTGTGTACTGTTTTGATATCTTTTTTCAATTTGGTTTTTTTTTATACATCACAGCAATACAATAATGGTCATATATGAAGACATTCTGCTATAACTGTTGTCCCCAGACACACCACAGTTATGAACCAGATAACTTGTACAGAGCAAGTTTCCAATGCAATTTTGTACGACTCAGATTGGTTTTAATTTCCTGAATTAGTTGATATCAGTTTTATTTTACAACTTTCTATTATATGATGACAAACAACACATGCTTAAGTTACCTCCAATGGTTTCTTTTTTCATTTATTTTATATTTCTTTTATTATACACAAGCTCAAATGCTAGGATAGACTGGAGGGGAAATTTCACTATTTTTTTATAGAGAATGAATTGTTATCAGAAGGAACTACAGTCATTGAAAAGAACTTGTCTTGTTTGCCCAATAGGAAAAAACATTCAAAGTAATGAAGGCCTTAGGTTCAATACCAGACTAGGATATTGTGGTTTTTAAGGTGACAGTCTGTACAATTGGTTCTGGGGACCAAGTTGAGCTGTTATATATTTTGTTCATTGACTTCTTATTTTGATACGCTTCATTATTTTTCAGGTCCCTTCAACAGTTTATTGCATTGAATATGACACCTCTGACAGCGACATAACACATTTTGAGGCTATAAAGGCCTATTATATGTAATTAAGTAGCAATTCCTTGTGATATTATACCCCTGCAAGATGGTAGAACATCAAGCTGTGATTTTGGGACACCAAAAAAACAAAAAATAATTATCATGTTATTAAGATTTCCTTATTTCCATACAAGCAAACTCTTTATGACATATCTGATGCCGAAACAATTTCCAATACATTTTGAGATTATAATGGCTGATCAATGTCAAGCATATTGCCATTTCTTTTAATGTTATGCCCTTGCAAGACTGTGATGGTAGAAATCAAGCCACCAGTGGTACTGTAATATATTCGATGCTAAATTGGATGCATTTTAAGTTGTTCTTACTTTGAGTGATTTTGAAATATGATGAGAACAAAAAGCCTGATGGCTATTCCAACATTCTGAAAACTCTGTAAAGGAAGCACTACAACCTGTTAGAAGCTAGGTCAATGACCCCTGTTGTATCCATCCAGAACTTCTGACCCACCATCTGTTACCTGGCTTGGAACAGGACCTACTTTAGTAACTATAGCAACAGAGAAATATACACCTAAATTGTTGTGATGCTGTGTGTCTGTTGTAAGAGAAGGATGGCCCCATTTATTGCTAGTATAAGATACCTGTAACCATGTCTGTGGTATGGTATGCTGTTTTTTGAAACAAATATGCTACCAATTAGTAATTATTGCAAGAGTGGATACAGGTAGAAGTGTGTAAACCTGGTAGAATTGGTATCAGACATGGATGAAATATCTGTACTATGACTTTTTGTCACAATAAAAAGACAGGCATAAACATATATATTACAGAATGTCTTACAAATTGGGCTGGCACTTCTGTTACATATGTAATATATGGACATGTATTTTATTGGCTTCCAGGAAACCTAATGTATGAGCATGCATAAAATTGTCAGTTGTTAGTTTCCTTAACCTTTAACTGCTATGTCTGATAATTACCATACCCTTCTCTGTTGTTTTGTTTTTGCTATCATCAGTGTGCTCAGGTAACATTGTACAAGAAAATTCTGCAGGAAATAGAGGTGATCTTGCTCTGAGAGCAGAACTAGCTCTCAGTGGGAGTTGTCTAAGCTGGATCTCCCATTGCTTAAGCATGCTCAATTTGTACTTAGCAGTTTTTAGCACTAAGATCTTTATGAGACAGCATGGTTTAATGCTAACATCCCTGAAATATTGCATGCCAAGTTCACCTGATGCCCACAGTAATGTGAGGATGTAGTCAAACTGTCTCATTTGTGATGCTGATTAGTAAGGAAGTAGACAACTGCAATTTAATTACACTGACAGACAGGATGAATAGAGCAATTACATATGGTAAGGCTGACTGTCAATAGAAAGGTGGTAGGTGCAGAAATGCAGCCAAGAACCTGACCAGCAGATAAACTGCTTGTTTCATAATCTAAAATATCATGTCTAATGTAATGAAGTCCTAACTGGTACATCATTGCTGTAAATAAACCATTCATTTACTTTGTTATACCCTAAATCCTATTGTAATGCAGCAATTACTTTTTATTGCCTGAGTCTTGGCATCAGATATTGAAGATGTTGATATTGCCTGACCAAGTCTTGCAAAAAATATTGAAGATCAGTGTATTGTTTGAGTCTTGACAACAAATATCAAAGATCAGTATATTTCTTAGACTTTGGCCACAAATATTGAAGTGCTTTTATAGCAATGAGCTGCAGTTCAGGCATGAAATTTGATATGTCAGTAAAGGGACAATGTCAATTATACAACATTGTATTCAGAAGTACTGATACTTAAGATACTTAATGCTGTTCAATTATCATTAAATGAAGCTTATACTTTAATAACTGTACGTATTCAAAACAAATTCCCCCTAAAGTTGCGATGTATGTTATTAACTCTATGTGTTAACATGTAAATAATGATGGTTGAACTATTCTGAAGTATTATTATGAATGTTTAATTGTCTACACTTTAAATCAGATATGTAATCAGCACAATGTAAACATTAAACATAAAATTATCAAGTTTACTGATGTCACAAAACATAAATAGCATGCTTAAAGGGTAAAAACAGTACTTAAAAAAATGGGTTCTTTTTTCATATATGTATACTGTTCATTTTAAACTATACATATATTACGTGCATAATTTGCTCTACATTGGTTTACCTCTTAAAAGAACACTATTCCAAGTATAAGTTTCCACACAGATCACTCTATATATATCCTGTTTCTTTGCTAATCCGTGCTTGAAGGTAGTGTTTACAGAAGATATAAGGAGGCACATATTACACCAAATACCCAACACAAACATGCCGATGACTCACAGAGACATGGACAGTTATCATACCATACCTCCCACCAGTTCACTACTGTCCTTATGTCTTACACAGAGGAAACTCAGCATTCAAGTGGGGCGATCTATGTTAAACTGTCATTCATAATCATAGAACAGAACTTGCACCACTCCTTTCATCCCATGTTCACTGTCCTTTGTTTGGTCAAAATGTTAGAGAATCTGGTACTATACCAATCACCTTACAAAATTTTTCTAATAGGAAATATTTTCTGTATTCATGAATTGTTTTAAAAAGATTAGATCTATTTTTGATACTTTTAAATGGGAATAGTCTTACAATTACATAATTATGTCATTAACATTGTATTGTATTTTTCAATAAATGTGATATATATGATTAAGATTATTTATTATTGGGTAAGATCAGCAACATTCTACTCCTACCATATGAAAAAATCAAACTATTAATAAGGAAGCAATACATCTGCATATCTTCCTCTAGATATTGTCCTATCATGTCCTTCATCAAGTCTAGCTAACAGCTGAAGTGAAACAGCCAATACTTCCTGGACATATTCTCTTGTTCTATTCCAATCAATTGTCTAAAACCCTTTTATCCTTAACCTGCTTCAGTTGTTAGCCTTTAGCTTGCTTTATTTGAATTATTATTTTTTGTTTTGTGTGTTTGTTGCATCACACTGACACAATTATGGTCAAATTGAAGAGGTCTAGCTAATTGTTAGGGGCAGAGGATCCCAGATAAATGGCAGGATGAAACAACTGCTGCATTGCAGATCAGATTGAAGACCTTACCCAAACAAGAACTCGAACCCACGAGGAAAGCCGCCGCTTTATTTGTTGATAACATTAATTCAAAGTTATTGCCTCACACAGTGCAGTGCAGACTGAGACATATTGCTGGAGACACATAAGCAAATAGTGCAATTCCTGATCAGACAGATCACAGCTACAGATCAAGCAACAAATAGTTTAGATCCAAAAGGTAGATGATCTGGATCAATAATATTTGGCAAAACCACATTATCATTTTATTATTAACAGGTTGAAAGTTTATCTTCTTGAAAAATGGCTGATCTATATCAAGTTAAATGATAAATGATAAATATTTAGTTCCTTAGAGTTTTGTTATGATATGCAATTTGTATCTATACATAAAGGGTAGTCTCAGCTGTTTTGGATACAAGAAGTCAGTATAGTCCTGGGTAGAAGCATGGATGCACCATTATTCTGCTGGAAATAAATATTTCATGAAAGTAAAGTGGAGTATTCTGTGGTGGCCGTGCTATTTGTAAGTTTCAGTTAGATGAAACATATAAATTTATATAACAATCTGTTGATTATTTTCTAATAAATATTTATTTAATGTCTGATATTGAGACATTGTGGATCATAGGGTTTATTTTTGAATCTTAAAGACAATGTGTTTGCTTATGCATTACATCACAGCTATACAAAATGGTTATTATGGTGGTATCCAGCTATTCTAGTTGAGGAAAACACCCCAGACAATTGTTGCCATGTAGGGCTGAGGAGTTGCAAGTCAGCTTCTCTGACACAGACAGTCCCTAAACAGTGTTATTGTAGGTCATATGTAAGCCATGTGATTATTGTTATGATATAAATAACATGTAGCAATAGACAACAACTTGCACTGTTCTTTATTTCACTGTGACAGTTCTATTGTTAACAGAATGTGTAAACTGTTTACATTGCCTTATTTACAGTGCATCTTTATTGTTTACAGTTTACGACTAGGGCATTTTGGTGCAAGAGCTGCAATTTTGCTCCCAACTCCCAATAACCTTACAACATGCTGCCTGAGGCATTGGTACTTTCAGCAATAGTTTCAGCTCTTAATCTGCTAGGCCAAATTGATATAATATCGATAAAAGTTCTGATAGTGGCATATGTTAGGCCATCATATATTGTTGTTAGCAAATTACGAGAAAATACATTATAAACAAATGCTGCAGGTAAAGTCATCAATACCAGTACAAGTGGTACACTGACCACTGACTGTGAGAGTTTTCACAGTGCAGTCTTTACTAATCATTGTACCATAATGTTGCATCAATACCCATTAACTATCAATTAGTGTCTTTGTATCTCAACCTTTATACCTTTAGACAGCCTTCTGCAAGTTGTTACTGTAAAACAACCTACAAAGGCAAACAATGTAAGTAATAACCAATGTCATTCCAATATCTGTCTCTGAAATTTATAAGTCTTAAAAGCAAATATATTTAATTAAATTGTATGTGTATTTGCCTTTTTAGGTTTAAATCACAAATCCCAGAAGATGTTGATAAGTGTAAGCTCTTATTGATGGTAGAAGACTGCCAGTCATATGCCTGAGTAGAACCACTGATGCTCCACAAGCTAGCTTAAAATCTACCTAATATCTCTCTACATGTACAGTAGTCTGTGACTTTGTGTCATTGAGGAAAGAGGGGGTATTAGTAAGATAGTATCATACTACATTTGTTTACAACAAATATTACTTTCCAATTACTGATTACATAAAAACTTCCTCCATAGACAAAAAAAAACATATTAATAAAGACTTTTTTTGCGAATAGTGAAGACTCTGTTGGACATGTCTCATTTACACTTTTTCCCCAAATTCTTATCCATTTTTGTATAACAAGCTATCGTCTGAACCAGTAATTGTAATGGTAACCTTGGGAAGTCTTCCTTACTTTTGGGAGTTGGTGATATCATATAATGAAAATTCTTGTCCTGACAAGGAATCAAACCCACACTGTCCAGGACTGAAGAATCGGTACAAGATGCCTACTGTTCCCAATTGACTATATATGCCTTGGATGTTACAGGTTAGAAAGAATCATAAACATGTATAATTACATGTTGGACAAAAGTTGTTATTCCCAGAATTCGGGATAAAATCAAGTAATTATTACTTGCTAAGACAAAGATAAGTGCCAGCATAATTGCTCTTATTTCTTAGCTCCTATCCTGCTTATCCTATTATACACCGGGTATATCAAATGAAAGGCAAATATACATTTAGTAGATCCAGATCAGCCAAATTGTAGTTGAAGGCTGTCCAATTGGGACTTGAACTTTCTGCTGCTGGGTCTGACAAACTGTTTTGTAACAGTTGTGACCATTGTATGCACTGTAAGTTACATGGGATTAGTATGGATTATTAGCAACTATAGCAGGATAAGACAGGAGTTAGTTTTGGCATAATTGTCCTAATTGCTTAGTTACTCTAACCAATCTGCAGGGATAATTCACAACCCTGTCTGGTCCTATATGTATAGGGCAACAAACATGCACAACATTTACATTGTCAATTAGCCACTCTTAAAACATTGAATATTTGTAATGCATTTTCAAGATAACTGACTCAGTTCTCATGTACATACTGCACATTGAATACAAAGCATTGTGGTCGTTTCAGGGGTCCCTTCCTGTCTTTTATTTATAATGAATTACATAGATAGCTTTGTTCAACAATAACACCTTGTTTTAAAATTTCTGACAACATTTTCTTACATAGGCAGTCATACTGCTACAGGCTTAAGTGTAGATCCTGATCAAGAATCCCTCAGATAAAAATGGCTGATCTTGTTCTAGTGCTGAGATATGAAGATTTCTATAATTTTGTATGAGTCAGATTTAAGATTTCCTTTTTCATAGGAAAGAGTTTCCCTTTGCAAAGTGGCTTATAACATTACAAAGGAAGTGTTCAATTACTGTGAGTTTGATATAATAGCCACTAAGGTGAAAGCTGTTTTTTTGTTCTTCCTTGGCATGTTTTGTTTTGGCAAAGCTTTCTGCAATCATTTATAAAAAGTACCATGTTGAAGTAGGACAGTAATGGTAAAAGTATCAGTGAACAGACCCATAGGAGACATACATGTGAACTTTTTTCTGAGACCAAAGTGGGCGATTTTCACTTGCAAAGTGGCAGATTTGTTCATTTTATATAAGCAAAGAAGGAAATTATCTGTTTACAAGTAGGGAGATTTCTGAAAATGTGTAAAATGCCCCTCATTTTCAGATAATTTTTAACCTTAAATGTGTGAGTCTCCCTCCAAAAGTGGGAGAGTTCACATGTGTCAGGAGGGCATTGCTTGTTACAGTTAACATTATTACAGGCCAGTTTTCATAATTTGTCGCATCTTGTTTAAATCTGAAATGTGTTTCACATACAAAAAAAAGGTGAACATAAAATGCCAATAATCACACCTTTACGGTAGAAAATAATATATATTGCTAATAAATTTCTGCCAAAAGAAATTCTAGCCAGCCATGTTTCCTCATTAAAATACCATCATTCTATGTATGTAGCACACCCGTACTACCAACAGACCATCTATTGTTGTGCTGATGGACTGTTAGTGCACTTGTTAACCCTTAGGTCTTGTTTGTAGAGTCTTATTTTCTTTCCTTCGCTTCTCTGTTTTCTCGGCATGTTCTGAATTCCCACCCATGATTCAACCTTCTTCTCACATCTTTCCCCTTAACTGATATTGTTTTTTTTTGTTTTTTTACAACCCATAATTTGCTCTCTCTTTTTTTTTATTGTTACCAGTATGGCTATTTCTTTTTAATTTTTCAACATTCTTTTATTTTTTAAACTCCCTCTCTCTTTCCCCCATGCTTTTGTCCCCTCATCCTTTTCTTCTACATCAGACCCCTTTCTTACCATCTTTATCTTCATCCTGTCTTATTTTTTCTCTCATTTCAGTTTTGTCTTTCACCTTCTCTGTCAACCCCTCTTCCATATTTCTTCATTATCAGCGTAAGCTTGAGAATGTTCTTAAGCATTTCAGACCCATCTTAAAGCTTGATGATTAGGGCTTAATATCTGGTAGCAAAGATCTATAATAGCTCAGAATAATTATGGAAAACACACACAAAAAGTAAAAACATAAACTAAAATATTGACTTACATGTATATATGTCAATATCATGACATACCACAACTAGATGTCTGTACCTACATTCCATTGGCAGATCTAGTTTCACATAGACCCATAGCTTAGTACATTTGTCATTAAGATATACTACTGGTATGTTCACAATTGTTTGCTATCCACTACAGGTATAGGATACAACATATATTGATAGAGACTTAGTAGTCAATAGTGCAGATCCATTAGGACAGCTCTCAGTGGGAACTGGATGATCTGGATCTTCACTCTTTGCATGAGCCAGATCATTGTGTGCATAGCACCTGAGCAAGAATGGAGTCTAGACAGAAATAATGTAGCCGTATACTTCAGATTGCAATTCAATGATTGTACCAGCTAATGCATATGCAACAGTTTGTCCCGTCACTTTTTCTTTAGATTTTATATGTAAAAGGGTCACAATCGTTCCAATTGCTGGATCACAGCACAATCTCACGCCTTTCAAGAAGAAACATAGTAAACAAGGTTGCTGATTAACAAATTCAGCTCCCCTTGACTCTCTTTTTGTTTAATCATGTTGCAGATTAAAGTCTGTCTTTAATGCTTTACCGTAATTGTTGAAAAGTAAATGTATGTATGTCACTGTGACATCTGTTGTTTTGCATTTAATTCGATTCAGACTGATTAATAGTAGCACACTTACAGCAATGGAAGAATTCTTTATGGCACAACAATAGCCAATACATGTACAGTGTATGAGGCAATACCTGTGATAGGTTTTACGAGTTTTTGTTACTGGACCTTAGGAATGCAAAAATGATCATTGATTTTGTCATTTTAACTCAATTTTAAATTTTGTAATCTTTGTCATTGCTTTAGATCTCCCTCCATTTCTCCTGGTGTTCAATAGCTGTGCCAATAGCTAGAGAGAAAATAGGATTTAATATGCCATAATACAATGATGTAAAATAGTCAGGTAAAAAGTTGCATAAAACATATCCAGGGTAAACACTGATTATATAAGTGAACATTTATCAAAAAAACTGTAAGTTCTTTGTCTTGATCAAACTATGAGTACTTTGCAGTTATTTTTCAGTTATTTTCCAATTATTGATTCTAATTTTAAACCAATTTTTAAACTTATTAAAAAAGTATTAAAAAAGTATTATTGATCCAAAAACAATGTTTATAGAACCCTTAATATAATAACATTCTTTATCTGATGATTTTTAACATCGCAAAAAAATACCATTAAAAAAGAACTTGACATTCATTTCATACATTGATTCAGAAAATGCTACATACATAAACAGACAGTGATTTTGAAAGAAATGATAAGACCTTTTTTTTCTGTGAACTTGTCTATTATGTGCAAACTTTAGAAATATAGTTCCACTTCAATATTCACATTTAGTTTGGGCTTAATTCAGAAATAACTTCATAGGTGGTTCCATTAGCTGGGTTTAACAGTGCTGGCATTGTTCTTAGAACAAATGAAGCTTGTTTTTGTCTGGGAGGTTACCATGAAAACAGTTGTAACAATGTCACTTTCATCCTGGAAATGCCCTGAATTATTAATACAAGTGTAGTTTGTTATTTTAATACATTGCAAGTCCCGCAGTCACAATCATGACTTAACAGAATTGGACTATTTACCAAAATATGCAAGTATCGACTTACCATTACGGAAATAGACATTATCTTTCTACATATGGGGCTTATCGTGTTACATTTACCAATGAAATGCCTAAAAATAAAATAGAATAAGTCCGAATACACAGTTCCTTCATCTGGAAAAAAGAAGACCATATAGACACCTGTAGGAGTTAGTGACCTATCAACAGCTGTAGACATCAAACTTTACAAATATAGCAGGTGCTAGAGACCCTTGTCAGACATTGTGTGTTTGAAGTGTATATTTTTGAAGCTTTTCACATACTCATGATGGAACCTTGGTGTTTTAGAGCTTAATATGCAATGAATCTGCAGAAAAGAGACTGCAAGCCAATCACATGGTCTGTGCAATTAGGACTTCATATTGCAAAGTGTAGATGAGAAAGCTTCAGCGTAACCACTATATCCAGTCAATTTTTTTGTCTGGTCAAATAAGTAAAACCTAAATCTCAGTATGAATATTTTCATACCAGATTAATCATTACAATGACAATTTTAAAAACAACATGTACACGAAAAAATGGTTTTCCATCTCGTGAACTGCACATATAGAACACTACTGTATAGGTACCAGGAACCAGGAGCTGGTATCTTGCCTGCTTCAGCAAAGCAGTCAGTGTGTGCAGGAATTTCTCGAGACCCACAAATGACTCAGCCTCATGTACATCATTGATTTGTAGCTCGTTTCGACTCATCTTCAATGTACATTGACACATACATGTGTCAGTAGAAATTGATGAAGAACACACAAGAACTGGCTTTCTTGGGTTGAATGGAGGAGGCAAATGAATGTCCCATGAATGATTTTGCTGTAATATGGAAATGATCATTACTTGAGGCAGAACTTGAATCTGTCTGAATAGAACTTTTTATATGATTGTGGTTTGGTATGGTGCACATCGTCTGTGTGTCTGTTTATTCCGTCTGTCTGTTAGCAGTTTTTTGAGCTGATTTATATTTTGGGAATTTGCTTATGCATGCATGATTTTATTGATGTATAGTGGTGCATAGATATGAGCTAACTCATATTGCATTGTTTGTTCCAAAGTTATTGCCCTTTTTTTGTTTTCTTAGCATATTCTTTTGCATATAACATCGCACTTATTATTCATTTATTTTTAGGGTATGACCAATGTGTTTCTTGTTTTGATTTTCTTCAAAAACTTAAAAAAGTAGAATAAATTCATATGGAGAAATGTTATGTTTAATCAGTGGTTACTTTGACTTCATTTGCTGGGACTTTCCTTCTTTCTTTTCTTACCATAGAATAACAGGATATGTGTTTTCCCATCTGTTGCAGCTTTAATCTGTTTAATGGTTGTACTAGATACACACAACGAGCAAATACAGTACACACATCAGCTGTTCAGCCGTGCATTTCTGGGCTAAAAGGTTTACTGGATTATGGCTGCATAAATGCACCGGACTCGGAATAGAGTTGTATTGGGATAAAAACACACAACACAGTTCCAGTGAGAATACAATATTGACTCACTTCACTGGGATGTTGGTTGGTGGGAATCCATAAAATGTCACTTGGAGTAATCCAGACATTGTTCAATATGACTGCATATCATGCTAGCTTTGTAAATAAACAAATCAGAATCTTAAGTTATTTGCTGACAGCTACATACAAAAGTCACTCAGCCACGATATATTGCTAAGTAGTCTTTAGCAAACAGTAAAGCTCCTGATTGGACAGTTTCCAATGAGCAGCATTGACTTATCTGGATTAGCACTATTTTCCTAAGGCAATTAGGTCATGCTTAGCAAAGAATTAAAAGGTATTAAGGGACCAAGAACATAAATTCTTACATCTCAGAATGTACTTAGTCTAAAATGTTGGAGAGAGCCTGAGAATATCTACTCATACAAACCCACAGAATCTACTGAGTTCAGAATGAATAACATGTACAGTCCAGAAATGAATGTATTCCCATAAATACTTGCCTGTCTATCCAGGATATCCTCTCCAAATACATCTACTTGTCAGTCTTGTTACAGAACCACTGACCACAAGATTCTCACAGCTCAAACCACAGCTTATGCACAGAATTAGCTATAATGTCCAGAATGAATTCCCCAAATTCCTGCTGGTCTTGTTAAAAAGCTACATGCACTGTAAATACCCTTTCCTATAGCAAAAAAGCACTATATTAAGATTTAACTATATTAAATATACACCAAATTGCTTTGTACTTGCTTGTCTTTTAATTAAATGAAACACTAAAAATAGTCTTACAGTCAAACAAGATAGCTTATATCCAAGATGTGTCTCATAATACATTTGTACATGAACTTTCCTGTTGTTGTTTTTTTCTAAGAAGACCTACATCTGCCTTCTCTTTTCAGAAAACAGCTTATTGTTATAGTCTGACAAGATAATAATAGTCCCAAAGTATTTGTACTTGCCTGTCTGAACTTCTTGTCCTAGTGGCTGCCCCCCACCATTGCCTAGTAGTCCCACTGTAACTCAGTTGGCTTAGATGCCCCTGGGGGTTCAGGAAAGCTAGTGTGGCCAGTGCCTTTGTTATCCTTCCCCCTTCCATGTATTCCTGCATATATGTTCACCCATCCATAGCCCCACTGTTCCCTCAGAGAACTCACCATCACCACTGCACTCTAAACTCTCTAACTGCCTATTGATTTTTGTTTCCCCAACAATCAGTGATCCCTTCAACTGCCTGTTTGTGTATGGGGAGCCAGATTTTCTCAGTGATCATGTGACCAGTTGAAGATAGTCACATGATCATTAAATCAATGGGGTCGCCCTGAGTGCTGGAAAGTATTGAGTTTTTGGGGTAGGGTGATGGTTTTTATTGTTTAATTTGGAGGTATGATGATGAGTGGGATTCTTCATGGTTATATAAATATTAATATTTTATCATCCTTTGTATATGTGAAGTGTTAATGTGATGAATATATGATAAGTTAATTGAGCAGTATTTAATTTTTTACAAACATATGTTAAGCAAACATGAATATGATGACAGGTCCATTTAGGGTCTTCTTAGATAAGTCCGAAATATGCTCCCAACAACTGATTCAGATATTTGCATTTTGATGGGATATTTAAATAGTTTGCATTTGAGAAAAAGCATTCAGAAAGTGTGTTATGGGATTGCTTAATAAACTATTTTAACCCAGTCTGTTTGCACTATTACCATTCCAAGGCTATAACTGTTTATATTTTTTTCTATTTATATATTTATATTGCATATGTATACCTCTATCTGGTGCTAGTTTAAACTTTAATATATGTTTTGTTCTAAAAGGACTGAGTCATATATTTCTATAATAATATAGCAATAGCCAAGATATAGACCACAACATTCATTTCTCTTTTTTTTCAAGCCATTTATCTCAAAAGCAAAATTTAGAATTTTTGTATGATGAAATGGACTGTCGAAATTTGTTTCTAATTGATGAGAGTAATAATTAAGTTATTCCATTCTGTTAGCAGATAGCAGGTGCACGACAGCGCAGTCAATAAAAGAGAGATATCATTGGGCTATCCCCAATGTTATACAGAATTTTCTCACCTTCTTCTGGATTCTCAATATATTTTGGTTAAATATAGCTATATTTTGAAAATAGTACTTATTCTAATTCCTTACCTGACAGCAAGTTCATAAAACTACTTTCCATTTGTTATTTTCTTTTATTCAGTGGAATACATGGAATTTAATAAAATAGATCTTCAGCTGTTCTGTTTGTTATTTTTTATTCAGTGGAATACATTGAGCTTAATAAAAGTAGATCTTCAGTTGTACTTTCTTGCATAAGTCTTGTCTATTCAATACTGAATCACTAAATAATGTGCTAATTATCCTGTTAGATATTAAAATAAGGTGTCAAATATGGCACATGCTGGGTAACTCTTTTGTCCATCTGGTCTAGCTGGGTTGATCATACCACTAGCCTCAGTCAAGACTTTTGGACTGGCAACAACTCAGTTCACATTACTGATACTGGAACTGGATTTAAAGTGTTTTAGTCTGCAATCAAACCATTACCAAAAAAGATCGTAGTCTGATTTATCTTGTACTATACATAGTCCCAAATCATTTTTATGCAAGTATATTTACAGAAACCTGCTATAGTAATGTCCTACTTAGTATACTTGCCTTGACCAACATGTGCTGGTTGTTGAGATTGCTGTTATCTAACAAAAAATATGAAGAACAACTCAGAATCATCTTTTTTAAACCATATTTTCAACTGATTAAGATTGATAAATTATACATATATAATATTTTTATTTACTAGGTATTAGAAAATGCATTATGAAACACTGTTATTTTTCAAAACAAAACAACCGTGAACCAATCAAAGAAATTAAGGCTCTAATTTCAATATCAAATATATTGTCTAATATCCCTGTGAAGTATGCAAGCTAGAAGCTGCTGTGAACAGGCAACCACAGTAGTTGCAGCTGAAGCTCTGAACAAATCTGAGCAGACAAGTTGAGCCTGAAAACACTGCAGCTATTGTTGTTGCTTCAACAATCTATTGGAGTGTATTACTCATGTATTGTGATGCACTACAGTGATGCATCACAGGTCTGTATTGATAAACATTTTTATCTCACTTGTCAGAAAATTGGTTCTCTTGGATTGGTGCAGCCACAGATTAATTAATATCTTCTCATGACAACTGTCAGTAGTTGCGTGAGAGATTTCCATAATTATGGAGATTGTTGGATGTTTTTTAAGTTTGCAAGAAAATGTAGATCATAGAAAAAACTCTGCAGGCAGCTATGGGTTAATGAATACAGTCATTATATACATCATGTTTAGCCTCATGTATGCTGTCTGCGGTTGTGTATTTAATTTCCAATAACATTGTTTTCTAGAAAAAAAAAAAACAATTAGAGAACATATTTCAAATTGAATGATGATGGTTATTATTGTGGTTGTGGTAGAGTTGATGATGATAATCTGTTATTTTGGTAAAAAACAGTTTAACCCCAATCTGACTTAAAATCATATCCTAAAAACCGCTCCCCTATCTTACATTTTGTAAGATCTGACTTTAGTAAGATTGCTTTTACCCCAAATTGGACACTAATGTTTGTGGTGAGGGGTTCTAGTGGAGCTGATGTTGACAATGGAGATCAGTATCATCATTCATTACATCATCATTTTCATCATCATTGTCATCATCATCATCATTATCATCATCATTACATCATCATCATTGCCATCATCAATTTTCGTCATCATCATTATCATCATCATCATCATCTTCATTATTTTCATCATCATCATCAACATTATATGACTGTATCACTGTTATAATGATGAAATAAGGTTAACATTTCTGAAGATGTTGGTTTATATGACAGTAGATCCTACATGAAAAGTGGGCTGTGATGAATTTTGTTTACTGTTGTACATTTTCAGGGCATGGAACTAGTTCAGAGATACTTTCTCAAGTATGTGTGGAAAAGTTTTCTGGCTTGGTTGCCAAGAATTGTGATTATTGGCAGTCATTGTAAAAGTTTACACATGCCTTACCTTTCATTATGAATGATGATTGCTTCTTCAGGGTTTACAGGAAAAATATGTGGAAGAAGAAAACCATCAGTAACATTGTCTGATGTAATAGTTGTAAGTTACTATTGTGCGCACTTTCTTGGCCAAATATAAGGAATCTGTATTTATTTAGAATATGTTTAAACAATTAATTAATCAAAATGTTTAAGCCTGTTGATCAAGTATTTATGAGTATTTTGCACATAGTGGGAGTTGTCTGATCAGGATGCTACACTAATTGTTACTTTGTCTCTATTAATAGGTATATTAAGCCTTACCTGTATTACAGTATAATATTTAAGCAAAAGCTAACAATTTAGCATAGTATTTTGCAGAAAATGTAGCTTGCTAAGTGATTGGTAATGGAAATCAAGTCATAGGTGCAGATTATATTTGAGGAAATGTGTTCATGGGAAAGAAGTTGTTAGCAAATAGCAATCAATTCAGTATAGGGTCATTAACAATCTGAGTAGGATAGTAACAAGGCAGTATTTGTTGGTTAATTACTTATTTCCCTTGTTGTGTTCTGGACTGGCTAATACATTAGCATTTACAATGTGCTTGTAACAGGTAGTTTTCCTCCCCTCCAGAAAATACTCTGCATAACTTAGATCTTTGTCCTTCGACAACACTCACATCCTTGGCAAACCAATACAACCATGATTGGTTTTTGCAGATTGTTAAACATTGTATGATACTGTTTTGCTAGAATAAAATATTACATACAGTGTCAAAACAATACAGTGCCACAAAGCAGTATTAGAGATCTTTTTTTTTTTCAGACTGTTGTTGTCTTGGCACTACTCACCGAATAAATTTCAAAACTTTGTAGACTCTGTTTCTAAAGGAAGTTTCAAACTAAAACCTTAAGACCAGTACAGCCAAAGTCATTGTTGCATTCAAATAGAAATGTTATGGTACTATGAAGACTTAGAAATTGGGGATAGGGCATTTGTCTATCCTTTATTTCTTGCTGGTTAATAACAATTTCTTCAAAAACTAGGATGAAAATCTGCAGGTCACCATGAAGTTACTAGGAAATCACTAAGTCACAACAAAATACTTAAGTAAGGAAAAGGTTTATCAACTGCTCATTTAATAGTAAACTAAATGTTGCAGGAGCTGCTGCTGATGATGATGATAATATATTACAATCTTATTCAGATTGTGTTTTTCAGAGCAATATACATTTTTCTATGCTTTGTTCTGTAAGGCACCTAACCTCTGATGTTGAGATTGCTGCTGATGCGGTGTCTGTAGAAAGTGAAACTATAGAGAGATGACTGAGCATGGTTATATGAAGTTTCCATAACATGCTATCACAGTGAAGGAGTCATTTTATGGGCTTCATTTGACCCATCACCAAATGATTGTATCATTATGTGGTAACTGTTCTTTTAAGCCCCTGAATGTAACATTTTGAAGTTTCATAGCTCTTTAGTTCAAAACAATCAGAACAGGTGTGGTTTGTTCATTTATGTCCATTTTTATGGAGGATAGGAGTTGAAAGACCATTTAATCAGTGATGGGTGGCAGTGATATTTCATGATTTTTTATTGCTGGCAACATCCACTGGTGTTGTCAGATAGAGATTGCTGGCAGGGTGAATTGATTCCACCTGTTGGTTATTATTGTTTTTTTGTTATTTTCAAGACCCAGATTTCAGTCATATTGCGAACTGAGTTAGCCTAAAGCTTATATAATGTCACCCTTACTTGATAGCATGCCTTTGATACTGTACACTACAGCAAATCAAGTCACAGTATTATAAAATCAGTTAAACAATCATAACAAGCTATTTGTAAGTAAGGGAAGCTTTAGCCAATCCAATTGTTAAATTGAGCTCACAGTCGGAGATGAGGGCTAAATATCTAAGTTGTCAGCTTGTGCAAAGTAAATTTTGGAGTAGACCAATTAGATTCTTGACACAATTTTAGTCCAGAGTACAGTCTACTTAATAGTGTAGATCCAGGTCAGCCGTCTCCCTGGCAGGAGCCTGTCTAATCTGGATCTTTGCTGTTTGCTGTGGAGTCTTCAGCAATAAAACTTTTGACACTGAAGTGTTTAGTCCAATAACTAAGAATTTAGTGTTGCTTATTAAGAGTTGTAGCAGGCTAAGATGTTGAGACTTCCATATTATGGCCAGGACCTCGTACATGGTGTTTGGATCCTGACACTCTACCTTGTGTGTCGGCAGGGTTGGATGGTTCCAGGTGTTGGTTTCTCAATGGTGTTAGTTTACTTGATGGCTAGAAGTCCCATCTTGGTTTATGGAAAATCAATTTGAGCAATTATAGGCCACATAGCTTTATTATCTATCTGTACCCAGGTCACATCACGGAAGTATTATATTGTGTGTCACAAATACAAATTACAGAAAACAGGTACTGGAAAGAATTTGTGGCAGTAGAGTAGCAAATCTTCTGTTACAACAGTTGTAAACATTTTTATCTATATGAATATGTAAGGAATGTATATACCATATGCTCTGTAAATGCCCCAATAAGTGCACACAAGAAAGCGTGGGCCTAGAATACCTGTAATTGGATGTACATGTATTGTCAGTTTGATTCACTTACATTAATCCTCTTATCTTAAGGTCTGCATAAACCTCATCTACTTCTTGATTTATAATTTACAAATCTTCATTATTTTGTGTTGATGTTTATGTCATTGTAGCGATATCTAACTTTTATTGGTGTAGGACTATCAGTAAGGAAATGTCTAATGAGAAACACTACTACACCGCAAGTCAGCTGGAAGAATTCTTCACATGAAAGGTCTTGGCCAGGCTGAGACTCAAATCCATATGGTGAGGCACTAAGGAGTCCTAGAAACCTTCATCCACTCTGCCATGAGTGCCTCATATGGTGAGGCACTAAGGAGTCCAAGAAACCGTCATCCACTCTGCCATGAGTGCCTCATATGGTGAGGCACTAAGGAGTCCAAGAAACCTTCATCCACTCTGCCATGAGTGCCTCATATGGTGAGGCACTAAGGAGTCCAAGAAACCGTCATTCACTCTGCCATGAGTGCCTCCTATGGTGAGGCACTAAGGAGTCCAAGAAACCTTCATCCACTCTGCCATGAGTGCCTCATATGGTGAGGCACTAAGGAGTCCTAGAAACCGTCATCCACTCTGCCATGAGTGCCTCATATGGTGAGGCACTAAGGAGTCCTAGAAACCGTCATCCACTCTGCCATGAGTGCCTCATATGGTGAGGCACTAAGGAGTCCAAGAAACCTTCATCCAGTCTGCCATGAGTGCCTCATATGGTGAGGCACTAAGGAGTCCAAGAAACCTTCATCCACTCTGCCATGAGTGCCTCATATGGTGAGGCACTAAGGAGTCCAAGAAACCTTCATCCACTCTGCCATGAGTGCCTCATATGGTGAGGCACTAAGGAGTCCAAGAAACCGTCATCCACTCTGCCATGAGTGCCTCATATGGTGAGGCACTAAGGAGTCCAAGAAACCGTCATCCACTCTGCCATGAGTGCCTCATATGGTGAGGCACTAAGGAGTCCAAGAAACCTTCATCCACTCTGCCATGAGTGCCTCATATGGTGAGGCACTAAGGAGTCCTAGAAACCTTCATCCACTCTGCCATGAGTGCCTCATATGGTGAGGCACTAAGGAGTCCAAGAAACCGTCATCCACTCTGCCATGAGTGCCTCCTATGGTGAGGCACTAAGGAGTCCAAGAAACCTTCATCCACTCTGCCATGAGTGCCTCATATGGTGAGGCACTAAGGAGTCCAAGAAACCGTCATTCACTCTGCCATGAGTGCCTCCTATGGTGAGGCACTAAGTAGTCCAAGAAACCTTCATCCACTCTGCCATGAGTGCCTCATATGATGAGGCACTAAGGAGTCCAAGAAACCTTCATCCACTCTGCCATGAGTGCCTCCTATGATGAGGCACTAAGGAGTCCAAGAAACTTTCATCCACTCTGCCATGAGTGCCTTATTGCTGTTTACAAACAGGAAATTACATGTTATTCTCAGTATATAATAAGGAAGCAAGAAAATCCCTTATAATTTGCTCGAGGCAAATACACCTACACAAAACTAATTGTGTCTTTGATCTATTTGATAAGCAGCACACAGGGAGGAACTTTCTGTTCCTCATCTCTCATTTCTGAAACATCTTCACTTCCAGAATATCGATCAGAAGAGATGCATCATGTAGTAATATAATGGTTTTATTGTTTGTGCTTCATCATGTAATTCTATCCTGTTGAAATATTTTAGCATGGGGATTTTCACCTGTGTACCACAAAATCTTCTCATTATTAAAGTGGTGAAGTATTTTAAAAAAATCGTTGATGTAAAGGAAGTTTTATTGTTTGCCATGCTCTTTTGAATCAAGATGTTGAAAATGCTTCTTTATATATTTAATCTTACACTTTTAAGCCTGTATTGACTTATTGTTGGCAAATAGATTAAATCCAGGTCAACCTGCTCTTTACTTTGAGCTGTCAGGAACAGTGATATGTGCATGTAGCTATATTATAAGGAGAGAGTGTATAATCAGTCCAGTTAGCTCAGTCAGTAGAGCATTCACCATGTTATGGAAGGGTCCTAGGTTTGAGTCCAGGACTGGACATCCTTCTCCCTATATTACAATGGCGCTTAAGGTAAATGATCCGCAGTTGTTACGTAATTGAGAAGTGCTTGTGATTTCCATGTAGAGCATGTAGAGCATATGGTCTGTGGAAATTTGAGGAACAAATTTCAAGTTGTCTGGGATGTATTTAGCCAGGTGATATGGCGAGAGTGTGTAAGCAGTCTGGTTAAGTCTAGCTAAGTCTGGACAAATATCTTGCATCTAGTTGCTTGTAAAGAACTAAGAATATACAAGAAATATCATCTCACTTTTGATCCTGCATAAAGATATAATGTACATTGTGTACATAAGGCTCACAGTGTTTGTCCCAATTCTTGTCATGCAAAAATGTGTTACGCTGGTACTTTCTCACAGCATACATAGCTATTTGAATCACTGTATACAAAAGGAACCATTTCTTTATATGGTACCTGCTTGCATATTTTAAACATAAACCGACACAGGGGCACCCAGGGCATATTGGTAGAATTTGTCTTTTTGTCACTTTTCGGGCTGCTTAGCCTCCAACCGCATAAATTCAAGTTAGTTTGGGGCGACAGGGTGAATGTGGGTAGGTCTTTCAGCTGACCTGCAGTGTGACAGTGGTTATACCCAGACTTCCTCTACCAAAACAGCTGGACATCACTATAATGATCAATAATGGTTGCTGCAATGTTTCCCAAAAACAAAACTGAAACAGTCCAAAAAGTGGCCATGGTACTATTTATTATTAATCAGTATATTATGACAAGAATTTATTTAGAAATTGTGGAGTATTTGTAACCACTAGCACATCGCAGGTCAGCTGGAAGACCTTCTGACATTAAGTCCTTCACTGACCAAACTTAAATTAACATAGTTAGAGACAAGTAGTCCCAGGGGTTACAAGTCCATGACTTGTGGAGCATTGTTTATTTCAAAAATGTCATTATGTTGCAAGAATCAAAACCCTTATAGAAGTTTTTAAGATTTGTTTGCCATTTGAAGTGCCACCAAGCTTGGAAATCATCATACTATGAAGGCAAACTTACAAGTGATGTGTTTACAACAGTCATTTCAATGATTTGCACAATGAGTGTTGTGCAGGACTTGGTTAGGACCTTTGTGGCATGATTCAGCCCCTTTTAAAGTTTTAAGCTTATGCTTAAATCTGGACCAGCAATTTAATTTGCGTTACAGCATATGATTATCTTGTATATTTTCAGCCCCTTGTGAAGTTCAAGAACCACCTGTATTATGAGGAGAAGGACAGTGTGTCTGAAGCAGAGAAGGCCCTCAAACCCTGGACCAAGAGCAGTGTGAGTCACACCCCCAAATCATAGGCCATTCTCATGTTTCTGAATAGTTAGAGTAAATTTGAATATTACCAGTGTGTACCGTAAGTTTGAGAAGACCTTTCTCACGCATATTATCGATTTGAAATAAGAACAATCTAATCTGTAGTGTAAGCAAAGAAGCTCAAATAATCTATGATGTAGTCGAAATGTCAATATGCCCAACAAGAATGTAAGTCAAAGGCTCCAACCTAAGGTCTTCCTTAAGCATCTGACTGGTTTGAAATTTGACCTGTGAGAAGAGAACACTGATGGTTATCATATTTTCTAACAATCATATTTTCCTATGCGTTTGTTAATCTTAAGACATATTTTCTAGCTTAGACATATTTCTAATAAGAATAATTTAAACGTTTTTCAGGTTTCAACAGAGAATTAATAAGATGAAGATTGTGTGAAACAGTTAATATATATAAAGTAGAAACAATTGAAATATAATTATAAAGTAATAAAAACATATGCTATGATTTCTTAACATGATTGACGATCCAAAAACAAGAGATGACTATACATTGTTAAACATGCTTCTTAATTACATGCTACTTTTGTCTTGAGTTTGAAAAGAAAATTTAGTGATGATGGATCTACATCATAAGGTAGTATGTATGTGTGTACCTAGTAGAGTTCAAAATAACAAGTAAATCATTTTTAAGTCTTATTAAAACAGCAGTTCCATGTTCTGTTTATTCAAAATATTGTGCACTTCATGTTTCAGATTGCATTCTACTTAAATGGCAAAAACCAAGGAGTGGCATTCGAGGATATCTTTGAGGGCACATACTACCCTGCGATATCAATATACAAAGGGGCAAAGGTGAATAAGCCTCCTATAACAAATAGCAGTTATCAAATCAGAAGTTAATTCCAGTCTTTTGTTAATATAGAGTAATTGTGTTTCTGTTTTCTGTTGTTTAATTATTGGAGCATTTTAAAGAATGTTATATGGCCATGTATGGGTCATATAAGTAACAAAGAGCAGTGTTCAAGAACAACCTCTGATATTCAGAAAGCCATGGCCGAGTGGTTAAAGATTGCTTAGTTGTAACTCCTCAGCTCCTCATCACCAGGGTGCAAGTCCATGTTGGGGCAAGAATTTTCATTTGGGGAGGTTTTCCAGCTAACCTGTGGTGCACTGGTGGTTCTATCCAGACTTTAGTCTGGGGTCTTCCTCCAATAATAATTGTGTTGGTGCAATGTAACAAAAAACAATACAAACAATCAATAGGCCAGCTGTACAGCTTTCTCACATGCAAGGTTTTTACTTTATTAAGATTAATTCAACCGGCTTAACATAAACTGAACAGACTTGGAGAAAAAGTGTAGATCTAGATCAACCAGCTCTCAGCTGGGAGTTATCTGTTTAGGATCTACACAATTTGCTGAAAGTCTCTAATGTCTGTGTACCTCTACATAAAGTTATGAGCAAATATCTAAGATTTTGATATTATCAAGTTATGAGTCAAATCTAGATAGCAAGGAAATTAGAAGGTATCATCCTATTATAAACCCCCAATCCCCTCTAACAAAGAAGTGGGCATATAGTTTTTTTTGTTTGTGTATTGGGTTTATGGTCCCACCAACAGTATTTCAGTTACAGTCAACTCTCGTTATCTCAAAATCGGTTATCTCAAATTTCCGGTTATGTCAAACTGTTTCCTACGGTCCCGTTTTTTCCCCTATAGTTTCTATATGGTTCGACTCCGCTTATTTCAAATTCGGATGTGTCAAATTATCGGATATATCAAACTAAATTCTATGTCCCCACACGTATAAAACTGTTGAAATCAGTTGGTCTATCTCAAACTTTAAATTGCTATAAGATGCAAAACGGCAACAATAGTGATTTTCACACCTACCGTGAAACTCGCGAAGATTTGGGCCCGAGTTTTATCGCCAATTATCAGCAATCTGGATGTCACGTAATTTAGAAAAGAGGTTAATCGATTATTATTTAATTAGCTGATTTAATGAACAACAATTTCATTTAATCAATTAATGCTGATTAAAGTGTTTCAGTTTGTACTTGTTGTTGTAACAGTTTTTGAGAACTTGTTGACACGGCCTTCTCAACTTGAAATAAAATGAGAGGTCGCGTTAGTGATTTTATCATTCTTCCACTACCTACCCACAATACACGTACTGATTATTGAATAAAACAATAAGATTGGTTATGGCAACAGACCTAATCTAATAACACTTTAAACATGCAAAACCACACAAACTTGCAGAAACTTAGTTTACAGTGGCAGATATAACAAGGAATTTCAGTCATTACCAGTCATCGTGTAGCAGGTAAGATTTTTTAAGATTTACAAAACTATCCTTAAATTCGGATATCTCAAACTTCGGATATCTCAAACTATTTTCTACGGTCCCTTGAAATTTGAGATAACGAGAGTTGACTGTATTTGGTGATGGGGTCCATTTAAAATAGATACAGGGCTGCCTTCACTGCGTATAGCATGTCGTGTACACCTGGTCTCAACCAGTCATGGAACTACCCTCATATTTGCCACTACCACTTTTAAAGACTTTGGTATGTTGTGGCCCGGGAAGAAACCCAGGGCCTCCTGTATCTGGAGCGGTTTTGTTGGTGTTGGTTTATCTGTTGTTGGTTCGTCTGTAAAGCACTTTGTTTCCAGTCGCTAGAGAAATCAAGAGCCCGTAGGGTCAGTAGTGCAAAGGTCAAGGTCACAGCAAACTTAAACATGATTTTAGTTTCCAATCATTATTTAGAGGTAGCATGAGCTGACATTACTCACACTTAGCAGGGATATTGGTTATGAGGAACAAATGACCCCAATAGTTTTAAGTCAAGGTCACAGCAACTTGAACGTGATTTTGTTTTTGAATTAGGTATTTTGAAAGGGGGCATGTATGCTTTACAAACATCCCTTTTTACATTTATTCAATATTAACACAAAATAAGCACTTGAATACTCTTTTTCATTGTGGTCCTTATAGCGCACTTCCTGGAAAGACCCAGTACCCAGTTATTAACTACCTAGAGCAATGCATAATAATTAATCATGCTCAAGAACTATCTCGAATGCAAGGTATGGGTTTTGAAGCAGAGTTTCTTCTCCTTGCCTTAACTATTAGACCATGGGTACAGCTATATGACAGAGATTGTGAATTACATTATTATAACCCCAAAATCTTCATCTTTTATTATTTATTTTCATTTCTTTGAAATACTTTAATTTGTGTTATTTTATTTACTTGTCGTGAACTAACAACAAACTGTACAATACTAAAATTGCAGTAAGAGTTGAAATTTGGTGCACTTTCAACACAGTCAATTACCTGACTGTATTGAGTGTTTTTTGCAGATGCATATGAAACAAAATTGCTGCATATTCAAATTGAAAAAACCCAGTGAATCTCAACTTCAGGTGACTGTCAATTTTGGACCTACTTTCAAATGCAAGCCGGACAAAATATCCAGCTACCAACCTGTAAGTATGAGTGTATTAAATGCAATACTAGAATGCCGATGATTTTTCTTAAATCATAAGCAGTCACATTTAACTGGATTTTTTGTGTGATAATAAATCACTTCTTTTTATTAAAAATACGAAGGAAGCAACTATGATCAGTTTGTTTAAAGTCTCTGCAGAAATGAAAACAACATCACTGTAATTGCTCTTGAAGGGTTCTGCAATGGCTTTTAGAACGTCTTTCTGTAAACTCGGTTGCTTTTTTAGATGCAGACCATGTTTTGAACAAAGCAATAGATAAAACCTGATAATGAAGTGCCGTGAGCTCAAGCCTGTGTTTCTTTTAACAGCTTGATTTGAGAAATTCAGATAATCTTTTCTTGCTGAAAACACCATTCAGGTTTAAACTCCCATTTGACCAATAAGTGGTAAAAGCTGTCAAAACTAGTTCAGCAAAAGTACGTCCACTTGCATCATGTTAATGCTTTAGACAAAAAACTCCAAACCAGAGGTAATAAACATAATTTTTGCAAATATCCAACAATGTCTGTTTAATCATATCTGTTTGAAAACAAACACATTAAAAATATCTAATGCCTTGCCATCATGGCACCTGGCCATGTTGACGGTTGTGTGTGATTATGTGGTCAATTATCCACTTTCAAGTGGCCCATACTGTTCCTACCATAAGAAAAAAACATCTTTTCTTCAGATCTCTTCATTGAGGCCACTCGTCATTGTTTCAAGGCTTGCTTTATCCATTTGTTTAATATTTTTAGATGTCCAGTGCTGCCAGACAAGCCATGGTAGAGAACACTCTGGCTGACATCTTGTTCCATGTGGAGAATGAGGGCAAGCTGCCTGACTTCCAAGCATGAGTGGCTGTGCCATATCAACCATGGAGCAATCTTGACATACCAGTACATTTATCAAGCTATGTCACAATACCTGATTGATGGTCCATTATACATGTGGATATTAAAGGAAGACTGAAGGACTTTTAAGATCTTTTACCAAATATTGACATATTACCTACAGCAATATGTAAGACCGTAACAATTTAGGCTGATTGGCATCTTATATGTCTAATTATATATACCATCATGTGCATATTTAACTAGTGTCACCAAGTTAAGCCCATTCCAATTTTTTCCTTTTTATCATCTAAACTCTGACTGTATGACTGTCTGTTGTACCATATATTTAAATCTTGTTCACAGGAGAACATATATACATTTAGCAATTTTCTTTTAACTTTGTCTTTTTCTTCAATAGAATTTTATTGTTTCACAGACATTGAAAATGAAGACCTTTTGCTTTTTCTAAATGTGTATACAGTATTTTTATCAGAATTGTGAAGATTAAGGTTTCCTATACATGTATAAAAAAAAATCAATATTGTAATAGTACAGTAGATTATGGACTCATTTTTGGTTCATGTGTGCATGGTTACTTCATACTGTAGTTAATGTTAATACTGTCAGTAAAGATTGCATCTGTATCATTTATTATTATTGTAAAACTATCATAGTGTTTGCAACCATGGATTGTATATCTTGATTAAATATTGAATGTGACAGATAGAAAATAAATGCATGAATTTACTAGTTTATTGAGTATACTTACTAACCAATTAAATGGAAAAAACACAACTATCAGTACACTACACTAACCAACTAAATAAAACAGACCAAATTATATCTTTCAAACTAGGCTTCTGAGACTTTGTATGTGTGCTTCCAATGTGCTTTGGTTTGAAAATTTATTCATTTATCTGATGGAAAGAAGAATTTAAATATTCAATTTGACTTCTTAATTCAGGACTTCAATGCCATTATTAAGTGTATTCAAGACTTTTATTCATGATATATTGGTTATCAACTCTGGCTATCTAACATTTAGTTCCAGGCATGATTTGCCTGAACATTTTTTTCTTTAACAAGGATTAAACAAATTAATAAATTCAATAATTATGTAGTTTACATTTATTAAGTCGTTAACTTCAATAACTATGAAAATAATATTTATAAATAGTTTTAAATATAAGTAAATGTATAGTATAATTTAAATATAAAACTGAAAAAATATAATAAAATAACAAAAATGCATACATGTACCAGATCTCTTCTAGTAAGATGCATAATGTTAATACTCTCAACCCAATGAAGACATTTTCATTTTATTGAAGTTTTCTGGGCAGGACCAATTAAAAGCCAATTAATAGAAAAATAAGATTAAGATTAAAAGCCTTCAGTGAAGAATACTATTGATGAGATTTACACTTGTACAAGTATGAACCATTATTTAATCTCTAAAATCTTGATTTGAAAACCACAGTTAGAAGAGAAACTGAGCCTGTTAGCAATAGTTCAGGCGGTACTAGGAAAAAACAACAACAGTTCTCCAATGAGATTTTGCTCAACCTCAAATCTTGATTCCCAGAATACTGCTTACAGGGATATAATGCTACAATTCTTTTGTACACATAAACCTGGTAACATTTAGGTAGTTTCATATTACAAGAAAGTGTTAATAATTCTATTAAGTAATACTGAGCAAGTCAGTGTTTAAACTTAAGCAAAATTGCAACAAATCAGCAAATCAGTGTTTAAACTTAATCAAAATCGAAACAAATCAAATCAGCAAGCAGGAGCTGTTTTATTATTCTAATTTTAAATTGGGACAAAAAGATTCTAAATACTGCTCTGTTAACATTGATATCATATGATAACTTGGAAAAATCTTAATTGTATTCAATTAAAAAGAAAAGCAAAACTTAGTAATATACTTTTTAAGTTAATGCTAAAAAACAAATGTTCTTTTTACAATGAAAGATTAAAATAATTAAATCCACAAAAATCCAGAGTGTTAGTTGAATGGCAAACCTTTATTAGCACCCTAAGAAACAAATCCCTCTACCCCAAAACTGCATATATCATACAAATTGTATAAATCAAACCAGTTAAATTAAAAAAACCAACATATGTTAAGACCTGTTGAACGAACGTTTACTGAGGAACATGTAAAACATCTATGCCTAAACTGTTATGCAGCACATTTAAAATATTTTAATACTAAAGTAAAACAGCTTTGTTAAAATTTGCTTCATTCACATAAAACTAGACTTGGAACAAGATGCATTTTATTTGTCTAAGTCAAAGTATCCCAGAAAGATGCTTTTCAATGTATGTTTTTGTTGTTAAGACAAAAAACAACAACAAAACACTGGTAGACCAGACTAAGATTTAAATGCATTTAAATGAAATAAAAATTAAACATTAAGCCAATTATTGTTTGATATGATATGCTTCATCAGTGATTGTCAGTAATAAACAATACATGATGGATGAGTGATCTGTTTACAATTTCATGAAAAATACATTTATTGTAATTATTTTCAAGTTAAAATTTAACCAGTTTGCGCCTATTTCTTCAAAACATAATGTTCATTAGAAGTGTTGGGTAAGTAAGGATGAAATATAAAATAAGATTAACAATAAAATGAGTGAATAAAACATATCAACCAAACATCCTTCTTCAAGGTAAAACTGAAGCCATTTATACAAATCTCCAAACAAGAAAAAATTGCTTAAATGGGCCAAATGGGCAGTAAAGTAAATGAAAAAGAAATGTAGATAGAGTATGAAACAAAATGAGTTCATAAACAATATTGCGTAAAGTGAGAAATGGGAAATAGGACAAGGCCATGTGATGTGTACAATGCTGGCTGATGAGAAATTGCAGTGATAAGAATCTCAACAAGTGCAAACTAGATGCGGTTTAAATGTGGGTATGTTTTGATGACATAAAACTGGCCTACAGGCTTCTGACTATATATATGGAAAATAACATCAGAGACAAATGCAAAAATATAATGTTTCTCAGAATTTGTATAAAGCAACAAAATAAGTATCTTATCAGTTTATTTTTTCTAGCATTTCAGGATGCTACTAAATTATCAAAAGTATACAATGTATTTCATCATAAGGCCTCGTGGAAGATTTTGCCCAAATCGGGACTAAAACCCACCTGGTGAAGTGCTAAAGAAGCAGCTGAGATAGAATTTACCGACTATTCATTTGTCAACAGAACCCTACAAAATGAATATTAAAGAATGTAGTCATGTTTTGAATAAATGTTATGCTGTGAAATGGAGACTGAGGTGAAATTATAACATGTCTGTATTACCTAGAATACATTTTCTAATATCTTCTTTTCATAGACATATGTTTATACAATGATATGTCAACACATAAATAAGCTACATCTACCTACAAATGCAAATTTTGCTGTTAGTTTTATATATCACAGATAAAATGCATTGCAGAACCTTTGGCAAAGCTTTGAGTTTCTTAATAAGGGTATTAGTGGTTGCACTGAGAAGAAAGTTGAGACTTGAAAACCTTTTGATCTAGATGACAATTTAAAATAACACAATAGTTATTGTAAAAAGTTAACATAATTTTCCTGAAAAAAGTCAATGGCAAGATAATTTTAACACAACACTTGAGACTAAGCCAAACTCTTGCAATGCTGCTGCCAAGACAAATCAAGCACAGTCTGTATGTGGCTCATTTGTTTTGTCATCATGAAGAGGACTTGATAGGAGAACTGGTTCTTGTTCCAAATGTTCCCATAGGAAACTTGCTTTGCAAGTCCAGCTCCTCTTGTAGCAAAGCACATTTCTGTTGCATGGAGGAAACCTGAGATCGTAAACTCTCAATGGTGTTCTCAAGATCCTGAAAGATACAGCAAAAACATACCATGATATAGTCTACTTTTATATATCTACAAAGCCATAGTAACATGTAATGAAGGATGCAATTAGGCTTTTTTAGTAAATTTTCCTATCTTTATGCCCACATATCAAAGGGTATGGTCATTACAAATTAAAATAATGGACACTTAACAACCAGGTTCATACAGTGACAAATTATGATACTTTTTAAAAAAAACACTGAAATAATACAGATAACAATAAAAAATATATTAAAACTAAATTTGAATTTTTTTAAAATTAATGCTTCACAATTCAACCAGATTTATAAAACTATTTTTATAGCAAAACAAAAGTGCTTAAATTAAAAATATTTGTAAATGGGTTCTCTTTTTATTAACATTCTTACTTGTCGAACAGAGCTTGGCACCAGACCCCTCATCTTTTCTTCGTAGGTCAACTTTAAGTGGGTTGTCTGAAATTCAAAACAATGCATCAAGTACAAAGACTGCTGCACATATGTTCTATATCTGTGCTGTGACATTAGCATAAGTTCCATACTTTGACCAGCTTCCATTGTTATTATATTTAAGTACCAGATAAGCATCCTTAATTATTCAAGTATATATTATAATGATAATGAATAATTACTGACACAAAAAGGAGACATTTAAGACGGATATGGTCCTGTGATAAGGAAAGACTAGAAGTCTTGATCAGAAAGGTCTATGATAATTGACCTGTACATGGTCTTAAACCATGAGGCAGACAAAAGAAATCATTGCACCCTACCATACATGGTTATTTATCCATGCTTCAACTTAGTTAATGCATGGATCAGCTATAAAGAAAAGCTCAACCGATTAACTGGACAAGAAATGTTAAATGAATGATAATGATGGTTATAGGCTAGTAGCTCTTGCATTTGATTGCTATTACTGAAGCAATAATTAGTAACATGGCTTACCTTCTCATCAAAGTCTGACTCCTGCTGATCTAACTGCCTCTCCAACTGTCTCACCTTGGCGTACTTGGACTCTAGTTCCTTCTGTATACTCTGTATAGCGACAGACAATATATAGGTCATTTATCACATATACAATTAATAAGTGTGTATAGCGACAGACAATATATAGGTCATTTATCGCATATACAATTAATAAGTGTGTATAGCGACAGACAATATATAGGTCATTTATCGCATATACAATTAAAAAGTGTAACTCTTATGAACACTTTATTTCAACATAGTTACTGATCAATTATAGTTGTTTTATTTCGTGTCCAAGTTGTTGTGAAAAATCTATGACATGTGTGACCAAAGGGAAAGTAGAAAAATATACAATCAAAGGGATATAAACAAATAAAATTCAATGAATGAAAACTTAAGATGTCTTATATTAAATCCCCAAGCACACTTACAGAGAGGTTGGAGCTGTATTGTTTCTTTACAGATTTCTTTTCCTCCTCATGTTTGGCTGCAATGTCAGACAACTTCTTGTCGGATGATTCCCTCTGCCTGTTATACACAGAACATTTTTCATACTATATGTAGGGTACAAGAATCATTGGCACAGTGGTAGAGCTACACATGGTCCCATGTTCAAATCATACAAAACTAAACTGCTTCATTTCTTTGTACCTGATAAATTTTATATCTTTATTTTCACTAGATGACACATGAAAAGCTCACATTCTATCGACACATCATGCTGTATTATTTATAAACCAAAGACATTTCAAAACTGCTATGGAGAAGATAAACAATATTTTTGTGAAAGTAATTATGACTTTAACAATATATAAAAAATCAAAGCACTAAAGGTGTGCACTCACTTCTTCAGATCATCCCTCAACTGGTTAATTGTAGCATGCAGCTCAGATATAGTCTGAAACAATACATAAATATCCTGACATTAATTATGCTTTATCTCTTTAAAAGTCTTCATCTTAAAAATATGTTTTAAAACAAGGAGTTAAGGAAGGTAAGATCATTTTACCAATACCATATACAATATATATATATATATATATATATATGCAATTTTATTTTGCAATAACTAAAGCTTTGATTGGGCATGGGAAAACATGTATAGGAAAACATAGCCCTGGACAAGGTCTTATGACTGTAAATAAAAAAAAATCAGTAATATTAGAAAAAGATAAAAAGACAGAAACAACATTGCATTGTGCAATGAAATATTCTTACATCTGATGCCTTTTGGGCCCTGTCAGAATATTCTCTCTCAATCTGCTTCAGTCTTTCATTGGTCTGCAATGAGACAATAATCAATGCATTGAATAAGTGAAGATTAAATGCAATTACTTTAATGAGACATCATCTTTTCTAAACCATAAGTTAGAATATTTATTCCCTATTTAATGAATGAAACTGTTGCATATATAGCTTCCAATGAGTCAAAATGGAATATACAACCATTTCTTAATTATTTCCACACTTGAAAAGTAATTTAATGCACAGATATTGCTTGGTTTTGTTAATTAACTTACACTTTGACATATTATAGCACAGAAGTAACTACATGTTGGGGACCTACCTTGCCCAGGACATGCTCCATTTCTGTGCTGTGGGTCTTCTGTAACTCCAGTCGCTGCTGTTCCATCTCAGACTTTAACCTGCCAAGCTGTCACAAAACAGTAATATGTCAAAATGATTAGAAACATGCGATATGATTTTACTGTTCATTAAGATTTGAAATATAAGTAGCGCCAACACAACTGTGGTACTTAGTTTGACTTAGGAAAATGATTGGTGGAGAAAGCGCCAAACAAATATTTGCCTAGAACCAACAATGCACTGCAGGACAGCTGGAAGGTGTCCTCGTTAGAAGTTTTCACCTATCTGTGAGTCAAACTAAGGATTATAGGGGGCTGCAGGATAAAAGTTTTACATCTTCCTAAATATTCCTAAATATAACTATGTTGAAAAATTAAAAGATAAAGAATCTAATAATTTTCTCTAAAGCCTATAGCAGTCAAAAATAATTTTACCTAAACCAGACAAATTGGACAATTTAAACAAGACATAAGATGCCCAATGACCTACTACAGGCAAGGAAATTCAGTCAAAAACAAGATATCTCTGTTAAGCTCACATGGCCATTACCAACCAAATAAAACCAGATCCAATTTTGGTTTGATTTTTGTTACATTGGACAAACACAATTATAGTCATATACCGGTAGATGACATATTGGAGGAGGAGGACCGTAGACAGTCTGGGTAGAACCAACAGGCACATCTCTGGTCATCCAGAATACCTCTCAACATGAAAATTTCAATTTGACAGGAAGAAACCAGGCCTAATCAAGATAGTTCTCTGTCTGTTATACCTCAGTCTCTTGGTCTCGCTGCATCTTCTGTTTCTCCTCCTCTCTCAGCAGCCCCAGCTCCACCAGTTGTTGTTTTCGTAACTGGTTTGCCTGTACTACCTCCTCTCGCAGCTCCTGCTCTTGTAGCTCCAGGCTGGCAATTTTCTGAATTAGATTGTTTTTATGCTCATTTTTGTTTTGTCTTTAATAACTTTATTTTATGTCACTCCTTCTGTTCTCATATGTCGAAACAATTATCCTGATTGGATAACTTTGGGATTGCTACTTTAATTTCAAATGTTATCCTTCTTACTACAGAGCCACACATTACACCTTTTGGACATATTTAGGCTAGAAACTTTCAATAATTATATTAATATGAGATAATATGACACAAATGTCCACACCACTCTTTCTCTCCTAGGTCCATGTCACTTCTCAATTTCAATTTAGCTCAAATTGGAAACAAGTTCTATTCAGTGTCAGCAGGACAGTGTATCCTCCCAATCATAATAAACCAATAAATAAATACAGAAATTCTCTTTGAACTCTTTGAACATTCACTACAAACACTGTCTGATATCAATGCAAACATGTAGAGGGACTTATAATACATTAACAAGAAACTAGGTGCATCTCCTGGAAATCAAGTGCACTTTGCCTGGCTGTTTTTGATCTGCCATGCAGACAGTGTATGAACAACAGTTTGTTGTACCTTTAAGTAATTAACATGACCCATACAAGAGAAAACTATCACATGCTTGTGACAACATGTGTTGAATACCTTGCTGTCTTTCTCCTGCCGTACATGCATGCGTCTCTCAAGATCGGTGATCTCCTGGTTATGGGAGGCCTTCAGGTTCTCTACCTCTTTCTCCTGCTCACCATGGATATACTCCTTCTGTATGTGGAAATCCTTCAACATGTTGGCCTTCTCCTGCTCAAACCTCATCTTCAGCTCCATCACCTAGTACAGGCATCAGAGGACAGGGATAAAAAGTTTACTCTTTATTTCAAACACCAGGGATCAAGGTTATAAAGCTTTGAGCTGGAGCCTGAGGTCATTATCAAGGATCTGATTGGCTGGATATTAAGTGAAATTTGAAATCTGGCCAATCAGATGCTTTAAGTTGATCTCTGACTCCAGGGCTGGAGATGATAAAACCAAGTCCGGTAACCCTTTAGTTCAAATTTAAAATTTGATCAATCAGATTACTTGAGGACAGTCTCAGATTCAATCACTAAGTTGTATAACCTCCGAGCACAGCTCAAAGTTTTATAATCTCAGGCCCAGTATTCATGATTTTGAAGCAAGTGGCAACACAGACTTACGTATGTACAGAACAAAAATGGGGCTAGATTGTTCTAACTGCTGACTCTTCAGTGCCTAACTGCTTAGAATGGTGTATGAGTGGAGACAAAAACTTTCTTGTTGGATGGACTTGAGGCTAGTATGTCATATAGACTATCTATATTTCAAGTAAGAGACCTTTGGACTGTTTCAGATCAGACTTAGACCAGACAATTTATTCTTGACATTTCTTTAACATTACATATTTTGTACCCAAAAAAAAGTATGCAGGTTAAAGCTACAACACCCATTTCATGAACCAATACCATTGACAGCAGGATTTTAATGGATTTTTCAAGGAAGACTTCACTTACCTCTCTATCATGGCGTGACTTCTCTTCATCCAGCTGTTTGTTTAACTCCTTCACCTGTTTCTCCCGAGCCTGTTTAGACTTGTTTAGATCGGCCTCTACACGTGACATCTGCTGCTTCATGTCCTCAAACATTCTTGTCTGATTCTTGTCCACCTGCTCCTTGAAGGCAGACAGTGCCTTCTCAGACTCTTCAGCCTGATGTCTGTTCTTCTCCGATAGACGCTTGATCTCATCCTCACGATCTCTACATGTACCAATTGAAAAAAAATAAGTTTTTTTCTTCATTTTCTATCATGAAAAATGGGACATTAATCTATTTATAAAGAAAAATGGTGATTCAAAAAATCAGCATCTACACTGTAGCAAATTTCATTCAGAACAAGACTTTGAATTTGATATGATGAAAATCCATTCAAAATATAATATACATAAACTTGACCTTATTAGGAAAAAGTTATGTGTGTTTGTTATAAACAAGATAAATAAAGTTTCAATAGTTCATTCTAAATGCTCTCACCTGACTATTTGTTCCAGTCCCTTTACCTTCTTCTGTAAGTCGTGGTCTAGTTGATCTATCTCTTTCTTGGCTGAAGAAAGCTGCAATACCAATATCCAATTGTAATCAAACCTTCTCAATATAGTCGTAAGCTGAGCAAGTGTCAGTTCACAAATCTACTATCACTGGCAGTACACATATAACAATTGCTCATATTGCGAACTCTTCATTGAGTGTGTAAGATATCAACAATTCCATTTCAATGTTTTAATAAAATGCAGAACATTGTTCTAATATGTTGATTATGAAGCCATGTTAACAGTTACCTGTTTCTCATGCAGTGTCTCCATATGGAACTTGTCCTGTTTGTGCACCTGCTCCAACTCTCGGATCTGTCGCTGTCTGGTCTCTTCAGACTCCTTCAGGTTCCTCTTCAACGTGTCAATGTGGGCTTCAAGCTCAGGACACAGTCTCTGCAGCCTAAATACACCACTTACAAATTAATAGAAAGACAAAGCACATACAGTCAAAGAATATAAACTGAGTTCCCACAAAGACAACATTTTGTTTGTTGCTGGCCTATCATGTTAAATCACTCTCTTGTACAGGTTTATTTAATTGCCTAAACCAAATAAGATGTAAGAGATTTAATCCTTGTTTATTTCTGCTGATAGTGATTATGGTGTAAACATTGCTAAAATAATGACACTTAGCTGTAAAAAGTTATTGTTTCACTTTCAGGTCAAGGTTTATTTAGCCAAAATTTTGTGGAAATAACACGTATAAAGCAGTGTACTGTCTCCAATCTTTCTGAAACATGTAGAATGAACATTTTAACACTGGACATCTACCTACAAATGTACGTAGATCCAAGAAGAACATTCATTTGGACAGTATACTTTTTTGGATGGTCAAACATATTAGATGGAAGACATTGAGCAAGTAGATGGTAATTTTTAAAGGTACATCAGTATTATCCTTATCTACAATTACATTTAAGTTTCAGGATAAGGTTTGGTGTAAGTAATAGTCCAGTTAAATGTCACCTCTTTTCGCAGGACATGGCTTAAGCCACTTGACAGTACCGGTATGCTATTAGTGTTACTTACTAATATGTTAACCAGTTCATAAGCAGTCTAAATACAGTAAGCACATATATTTAGAGGCTGACAGACAAGGTTTTATTTTAAACCTTATTTACAGGTATGAGCAGCAAAACAAAGACACAAATGGCAATATCACTTTTAAAACAGAAGAGTTCTGCTAAAAGGATTTCTGGAATCAGAATGATTCAATCTGATGGAAAGTCATGTAATGTTAGTCAGAAAATCTAATTAGGTTATTCATTTGTGTTTTTCTTGTTATACATCTCACCAACACAATTATGGTCATATTGGCAACTCTTGCTTCCAGGTAATTATTGGTGGAGGCAGATCCCAGACACATGTCTGGGTAAAACCACCAGAATACAGCAAAAGTTATGGATGTCTTATAGACAAGTGTATACTTACAGACCTTACCTTTAATTCAGATTTTACAAGAAACTTGTTTCAAAATCTTAAAAATTTAAAATCATGCCCTAAGGACAACAAAAATATTACAACTTAAACACAAAGCCCTTTCTATCAGAATGGTATAGTCTTCTGTTTGAAACAAGTTTCTGCCTAACCTGAAAAATAGTGACCTCCTTTAAGAAACAAACTTACTTTACGTGCATTACTCTGTACTGATATGTGTATTCCTTTGCTACATTTACATGCAAAAAGACAATTTCAAATACATGCTAGAAAGTAAAAGATGAATACTTCCATAGCATTTCAGTTACAATTCATGACCATCTTTATACACAGACCATATAAACACTTCAAACATGTAATGCATTCCTAACTAAATCAAGTAATTAAATTAATTAAATGCAATCAAGTAAATCCTCAAACACTTACGTATTAATTATAACTTAAATACCATCAATATATCATAACAATAGTAAATGCATATATCACTGAAGGATGAATTAAAATGTTCCCATTATTGAAACTAATTAGTGGCATACATCTTCTTTATCATGTTAAATTACATAAATGTTTCACTTTTGATATGAAAATAACACCACACAGATATTTCTTTTCTCTCAAAATACATGCACATACAAGTATATTTAATATCAACACATAACTAATCCAAGACTTGACATCTGATTGTACATATGGTGGCCAAGCAGGTCCACATTTCCATGCAAGATGGACATGCAATCTCCATCATTCTGAGGTCAGCACACACTAGAGCTTCAGAGATCCAAGTGACTGTGTCTTACATACAGTGTTGTGAATGTCTTTGATTAATTACAGGTACCTTATCATATCGTACATATTTAATTACATGTATTTATATAATGCTGTTATTCATGGTCAAAAGGTTCAGTTATGAATGAATAAACAAACAAATGAATGAATGAATGAATGCCTTGCAAAAAGTTACTTGAGCAATTTGTTAAAAAACAACATAGCTATGATCCTTGCATCATAAGTATAAGTTATCATTTTCTATATAACTTTACTTCTAAAAGCTTTGAGCCTTTAAAAAAAAGAAGAGATTTTTTTATAAACTGAATGATATAATAAATATAGATACAACAGACATTTGTGATGACATAAATCTTATGTTTCTGATACACATGGACATGTCTTTGTATGTTTATAAATAATGATGCAGATCAAAACAACATGGCATTACAGAAAATAACAAATACAAACCTATTAAAATGGATACAAATGCAGTCTTTGACAAAGCCCAGTGGACCGTTGACCGAGTCCACCAAAATCTATTCAGATTCAGTTAAATTTTTCTAGTTAAATGGACCAATGGTTCGCCATAATTTTCAGCCACAGCATTTTCAAAATGATCAGATGAATTTCTGGTAGTACAGTGATATTAACATTTGTGCATTATTGGTAAGAAGCTCTACATTTGTTGAAACTGAAATATTGTATACAAGTAACAACATTCAAATAAAATAATAAAAGCATGATTGGAAATACTAGTTTTTTGTGTGTGTCAAAATGCCAAAATCATACTGGTCTAGTAAAATTTCAGTAGATATTACATGTTTGGTGGACTGAAGGTCCAGTGTTTTTAAATTACTTCCATGATGACTGCAAATTCTCTATATATTAATATTACCTGCATGTTTTTATATAAAATCTGATCCTGAAAAGCATTAGACTATTCACAAAAAATTTAAACTGGAACTGACTAGTGGTGAAATAAAGGTTCAGCCTATTTAACTACTTAATGGCTAAAACAGTTTATGGGGCTGATTCCACATAACATATTAGTGATAAAAATACATTAGTAATTACTGTTCTTACTTATGGTGATAATATATACAAGCGAAAACAGTATGTGGCAAAATTAAAAAAAAATCTATGTACAAATTAAGTAACACAGCAATTTGGTGACAAAATGATATACATGTAACAATAAAACAGTAGTTGCTATAAAGGTTTTAGTAAAAAATGAAAAATGATTTCAACAAATTGTCAATTGTTAAAGGGGGTAAAACTGAAGATTTCTGATAAAGATTCAAACTGTCTACAAAGGTTTCCGATAAGCCCTATCCACCAATGCATATATTTTCTGAGATGACAAAACTCAGGTTTTATTTCTGATTTGAAAATATGTCTTGAATTAATTGGAATGTGTGCATTTTACACACAAAAAACTTTTTTTATACAATATGAAGCAATTAAACCAGAATTTTTAATTGACAGCCTGCTCCATTTTTCATGTTAGAAATTATAATGAATTATCTAAGTCAAAAGGAGGTCAACACTTTACCACAATTTATTTTAAATTTACCTGTCCTTTTAAAATGGGTTCTGCTAAAAAGTATTCCAAGTTTGAAGGGAATATCTTTGACTGATTTTGACAAAATGGATGACTGACGCCAACAAGAGGATCTTGATATTAGTGTCAGATTTCTTTATTTTTAAAATGGAGCTTAAAATGTGTTATTGTTTAAAATATTGGAAAGTGTTTTATAATCTCAGATTTCACGGGAATCGAAGCACAAGTGAGTCTCTTTTGTCACATTATACATACCTGTAATACTTTACTATTATAATGGTATATAACCATTATATCCATTTAAATGTAAGGGAAATTCTCAATGACAAGTGTTATGAAAAATCACATATGTTTTTAAATGAGAAATATAATACACTAACATGAAATTTAATGACAAGTTTAAACTGTTTAGGAAAAACCTTTATCGTTCAGTTCACATAGTATTTGCATTCAAAACAAAGAAATACAAAGCACAAATTTTACTAAATCTTTTTTTCTCATACTCAATCATTTATGAATTTGTTATGGAACACTTAAAGTGATGCCATAACTATGAACAAGGAGTGAAAACTGAAAATGTTTGTCATATTGTAAACTTTTTTTTATCACATTTTTCCTTGTACTCATTAAAGTGTTGTATTATTAAAAAAAAAGTGCTGAGCTTAACTTATATTCTTATCATTATGTTTTTTTTTCTATCACTTTATGATCTAGTAACATAAAAGTTTAGAAAATGTGTCGAAGGTGAGGTTTGTATGATCACCATAATTTATGAATTTTTTAATTACTTTTAGTTCATTTCATTTTTTCTATCTATTAAATGAAAAACATTAAAAAATACATTAATCAAAGAATAAAAATGCAAAAAAAAAATCACATGGCAAAAGTATAGAAACATAATTTTTTATTATCTAGAAACAATGTGAAAAATAACATCATCAATGTTTACACTAAATGTCACTTTAAATTTTTAGCCCTATAGCCATTTTTAAGAGAAATCCACACAGGCTTTGATGGCTTTTCTGTACTCTTGTGCTAGATGACATTATGAATGTTTGCACCAAACTTGCATCAAAGTCAATTAAGTCAGACTTTCTTTAACGTTGCAACCAAAGGGATGAACGTGTTGATTTTATTATTCCACTTTTCTTCATAAATTTGCCATACTATTTTATTGATCTGAAATTTATTTTAAATGAATGTGGTTCCCTTTAGGCGCATGTGTTTATATTTTATTATTTATGATCAACTAATCAAAGAGCTGAAGGATTTAAGCAACTTTCATGTGTGACCTGACTAAATAAACCATGCAGCCTGTTTTGCTAGAGGGAGAGAAGAGAGAAAGAACCCTACCAAAACATACATTACCTTGTAGAACCGACCCTGTACATAGCATAGAGTGAAAAGTTTCAAATATATTCAGTGCCATTGTAATTTGACATGTTACAGTTCCATAGCGACCCTGCATCCTGTTTCATGCAATGTGAGTAACAAGAGAAACCAAACCATATGCCCAATACATGCTCTAGTATGTGTAAGTAGAAAAGGAAAGGACAAAAAAATAAATAGTAGTGATGAAACATACAAAGTAAATGTTAGGTTTGTTTTTATTCATCCAATATGATGTTGCACATGTTTTTATCCTTTCAGCTCACCTACTTGCATTTTATACAAATGAATGTCAACATCAAAGTAAATAATAGGTTCACAATGCTGAAGTACAGCTAGTTTTCTTTAAGGATTGTGTTTTAAGTTGAGATGAAGCCTAATTAAGATCTCATAATAACTACATTTATATTTTGAAATGTACCATTACACACAAAATAAACAATAAACATTTCACTGAAAAAAAATAGAAACAACAACCAGCATCAGCATGTCTCAACCCCCACATCAGTTATCTAAATGACCATGTCTCAACCTTCCCCCACATCAGTTATCTAAATGACCATGTCTCAACCTTCCCCCACATCAGTTATCTAAATGACCATGTCTCAACCTTCCCCCACATCAGCTATCTAAATGACCATGTCTCAACCTTCTCCCACATCAGTTATCTAAATGACCATGTCTCAACCTTCTCCCACATCAGTTATCTAAATGACCATGTCTCAACCTTCCCCCACATCAGTTATCTAAATGACCATGTCTCAACCTTCCCCCACATCAGTTATCTAAATGACCATGTCTCAACCTTCCCCCACATCAGCTATCTAAATGACCATGTCTCAACCTTCTCCCACATCAGTTATCTAAATGACCATGTCTCAACCTTCCCCCACATCAGCTATCTAAATGGCCATGTCTCAACCTTCCCCCACATCAGCTATCTAAATGACCATGTCTCAACCTTCCCCCACATCAGCTATCTAAATGACCATGTCTCAACCTTCTCCCACATCAGTTATCTAAATGACCATGTCTCAACCTTCCCCCACATCAGTTATCTAAATGACCATGTCTCAACCTTCCCCCACATCAGTTATCTAAATGACCATGTCTCAACCTTCCCCCACATCAGTTATCTAAATGACCATGTCTCAACCTTCCCCCACATCAGCTATCTAAATGACCATGTCTCAACCTTCCCCCACATCAGTTATCTAAATGACCATGTCTCAACCTTCCCCCACATCAGTTATCTAAATGACCATGTCTCAACCTTCCCCCACATCAGTTATCTAAATGACCATGTCTCAACCTTCCCCCACATCAGCTATCTAAATGGCCATGTCTCAACCTTCCCCCACATCAGCTATCTAAATGACCATGTCTCAACCTTCCCCCACATCAGTTATCTAAATGACCATGTCTCAACCTTCCCCCACATCAGCTATCTAAATGACCATGTCTCAACCTTCCCCCACATCAGCTATCTAAATGGCCATGTCTCAACCTTCCCCCACATCAGTTATCTAAATGACCATGTCTCAACCTTCCCCCACATCAGCTATCTAAATGACCATGTCTCAACCTTCTCCCACATCAGTTATCTAAATGACCATGTCTCAACCTTCCCCCACATCAGTTATCTAAATGACCATGTCTCAACCTTCCCCCACATCAGTTATCTAAATGACCATGTCTCAACCTTCCCCCACATCAGCTATCTAAATGACCATGTCTCAACCTTCCCCCACATCAGCTATCTAAATGGCCATGTCTCAACCTTCCCCCACATCAGTTATCTAAATGGCCATGTCTCAACCTTCCCCCACATCAGTTATCTAAATGACCATGTCTCAACCTTCCCCCACATCAGCTATCTAAATGACCATGTCTCAACCTTCCCCCACATCAGCTATCTAAATGACCATGTCTCAACCTTCCCCCACATCAGTTATCTAAATGGCCATGTCTCAACCTTCCCCCACATCAGCTATCTAAATGACCATGTCTCAACCTTCTCCCACATCAGTTATCTAAATGGCCATGTCTCAACCTTCCCCCACATCAGTTATCTAAATGACCATGTCTCAACCTTCCCCCACATCAGTTATCTAAATGACCATGTCTCAACCTTCCCCCACATCAGCTATCTAAATGACCATGTCTCAACCTTCCCCCACATCAGTTATCTAAATGACCATGTCTCAACCTTCCCCCACATCAGTTATCTAAATGACCATGTCTCAACCTTCCCCCACATCAGTTATCTAAATGGCCATGTCTCAACCTCCCCCCACATCAGTTATCTAAATGACCATGTCTCAACCTCCCCCCACATCAGTTATCTAAATGGCCATGTCTCAACCTTCCCCCACATCAGTTATCTAAATGACCATGTCTCAACCTTCCCCCACATCAGTTATCTAAATGGCCATGTCTCAACCTCCCCCCACATCAGTTATCTAAATGACCATGTCTCAACCTTCCCCCACATCAGCTATCTAAATGGCCATGTCTCAACCTTCCCCCACATCAGCTATCTAAATGGCTATGTCTCAACCTTCCCCCACATCAGCTATCTAAATGGCCATGTCTCAACCTTCCCCCACATCAGCTATCTAAATGACCATGTCCCAGCCTTCCCACACACTAGCACACACAGGATGAAAATCTAATAAGGAAAACAAATCTGTTCTCTCTTTAAACTTCTAGAGCAGAGTAAAAAAGCAAATTCTTTCTTTTTTAAAATTAGTATCCTGAAAAAAGGTAAAAACAACTCCAAATTCCTGCACAGGGTTCAAGTAAAAAACTTCTAGACAATTTAAAGCAAATGAAAACAGGTTTCATGCTAGTGTAGTTTACCTTAGTCTGGGCAATGTTGTGCTCCTGTTTTAAGAACTCAATGTTTGATTCTGTCTTACGTTGGAGAGATCTTAGATCCTGGTCATGTGACTCCAGAGCTCTCTGGTGGTCCTGTTCCATGGTCAACATCCTGGGTAGAACATGTGCACATACTTAAAACATGTTCATCAATGTTATTATTTGTAACGTTTTACCTTACTTTACTTTTAGCAAAGAATACAATATAAAATATGTAGACATAAATATGCAATTTGCATAATGAAATCATTAAGTGTATATTAAGGTATAATGTGATCTGAATCTCACTTTATAAAAGTAGACATTGTATATGCTCTATATAGATTTACTTCTGTTAATTTACACTCTGTACTTAATCATTGATGTTTGCAGGAAGAAAGTGAGTGACTATGACTAAGTGGTAATCATGTTTAGATTATTGTCTGGTGATGCATGCATTAAGAGGTCAGGACCAGGTTGTTCTTAGGGCATATATTCATTGTAGTGAACAAAATATAAGTTCTTCCAGAAATATCTATGAAACAAAGTATGCATTAAATATGTGATGCATTATAAAGATTTTCACCAAAACAACTTAAAACAATCACTTCAAGTATAATTATTAATATGCAAATTCATTGGTGATAAGCACTTATTTACTATTATTCTGGTGAAGACATATACAGAATGAAAGTAAATACTTTTGGAAAATTAAAGAAAAATACTGTAACATGCATTCTTATTGCTTTAAATTGTAAAAAGATTGGAATGAGATAATTTTATGCAGATAATATTGCTGTCCTATTTAAATTTTATTTAATCAGTCTCTTACTTATCTTGTTGTACCCTGATCTCTGACTTGAACTTCTCAATCCTTGACTCGGTCTCGATTTTCTCCTTCTCTAGGGCCATTTTGGACCTCTTCATGTTCTCTGTCTCATTCATCAACTGATGTACACGACCCTCCAGTTCTTTTATCACATTGGCCTGAAACAAGAAAAACATATAACATTATCATTAATATTCATGGCTGTAAATCCAGGGCAAATCCTGATTATAAGCCTTAGACATATAGATAACAATCTGAAGACAGAGCAATGTTTAAGGTCCAACTATCCTATGACTGTAGGTTTCTTTATAATTTGGTTAACGATATGAGTACTTAAAAAGCAAAACAAGTTAAACTTGTAAACGCAGTACAATTATAAAAAACAACAACACAATATTTGTTAACAATCACTTGCAAAATACTTTGGCCTATTACTTGGAAGCAAATAGTACAGATTCCTATCCAGACCACTCCCAGTCAGAGCTGGCTGATTTGGGTTAATACTACTGGCCTAAACCTGATTTAATTTGCATACCACATAAATGTTAATTCAGATTAAACATACAGTAGACAGATGTTTGCTGACTGTACTCTTTCTCCATCTTCTGGAGTCTCATGTTGGTGTCATCAAGGATCTCTTGGATGTTCTTTGTGTGCTGCTTCTGCATCTCAAACTTCTCTTGCTCAAACTCCTGACACAATGTCATTGATCTGCCAACATTGATGCAAAAATGTGTAATTTAACAGTAGTAGCAGAATTAGTAGTAACAACGCAAACATTCTGTGGGCATCTTAGCTCTAGTGGTCAGTCGCTGAACCCTGGATTTGATGGTCATGGGGTTGAACCCTGCTTACCCACCATGAAATGTTAGTCCTTAAGCAAGGCTATTTTACATTGCACATTGCTACTGAGTACTGGTCCTACCCACACAGCGGGCAATCAAGAGGGAATTAATATAAATGGAAAGAACTTTCCCCAATCAACAATAAATAAATAGAATCAAACTAAACAACAACTATAAAAAATTTAACGAAAATCATAATAATTCCAGTATAAATTGTCTTAGCTGAGAATAAAATATTTAAAAGAGTTTATTTGAATAGCAAAATCTAATGTTCACATTGATGAGATTCATTTCTAAATGTTGCCTTTAAAATGGGGTGGTCTGAAGAAAAAAGTGGATTTATTACTGGGGAGTTTTAAGATGTTATATCTTATAACACAACAAAGCAACTATAAATTAAGACAGGAAATTATTACCAAAAGCCTGTAACAAATATTACAAGTCAATTTATAAATATGAAAAGTTATAACACATACCTTTTTCTCAAACTCATGTTTCTTAGTTGTGTTTGTCTCAGTCAACCATTTTCTTAAGTTCCTGTACCTGCCTGTCCTTGGTCTCCTGATAATGTTGACTCTCCTTTACTATGCTCTGGTCTGTTAACATAACAATATTTGTTAGTCATGTGGTGAGTTTACTTTCAAATAATGGCTAAGTTTTTCCACTGAGGAATATAGTATTATATAACTTGGCTAGAGTGTAATCACATATTTATTATATTTTTTTATTCCTCCAAAGAAGACTTATTGTATGTTTCCAATAAGTACAAATAATATAATCTTATAACTGCATATCCTCTTAATACAGCTGTGAAAAACACATCTGACAATTACAACACTATCTTCAACTTTTTGTGTAGGACCTAGCAAGTCAAACTTAACATGAAAACAAATGATGCCATATGATGGATACTATTTTATATGTGTACAAAAGCTGTTGTAATGATTTTCACTCATAAAACATCCTGTGGCGTTTCTAAAAAATTAAGACTTTCATTTATAATAATGAAGCATATACAAGCAATCATATAGTATTTTCTTCAGTAATTTAAGTTTTAATGTCTTACTTTTCTTTTCCAACCTTGCTATGACATCTTCCAATTCCTTTAATTTATTCCTGTGTTGAATTTTAACATCTTCAATTTCTGCATTTTTTCTATCTAAAATCTGAAAGGCAAACATCAATAATCATCAATAAATATGATTACAGACTTAAAGCTCTCCATCAGGGAATTTCTAGAGACAGTTAAAATGTATAATTACCATAGGATAACTCAATTGTAGAGGTGTGAGGAATTTTACATTGGTATCTTGGGAGAACATGAGAAATATCAAAAATATTTAAATCCTGAGTACTAGTTTAGAATGGTTTATGTATACTGGCCTAAATCTCGATTAGAAAAATAACATAACTTAAATAACTAAGGCATGAATTGAAATATAGCAAATGATTATGTAATGATAAACTATTCTTGCCCTTACCTTTTGTACAGCAGCATCATGTTTCTGTTGCAAACGTAACTTCTCCTCATGGAACTTTGCCTCCAACATCTTCACTTTCATGTCACCACCCTGGAAACATACAGGGAAATAAATAATATACTGCATGTTTTCAAATATAGTTACTTCTAGTATTACAACAAAATTCTAAGATTAAGATGGGCATAACCAGTAAATAACTGAAGAAGAAAATATCATTTAAACATTTATCTACAATAAATGAAACTATACATTATCAAGAATGCTTAATTTTTTCTATACTGAACAACAAATATATGTATTAAAAAAGCATCATAAGCAACTTACATCTCTGCCTCCTTTCGGTAAAGGGTCATCATATATACCTGTAAAATAGGTAAATTAAAAAAGTAAGAAAATAAAACAAAAAATTCTTATAAAAAAGAAATCTTACATCACTCTTATGGAATATCTATGTTTAATGAATTATAACAAATTGTCAAATGTATATGTTGCAACATGACATCCTTATACTCAGACCATACTTTATGAATAGTATGTCCTTTTACCAAATGCAATAATTGATGAGGACAATCTTGGGTAAGCAGTTAGAATCACCATTTTGTTATTTCTTAGCTCTTCAGTGGAACGGGTTCATGTCCCAGTTGAGAGAGAACTATTATGTAGTGATGTCTTCCAGCTGAACTGCAATCTGCAGTTGGTTCTAATCCAGCCTGGTACTATCTATATCTCTGGATATTGATATAATTGTGTTGGTTTGATACATAAAAAACTTAACCAAACCAAACTAACTAAACAATAATTGGTACTGGTTATATTATTCAAACAAAGACTTGATCTCAAGGACATGAAAAACATAACTTCTGTTTTATCAAGAATAAGAAGGAAACCATTTTCATAAGTCTTCTTCATAAGAAAAATGGTTAAAGATTTCAGTTGTAAGTATCATACCTTGTCATTAAGACACTGCTTTATATAAACATAAATGGGAAAAAAACACCCAAGAAACTTTACCCTTTAGATATGGGTTGGTGTTGGTGGATGAAATCCCTGTAGCCTCAGACCATTCGGTTGTCTAGAAGTAGAATCAAACAGTCACATATTCATATTCAGCCCTATTATGCTAGATTTATATCTACACAATCTGAGTTATTGACAAACAAATTGCATGTGAATGTAACAAAACACATTGCTAAAGACTGCTGCAAATAGCGCAGATCTTGATCAGACAGATAAGTGCAAGAACTGGCTGATCTAGATCTACACTATTCGCCTTAGCCTGACCTAATCATGCTAAGCAGATTTCGAGTTGCTTGATTTTACAGCACTATTTGCACTTTCAGAGGAAGCATTTAAAAAAAACAGAATCACTTACAGTTTAAGACTGAAATTACAGCAATAGAGATACTTTGCACTTTATGTTTCATATCCCGTGTCTAGACATAGCCATTCTTTCCAGGTTTAATATTATTCTCTCAATCTGTTGGGACAAATTAAGCCATTAACTGTCAAACTGTAAACTGTAAAAAAGTAGCAATACTTTGAACACTATTTTTAATAATAATATTGTCTCAATACCAGCCAGATATCAGTTGTTGTTTTTTTGCTGTGACAAAAGTACACCATCTTAAATGATATAATATATAAATAAAACATACTGAAATTAACATTTGAATCCAACGGATGATAAAAAATGTATTTTAAGAAAATTTTAGAAATATGTATCAACCTGAAACAGACAAGCTATAATAAAAATTATAAAAGCATTAACAAAAGTTGAAATACAAACGTCAAAAAAAAACAAAAACTTCAGCCGATCAAGTGATCAAGCAGGACATAAATAAATGACATACTACTGGTAACTGTAACAGTTTCCTTCTTTTGAGAAAATAAGTCAGATAATATCTCTCCTGTAAAATATAGAAGAAATATTGAAGAGTTTGGATTGAAAAGAAATTGCTTGTAATCGACTTTTAGCAATTAATGATATAATGTTAAAATAAGGCATATTTTAAACCTTTACATGTATTGTAAAATGTTAAAATGGTCTAAACATGAACAGGATGTTTCCAATTATTGTTTTGAAAACTTGACATTATTTTTACTACACTTGACTTAAGAATTATGTTATGAATAAAAAGCACCCCTCCTGAGTATAAATTTACTTTTACTTAAGTGCAGGTATGTGTTTAATAATTAATACCAGTATAATTTAATTATAATGCAAAAGACAATACGACCATGCAATAAAGACTTATTGTGAGGTTTGTGCTGCAGTTATGTAGTTCCATTAGATTACAAGTAAATGGAGATTGCTTTAATGTCTACTATGATAGACCATTTAGGTCATCAAAATATTGTGAGATAAATACTGATGTGAGACATCTAGTGGTGTGAGACCTACCTCAGCTTTACTGTGGAATTCTGGGCACTTCCTGTCCCTCTCATCTGACAAAAACATGCAACACTACTGGTCAACAAGAAGCACACACAGCTGGAGATAATTCTCATGCATTTTACAAACTTCCCTGGCTGATCTTTTTTTTCCAATTTAGATGAGGGTTATTACTTTTTTTGTGTTTTGAAATGTAAGTCATCCATGACTATTATCAGTATAAAAACTATATTAAAACATGTTTCGAAGAGACATATTTGAGTAGAACTACTGTAGCTAGACAGGACCTGTGAAATTGATCCTCACATAGAAGTTTTGATCAGACTAGGACTTAAGTCTGGTAACCTATATGGTCAGAGGCTGAGGAAGTAAACATTGGCAACTGACTGCTCTGCCAGAGGGGTTCTTTGTAAAAATAAGTTAATGTCTATCACTGGCAGAGAGGCAATATCATAAAATGCATAAAATTTTCTCTAAAAAAGAATGGACATGCACTATCACAACAAATCATTATAAAAAAAGAAAACAGCACACAGGCTAATTAAAGTATAAGAGCATTTTGGTCTTTACATGGATTCAATTAAAAAACTAAAAATTAACAGCAAAATCATAATTTCTTCTTAAAAGCTAAAACAAAAAGCTTTTCTTTGACAGTAATGCATTAATAATAAGTACTTTACTACAAGTGAATTCTATCAAGATACTTAAATACTACCATGCTGACTTTAACGAGCACATTTTCAGTAAAAAAAGTTCTGTACTCCTATCATAGTAAAGTACATGAAAGTAAAAACACATTAACCAAGCACCAATCCAACCAGTCTGAGAACATCACTTACATGTCAAGAGTAAGCAAGTAATGCTACCAATATAATTTTGAAGGTATGTCTCTACTGGGAATAAACCTATAACCTTCGACACCTGCGATAGTAAATTGATTTACTGTGCCTTGAGACCCAGCCAACAATTAAATCTACCTGATTTTCTTTTAGTAAAATTCAGGTGTTGGTACCTTTTTTCTTTGATTTCATGCCCCCCATCAAACTATCTTCATCATCAGAGTGGTAATTAAATGCTGCCCGAGGATTCTTCCTTGGTTCGACCATGCTCAGATCATCCTGCCCAAGACAACACATGCAGAGGATAGTTTCTTTAAAATAAGGTAGCAAAGGCTAGCTATTGGTATTGTGGTAGAGGATAGTTTCTGGTAAGCTTATTGTAGGTAATTAAAAGGAATAGTTGCTGATGCTGATTTCTGCGTTACAGGACATAAATCCAAAACTTGCATGACAAGCAAGATGACAAAGAATAATAAGGACATCACCTCTAGTACAATATTATTCGCTTCTTAAAATATCAGTATTTGCTTAGAAATTATAGTTAGAACAGCCCACCTGGAAAATAACTAATTACATGTAAAACTGTATTCAAATGTACAATTACTGCATAGCCTATTTTTACCAGTAAGCGCACAAAGTGTCTTCTTTAATACATATATCATGTTTGTGATGCCATAAATAGTTCAGTATTATTTAAATTCACTTGAATGCCAATGAGGTTGCCAGTACTGATAACTTTTTTTGTCTCTTTTTTCATAAAATTGTAAAAAATATGATTTGCACTGACTGTTCACAGCTTCCAAAAAGACAACAAAAGATAATTTCTTTTTGTTTTTTAAATCTAACATAAGCAACAGATTTAAAAACTTTGACTGATGTCAATGAATTGTCAAACTTATAATGCCACTGTTAAAAAGCCACTGAAATCACAGCTGATGTATGGAGCAAAATAAGTGATAATGACAAACTAAAAAAAATTCATTGGCAACACACAACTAAAATGTGAATTTAATGAAAGGAGTGCCAAATATTTTGTTTTGGAGAGGCTCTTCAGTATTGGGTCTTAAGTATTTTTTTCAGAGCTAAAATAACACTTACAAAATTATCTCCAATGATGTTGACTGACATATTTTTTAACCTAATGTGCAGTATAAACTCTTAAATGTATAGTCCTGGATATCAGATCCTATTTATAACAAAGAACAAAGATTTACTAAACTACTGTTATAAATGTCAAAATGTCCAGACAAGCAAGCTACCTAGAAAGGTAACTCCTCAAATGTAAAAGAATATCTTTATTAATAAAAAAAGAGTACATAATGGTATTAAAGAAGCATCAACAGCTATTCCATGACATGTAACAAACAACCCAGATTTCCGCCACCTATGTTAGTTTATATATACATGTAACATGATAAGCATAACACCATAATCCATTTAGTTAGTCTTATTTATCACAAGTTAAATATCTAAATTTGTTTGCAATATTATAAAAATAACAGTATGATTAAAACAAAAATGAGCACGCATACAACAAGCAAGCCTCTTGTAATTACAAGTCCAAGTTAAAATTTAACCTCATTTTAAGCAATAATAATTCTACAAAAAAAGATGATCAATATCAACTAAAAGGCAAAATAATATAAATGCAAATCATTAAAAACATAATTATTTCTCCACTCTTTTGGTTTGTGCAGGCTATCTTGTCAGACATTTACTAATAACAACAATTGTACAATAATTAAAGTTTCTAAAATGTAGCACACAAGAAGTGCATTAACAATCACAGCAACATCTGTCACTTCTCACTACCTTTGGATTTGTCCTGCAAATCAAAACCACTTGAGTTACCTTCCTTTCATAGAACAGAGGAAAGAAAATCTTCACTGTAACTTGACTTACATAAGCATAGGGAGCCACGTCACTGGGTTTACTGAGATAGTCCTTCTTTGGTGAAGGGAGGATAGGGTCTCTGTCCATGTCTATACCAAGGGCTGAGTGGGGCCTGAAAACAAGGGAACATTTAATTTAAACATCAGTTTCATATACAACATGATTCAGGCATTTACAATGAAAAAAATCAACAAATTATACAATCCTAAATGAAAACATTTATTCATTTATAATTCAGTTAGCAAACTTGTTTATACTTATTTAACTTACTTTTTAATAACAGTCTAATTAAACAGTTTAAAAAAAGATTATTATTACAATTCTAGTGTTCAATAAAAGAATAACCATTTAAAAAAAGAAGCTACCAAGTTAAAAGAAACTGCCTGCCTTAGTTTCATAGTCTTATAGCCATACTCTCAAACTATTCTCAAAGGTCTTGTCCAGTTTTTCTTAATTTTTTAACATTTGCCAAAAATTCAAACTGACAAGATTACATTTATTTTTGTAAATTAAAGTTAATTTAAAAAAAAATCTTTAACTTAAAATAAAATATAAAAATAAAATAAAAATAGCAGCAAGTGAGGTTTGAATGAAGGGCCTCAAGTATAAGCAGGCTACTCAATCAATCATTCAAGCAGATGACACTTTGAAGATGTTCATAAACTTTGTTAATTTAACTGGACTTAAACATAATAATTTGACCATTTTTGTTTAAAAAACCCATAGAAGAAGTTTTTCTGTTACTCTGCCACATATTGAGTAGGTTAGTAAATAATGGGTTTTAATTGTGTAAAAAAACCCACTATATGAAGCGAGGTTTAAGGAAGTTCAAAGTCACAGCATTTCTGACATTGTTCCTAACTTCATGCACCAATTAAGTGTTAAAAATTTTTCTTTAATTCTTTGAGTTTAAACAAATGGGATACAGGAATGGTTGGTGAATATTGGTGTTAGCACAAACTAACTAAGGCTCTGACTAATATTGATGAAATCAGCCAATTCTAGCTGTCTGATCAAGATCCGTACCATTAGCAGCTGAGTCTTAGCAATATGTCTTTCTAGTAGTTTCATATGCATGTAGTTGTAGCTTTTGTATTGGTTACATGTAAATAGAATGCATGTTAAGACAAGTTACATGTTCATGTATATAAAAGGTATAAAATAATTACACTAAAAGGTAAAGGGAATGATATGTTACCTCCTCGTAGGAGAGTTTGGTGGGGAGAGGCCAGACCTCCAGGTGGAGTGAGCTGCAGGATTACCGATGGTTGATCGAAACATGGAGGAACTGGCAGTGGTAGTCAGTTCTCCGTTCACCCAGTCTGGCACCTTGTTGGTCTGCAAGGACAGTGGTAATTGCTAGAAATTTTAGAATGCAAAATGTACGTAGAGAGAATAAATACAACAATCTTGCAAATATTGAGAATGAATACTGAAGTCTCAAGGAATGTGTCAAGTTTATAAAAAAAATGCATTAGTATAGGATTTTGTTTGATTTTAATGACCAAGTCATCTCCTTAAGGTTATAAAGATTATTCATACATGTATGTTTTTATTTAATACTGAAAGTTGAGTTTGTTATTCTGTTAGACAGAGTGGGTGTCTCTATGAGGTAAAAAAAAATCAAATGCATTTATATTAAAAATGCTGAAGTCTAAAGCTACACTGGTGATAATTTTTGGTCTGATCTGGAAGGGCTGGGTGAATCTTGGCAAATAAAACATACAACCCAAAACATATTAGGTTGATAAAATTAACACCTATAAGATAATTCTTACAAAGCTACAATTTTGAACACATTCAATGAGATAGTCATTATGACAGAAGAGGAATAAAACTAACATTTATTCTAATCAAACATGGCTTTGTAAAGTATTTGTAAATAAAAGCTAAATATCATTAAGATAAATTTTTTGCTCAAAGAAGATAAACTGAACAAAAATGTATTCATTTTTGAATTTAAATTTGCAGCAAAATTATTAAGCTATAAAGCTTTAGATAGAAAGTGCTGATACTGTTTGTTGTTTTAAGCTTTTATAATTTCCAGCCAATTAAGCAGATGTATGTATGTCGACATATTAATTTATTCTTATGTGTTAGTAACCATTAGTACAAGTTATGTATACATAGAAAGTCCATATTTACATAAAAAGATAGTACATAGTTTTAATTTATTAGTTTCATGATGGAATATTTAGACTACACATAAGGACTTTCTTGTTTACATTTATTACATGGAAATAACTTCAACTATTCATATTACACTGTTTTATCTCCCTTGTTTGTGAGTATTTGGTTATGATAATGGTTATGAATTCATCCATTTTTTAATTATTGAATTACTGAGAATACATCATCCAGCATCTTGAACATAAAATCATATCTAAAGAATAAGAATGGGTTAAAGTGTTGGAGCGTTTTAATAAACATAAGCATATAATAAAAATATGCATATTTTACATAAAGTATATAAACAACACCTTAACACAATGGATACATTTCTTTCAAATTGAAAATAGAAAATACCATTGCTAATATATGTGAACTTTTTCTGATGCCAAAGAGGGAGATTTTCACTTACAAAGTGGGAGATTTGTTATTTTCATAAAAACAATGAAAGAAGTAATCTGTAGGGAGATTTATGAAAATGTGTAAAATACCCCTCATTGTCACATAATTTTGAACCTTAAAAGTGGAAGCCTCTCTTGAAATGTGGCAGAATTCACATGTATGATTGGCATATAGACTTTATTTGCTTTTGATACTTGGAGTATGATGCAAGCACAATCTGTAGGCATACAAATGTTATATAACTGTCACTTGAAAGGACAGACCTTTAACACTTATGCTTGGTAGAACTAGTAACCATATGCAAACCAGATGGATTGTGTCTTACATTAAGGATTTGTGTATGGATTAAATCCTATCAGTTTGACTCAGAGAGGTCCAAGTTCTGGTATAATGGATGGGTGGCTGTACTCATATATTTCCAGCAATGATTTAGTGTATATTATCAAAATAAAACATACATAGCCCCATTGATGCCTTGACTAGTTAATACTGTTGAAAGAATTATCAACCCTATCATGTATAACAGATATATAGCTTGGAGATGAAACACCCCAACACAAGCTTTTTCTAAAATTTGACCTAGTGACCTACTTTATGACCCCACGAGATTCAATAACGAACTTATCCAAGATTTCATGCAGACAAACATTCTGACCAAGTTTGATGAAGATTGGCCTATAAATAGGGCCTCTTGTATGTTTACAAGCTTTTTCTAAGATTTGACCTTGTGACCTACTTTTTGACCCCACGTGACCCAGTTACGAACTCATCCAAGATTTCATGTAGACAAACATTCTGACCAAGTTTGGTGAAGATTGGGCTATAAATGTGGCCTCTAGTGTGTTCACAAGCTTTGTCTAAGATTTGACCTAGTGACCTACTTTTTGAGCCCACGTGACCCAGTTACGAACTCATCCAAGATTTCATGCAGACAAACATTCTGACCAATTTTGGTGAAGATTGGGCTATAAATGTGGCCTCTAGTGTGTTCACAAGCTTTTTCTATGTTTTCACCTAGTGACCTACTTTTTGACCCCACGTTACCCAGTTACAAACTCATCCAAGATTTCATGTAGACAAACATTCTGACCAAGGTTGGTGAAGATTGGGCTATAAATGTGGCCTCTAGTGTGTTCACAAGCTTTTTCTAAGATTTGACCTAGTGACCTACTTTTTGACCCCACGTGACCCAGTTAAGAACTCATCCAAGATTTCATGTAGACAAACATTCTGACCAAGGTTGGTGAAGATTGGGCTATAAATGTGGCCTCTAGTGTGTTCACAAGCTTTTTCTAAGATTTGACCTAGTGACCTACTTTTTGACCCCACGTGACCCAGTTACGAACTCATCCAAGATTTCATGTAGACAAACATTCTGACCAAGGTTGGTGAAGATTGGGCTATAAATGTTGCCTCTAGTGTGTTCACAAGCTTTTTCTAAGATTTGACCTAGTGACCTACTTTTTGACCCCACGTGACCCAGTTACGAACTCATCCAAGATTTCATGTAGACAAACATTCTGACAAAGTTTGGTGAAGATTGGGCTATAAATGTGGTCTCTAGTGTGTTCACAAGCTTTTTCTAAAATTTGACCTAGTGACCTACTTTATGACCCCACGAGATCCATTAACGAACTTATCCAAGATTTCATGCAGACAAACATTCTGACCAAGTTTGATGAAGATTGGCCTATAAATAGGGCCTCTAGTATGTTTACAAGCTTTTTCTAAGATTTGACCTTGTGACCTACTTTTTGACCCCACGTGACCCAGTTACGAACTCATCCAAGATTTCATGTAGACAAACATTCTGACCAAGTTTGGTGAAGATTGGGCTATAAATGTGGCCTCTAGTGTGTTCACAAGCTTTGTCTAAGATTTGACCTAGTGACCTACTTTTTGAGCCCACGTGACCCAGTTACGAACTCATCCAAGATTTCATGCAGACAAACATTCTGACCAATTTTGGTGAAGATTGGGCTATAAATGTGGCCTCTAGTGTGTTCACAAGCTTTTTCTATGTTTTCACCTAGTGACCTACTTTTTGACCCCACGTTACCCAGTTACAAACTCATCCAAGATTTCATGTAGACAAACATTCTGACCAAGGTTGGTGAAGATTGGGCTATAAATGTGGCCTCTAGTGTGTTCACAAGCTTTTTCTAAGATTTGACCTAGTGACCTACTTTTTGACCCCACGTGACCCAGTTACGAACTCATCCAAGATTTCATGTAGACAAACATTCTGACCAAGGTTGGTGAAGATTGGGCTATAAATGTGGCCTCTAGTGTGTTCACAAGCTTTTTCTAAGATTTGACCTAGTGACCTACTTTTTGACCCCACGTGACCCAGTTACGAACTCATCCAAGATTTCATGTAGACAAACATTCTGACCAAGGTTGGTGAAGATTGGGCTATAAATGTTGCCTCTAGTGTGTTCACAAGCTTTTTCTAAGATTTGACCTAGTGACCTACTTTTTGACCCCACGTGACCCAGTTACGAACTCATCCAAGATTTCATGTAGACAAACATTCTGACAAAGTTTGGTGAAGATTACAACATAAGAAGTAAAATGTCACAGTAGCACACAACATACATTATTACAAATATATTGTTTTAACTATGCAGAAGTATCAGGTTTAAAAAAGGAAGCACAACACAAAGCACTACTACATTTACAGCAACTTAACATAAACCATGCTTCAATCAAGTCTTAAATCAAATAAAAATACATACATACACTATAATAGTATAAATAAACCTATATCCTCATTATCCTGCCATCACCACTCTGTTATTCCAAAGAACATTACATTATTACTGTCAACAACTTGAAGATAACTTTAACATTATTTAACATTAAAATCTTATTAGGCTAGACAGTACTGTGACATTTCCCATTTCTGAGGAGTTCTTCTCTTTTTCCAAAAACACTATAAAAACAAGGGTTGTATGCAAAACATATATACGACCTTCTCTGCCTAGTTTCACCCACTGACTTCAAAACCAAAAGTTGTGTTTTCTCTTTCCAACAGTGTATGACATGATGGTGTAATTTATATAGAAAACTTTCACGAAGAGGGTAACTGTGACCCTGGCCATTATGCTAGTTACCCCTTAAACCAATAGAGGTCATGTACTCATTGTAACCAATGTAGATATTGATCAGAATCAAAGTGGTCAATCTGAACCTGCAAAAAACAGTATGTCCCCTCTATTTCAAAGAGGGGCATAAGTAAAACTTCTAACTCATTAAATGCTATCAACAACCCAACCATTACACAAGATACCAAATAAGATGTTATAAAAAAAAGATTTGCAATTATAATTAAGCATACTTCCAAATAGTATACTGTCCTGTATATAACATAATATTTACAAGAAAGAGGGACATAAGCATGTTGTTTTTTTTACTTGTTGCAAAAGTTATTTCCATGATTCTGTTTAAAAATGTTAGTGTTCTAGCATATATTATGATGTAGTAGACTGAAAAACATTTAATGGCCTTAAAATCTTGTTGTAACTGATCACCTGTGAGTCTTGTCAACTACTTGACATACCAATGAGAAACATTAGTGGATAGTCTTCCCTGAATAATCCCTAATTGCACATAGGTCCTTTTATTTGGATTACTCTGTTTTATGCTTGAACTCATTAAAGAGTATGTTGACTTTTTTACCATTTATTGTAATACCTAGGTAAATTATCATCAACAGACCCCTCCATTTTCTTGTTTAAATAAAATATCTCTATAAGTATTCCCTTTCATTTTCTTGTTTAAATAAAATATCTCTATAAGTATTTCAGCAATTAGCTTAAAAAAATGCAAAATTAAGAAATTCCAACTAAAAGGACCTACCTGCTACTTGGACTACGTCGAATATTATCTAATAAGGGAGACAATTTCCATTTCACCAATGTACCCCATTCAGACCATTGACCAGCATTCAATATACATGTGACTAATTTGCCCCTTTATTTACAGGAAAAACAAAATTCTATGAAATCAAGACAAACGAGAAATGTACCAGTAACGATTGTGGGGTTGAGGTAAAAAAATAAAAAGTTACTTTTATGAAAAAAAGATAATACTTTAACACATTATGTGCAATGGCACAAGAAAGTGCCTCCAGATAGTGATGACTAGACTGAGCTAACAACAAGTATCATGGGGCTGGGGGGGGGGGAATACAGACATGTGATCTTCCCTTGGTACCAAAGAGGGAGACTTAGGCTCCCAGAGAGGGAGATTGAGGTGCATGGGAGGCGGACTTCCATAAATGTGCATTAAATTGATGATGCAGCCTATTTCTATTTGTAAAACAGTGTTTTTTGTGTTTTTAATCATCATCATAACTTCAGTGATTTAATTGTCTTTACAATATTTTAAATGAATTTTGAAATATATCTTAGATATTTTAGTTCACTATCTAGACATAAATTGTATACTTTGGTTCTAAGCTTGTGGCCTAAAATAAACAATAGCCAAACATGGTGAAAAAAGTCAAGTGTCAACAACACTTACTACAACAGAACAAGGTTTCCAAAGTGATTCAAATTTATTCTACAGTCAAATTCAAATTTAAATACAAACTTACACAATTATTATATCCTTATCAAGATGTTTAATTTAAAATTATGAAAATGCAAGCACATAAATAGCTGACTTAATTTGTAAGTTAGTGACAAAAGAGTTTAGGTATTTTGATAATTATAAAGCATAAATGATAAACTCTTTGATACCATTATTGCCCAAACAAATTAAAGTTAAATGAATTAAGAATACATGAAGTGCAGATTTGTCTCCTTATTCACCCAGATATTTCAGGGATAGAAGCATGCCTACATGACTTACACCATGTGTTGTTTTTGCAGAAGTGCCGAAAATGTCCTAAATGACATGCAGTTAGCAAAAGGCTTTACAAAGTATCAATTTTTTTTTTTTCTAGTATCACAATGCACAAATATACAAGTTAATTGTTGCAAGCTCTGGATTTTCAGAGGTGTTATTATTTCATACATTCATCTCTTTCCTGCAAATTTGTTTTTGTGTTAATTTCATATGTACATTATTATTTGTATATAATGTTTATTTCCAACCAAGTTAATTTCATGAAACATGTTCTTAGTGTAGGTTTTAAGTCTAGATTGGCGATTCTTCATGGAATAGTAATTAAAGTACTTTAGACACTAACATTAAAACAGTAAGACTTTACACAGCAGTCACGGTTAAAAAAAAAAAAAAAATCAATACTAGTGTAAGTTTTATGAGTACACACGCGAAGTCAGTTTCACCAAATGCTGTAGTATTCTGACAAAATGGCCACAATGATGCCATGACATCACACATATAATTAGCTCTAGTATGATCTTTTGTTTGTAAGGCATATTCGCTGAAGGTCAGTTGTGAATTATTTTGTCATGTTATTTACCAGCATTCAAGTGAATACATGTTTTTACTTGATTAACGTCCTGTATTTTGAGTACCAACTTTAACAGAAAACATTTTTGAAGTAAGGAGGTTGGTCAAACACAAGATTAATGCTGGAAATAAGTAACTTGACAGGATTAAACAAAAATTGAAGATGTTCAGTCTTATTACCCTGAGCTTGTGTTTGGGTGAATACAGGCTATTTTTCTCTATTAATGGGTAATTGAACATATAAAATGTCTAAGCTTAATCCAATTATTGCACCCACACATGCGTTAAGCATTGCTTCCATTTCCAACAGCAACTGTTGTAATGATGTGTTAGAAAATGGAATATAAAATTATAATGATTGAGCATTATCTTTACCATTCACTAAATGGGAGTGGTTATATTGTCAAGGGACTACAGTTTGTGATAGATGCCTTCTTACACCAGTAGGAAGGGCACATAATTATCATCTAACCAATGTAGACTAGGTACGCTTAATGATGGGCAGTGATCTGTTCCTATTGGCTGCACACATACACATGCACAGGTGCTGGTTGCTTGCAATTGGCTGCAAAGGATTGACTGGGCCAATTAAATTGATGTTTTAAGGGATTAGACAAGAGATTATGTCTGTCGGGGAGATCAAATCGGTAGATCACATGGGCTCAGCATGAGGCTTGAGATGGGCTCTTCAAAGCAGTAGTTTCTCAGGGATATCGGGAGAGATCATATATCTGCCATGAAAAACCATTTTGATACTTGCAACAGAAATGGTAACTTTACAACTAAAACCATTTTTACAATAAATTAAGATAGCCTTTCTTGTGCCAAAGCTTAAGGAAAATTACATTCAATTTTACCTCTGTATTGCCATAGGGGTCTTCCAAATAAACTGACTGGAAAAATCAAGTGCATTTTGTGAATTAGAGAAGTAAATTTACAATGTACTCAGTAAGTGAAGGAAGTGTGTGTTTTCAAAACAAAAAAATTATAATATTATGTTCCAGAAGCCTCCTTAATAAAAGTACTTTGAACATTTCTGCCATTTATCTAAATAGGAAAACATACATTCCAAAGTTTACACTTGAAAGGATCAACAGTTTTGATGTTGATAAGCAAGATAAGAACCAATGATACTACAAACAAGCACTACACAGCAAAAACTAAATATTAAAATAATGAAAATAAAAAGAGAGATTTTTTCTAAGAATGGTACATGCAATGAAAGTATGTATTTGTGACAATTTTAATAAACAACAATACATGTATACGTAATTATTAACATAGCAATTAAATAACTAGTACTTGTTGGTTTCTGCAATGTCATGTTTAGTATTAGCTGTCAACTTCCATCTATCCTTTATCATTTCATGTCATTATAATGGACTTGCCCAGTTCAGTCCCTGGGCACCTCATACGTGCCCCTGTGTTATAATGATAGAAATGTTGCTGCACAGTATCGGCAAAAATGCCGGCAAATCCCATCTCTCATTTCTATAAAAAAAGTATTTGTGCAAATATTAGCAAGAAAATAATTGTGTTTTAGCAAAACAATGTAAAATGCTTTGTTTTCATTTGGTTTACAAAGATCTCTATGAAAGCTACTAACCATGTACTGTGGTAGAGTGGGTAGGGGACCCTCCTGGGGTTTACTAGTAAAGGGCCCTTCAAGAACCCCTCGCTTCAGCATGTGCAGCATCAACTGGCCATACATGTTCCTGTTCTTTCTGCAATAATAATTTTAGAAGAAATTTATTTATTAAAATTTGTATTTGAGATAACACAAATTATACCATTTTACTTAATTTTTTAAATTATTTCTATCCATTTATTTTACTGGCTATACCAAAAGTTGAAACACTTGCTTCCCTGAAATTAGGGTTTTTAACAATACTTATTGACAGTACCTTCCTGCCAATCCTGATGTGGGTTCACAAAGCTTCTTGATCCAGACAGCACATTTTTGTCGATCTGCAATGAGCAACAAAATTATACCTTTCAATGGCTTTTAACAAAAGTTGAAGATGTATATTGTCACTGATCAAACCAGATTTTACTAATAAATCATGTTGAAACAGTTAATACTACAATTTAAAGGTGGTATCCGACATCTATAACTAATATATGTAACAATATCTGACTTCTGTTTGGGGTATTTGAGCATAACTTCTGCAGAAAAATCATACTTTAGTCTTAGCTTTGACAATTTTCAAAAGAATCTCAATTTTAGGGCAGTAAAACTCATTAATCAACACTTCAAATGTTCATTCTTTTCACTTCTATAAATTAGAATGATTGGATTCCTGTTTAAAATGGACATCAATGCGGATGATGTGGATGAGATATCACATAAGTGGTCACATGGTTTTTTTGGTTTAAAAACAGGTAATAGTGCAGCATGGCTCAGAAAGGAAATACATGTTTCTAATGATGATTGTGGCATAATAGTTCATTTTTTAGACAGGTGTAGGACATTGATAAACAGTATTTTGCAAGAGATCTGTTCAGATAATGATGATTTACTAAGATATTTAATAAAAATATTTTGGTCCAAACTGTCTGATGCAACCTTTAAATGTGAGGAGGGTTGTTTCTTTGTAAATATGGTGTTTCTTAACTATTATCCAAAACTCTAATTTTAAATAAAAATGTAAAAGAATAAATTTACTTAAAAGCTAGAAACAATTTACCTGTTTTGTGTGGAAGTTTCAGAACATGTGGTTTCATTTCAGCCAGAAATCTGTCAAATTCCTGGTCAAGTTTTAAGTATCCTGATTCATGGGCTTCCATGCCTAAGTATTTATTGTAATGACCTGAACAAAAGATTAGCATTATCATACACAAATATTTCACAACAGCACACAATAATTGCTACAGGTTAAGTTTGTGAATGATGTAGAAAATAAGAAAAATAAGAAATCATTAGAATTAGGTTTTGCTTCTCGATGCAATTTGGGACATAGGAATATTTGGCAGTCAACAACAAAATTTTAAATACTTTTAATCCTATAATAGTTTCCATGTGATGTCATTAACACTGATAAGACAGTTTAAGGCAGCCATCTTTGTGGGCAGATGCTAATGCAGACCGTAATTGGGAAATATCATGTGCTGTATTAAACTCACCACTGTTTGTTTTTTTCAGTCTATTTTACTGAATTTTATATCAAATTTATCAGCTTTTATACAGTATCTTAAATATCAAAACTATATTTTGATAGTTTAAAAGGTTAAAGAAATACAACCATGAGCCAATAGTTTTATTTATTTCTGTGTATAAATTCTGTGTGCATTTATCAATTGTAAAAATACTGTATTCTTAAAATATGAATTCCAAGAGCTTTTCAATGGAGTTTATTTTTTAATGTTCAGACCACAAATGAAGAAATTACAAGAAAAATGGCTGCCAAGATGAGGGATTTTCACTGATATGGAAACTATCTATTTAGACACCAAATCTTGCATATTTCAAAGTAATGGATTTAAGTACCGGGTATTCAATGAACTTAGAGTTGTGATTCTCATACACCGCAAAATCTCCAGAAAACAACCTGTAGTGGACAGGAAAAGGAAAGTAATAAATATAATGCAGGTAAGATTAAGACTGTTATGCACTACACTTCCACTGATTCTGAGGTATGTACATATAAAGACTGAAGTCCATTCATCAAGTAGTTGTCAAGTTATCTAAAGAAGAAAAATAATCTAAAGGAAAGAACTACAAAAATACAAAACTAGTGTTATGGTTCTGGCACATTGTAATTAACTTATAAATGGATATCTTCATATCAAGTTTTAAGAAAAATCCATGCAATAGTTATCATGTAATCAACTATTTGGGCAAGCAAGTTACATGTCGACAGACAGATAAAAAAAAGCTTAGCTAGGGTTGACATTCCCAAAAATTTCAAGGTGGTCAACAGGACCTCTTACTTGCAAAACCAACCTGTCCTGCAGAAATTTAACACATCATATGATCAGTGATCATTTTAGCTCTGTGTCCTGCATCCCCGACGCACATTATTATTGCATACACAAGAAAAATACATATGTGCATCATCGCAAAAGCATGTAATTTAGATGCCTCACAAAAATCAATCTGAAACCTGCATAATAAATTTGCATATGATAATAAAATAAATCCATTGTAATAGAAATTACATATACTGATTGGTTCAAATTCCAGGCCAATGGAAGATTTAATAAATGGGTCTTATTAAACAGGTGTTGTCATCTTTTATAAACAAACTGTCCGTAAGATATTTTTATGATGCCTCCAAAACAAAAAAATTGACTGCAGTTAAATGGTAGGCGACAATTGATGACAGCACCTTTTGGCAAAGTAAATGACAAGGAACCTAGCGTAAACAATAATGATACTGATGATTCACTGTCACACACTAAGAAATAATGTATGTTTCAATAACACTGGCTATTTATTTGGTAGGTGAAGTAATATTACAATTATAGGCAGTATATCTTATGTACTGGAACTCATTAGTTTTCATCAGGACACAATTTTTAAAAAAATGTGCATCCAGTTTACTCATTGTATGATTTCTCATTAGTTGCTGAAAATCACAACATTCACAATCTATCTGTATTATTGATGTTGTTTAACAATGGTAACATCATGGTTTTAGGTAAAAAGGAAAGGCATAAATAAGTATGCAAATTTTTGCCATTATATTTTTTTATGATTTTACCTGATGTCTAAATGGACCACTAAAGAAAAAGTCAGTTAAATGCAAAAAAATGTCTAAGGGCTAAGAAATATTAGTAAATGTCAAGTCTTGCTATGGAGAAAATTAACATAGGTAAAGCGATGGTTCTTTTGCATTGTACTCCCTACATAACAAGGTACTGTGAAAGCATTTTATTTCGTGGGGCATTTAATTTCGTGGAATTCGTGGGCAAGTCAATCCACGAATTTAAGTACCAACGATATAAAATTCCCTCGGTTAGACTTTCGAATGCTAGATTTACTTGTAAATCATGTCAACATATTTTTACTAAACAGGACATAAAGCTCATAGGACATAAACAAACAGACGATTTCACCACACTTTATTTACATTGTATTGACATAGAAAGATAAAACATGTTTACGAACATAAGCCATTTAATCATAAAAAACGATCTATGCTAAGTAATTTTATACTGTAAAATATACACGAGCACTATAAACTTTATAGGTGTAGGGTGTTCACTCAATGGTCTGTTTTGTGTCAGTTTGCATAGTACGCTAATTGGCGTTAAGTGACAGTCAATGGCTTCGTTAAATTAGACCCTTAAAAGAACCCGCGCCCCTAACATCTTTATGAATATAATCCCTTAAATGACACGCTAATTGACAAGTGCCATAAAAGTCGTCTGATGAGACTCGGCTGTGAAAACATTGACCGGCTGCCGTGGATCAATATCACCAGGCGTGATGTAAGACAATAGGCAGTGTCACTCGCTAATCCATAGTTTCGCAATTGACCCTGTTTCAGTGTTAGGCCTCAGTTTTGCATCTGTCAAAAATCGAATGTATTTTTTTTTTATTTTCGTGGGTAGGACAATCCACAAAATGAAGTACCCACGAATATGCCCGTCCTCTTCAAACAACGAAATTTCTGCCCCATGAAATAAAATGCTTTCACAGTATATCTAACTGCTGAATGTGAAATCAATGTCATACAGTTGTGGAGATATGCTCTGGACAAATCTGTGATGATTAGAGGGAGAAAAAGGATAAAATAACGGGCAGACAAGGCAACACTTAATTATGCTGCCACCTGTTGGGAAGCATACAGGTATAAAGATTGCATGTAAATATATCGTATGGGCCAGGTGCATTTTGGCAGACCCCAGAAATATATATTTATAGAAGCTATTATATCTCATTTTAAAGACAGACAAATGACTAATCTATCAAGTGCTGAAAAAAATGTGAATGAAGACATTCATTAATGCTTGTGCATAAAAAAGCTCTGCTCAGCTGCATTTAACCCTATCCTTTTCTGAATTTATTAATCACTGATTTAATACCACTCGTCCCACCAATAAAACATAGCATGTAGTGACTGGGAATCATTATGTATGATGGTACTTTTTACAGGAAGAAGCTATCTTGCAGCAAGTTCAGTAGATTGAGTGCTTGGAGCATTTGATTGACGAATCACGTAAAGATATTATATTATTTTATTTAACTAACCCTATGGAAACTTTAGATGGCCAACTGCCAAACAACAAAATGATTGTTTAGCAGTACAAGTGTAAATGTGCAAAGCTGAAAAATAATAGTATACTTTTTGCAAGTGTGCTATTTCTGCAAACATACTGAGCATTCATACTTTGACAACTCAGTTTCATGAAATCATTTTTTAATGTAAAAGTTGCAAAACTGGATCATGATTATTAAAATAAATTTGTTATCTTACCAGTCAATTAACCCCATCAATGATCAATATCCAACCTCAGAAAAAGAGCAAGATCTGACATGTTCTACAAAATAAAATCAACGTTGCGACAAAAGACAACACAACATTAAGTTTACAAAAGTAACATATACCTTATATAAAATACCTCCAAAAACGGTCGATGAACTTTCCGCCTGCAAAAGTAGTTAAAAATAAGATTTGTTTTGTTTTCCTTATCAAACGGAAGCGGTATTTGTTTACATGAGATACGCATGCGTCGCTACAAAGCTATGTAGTTTATGCGCTTATAAAAAATCTACAGATATTTGAGCGTCTGCTGACATGCAACCATATCACGCGGATTACTCATTTATCATCGCTATAGAGTGTGTGTTCTGGTGATCAGTCTAGTACATTGCAATAGAAGCACTTCTTCCCCGCACAATTTTGCATGCAACAATTTTTTTTAAACAAAAATGTTAAACTTATTAGAAACATTAGAATCCAGTTTGTTATTTGTTTAATAACATTTTTATTTTAAAAGTGTCCGGTCAAAAGTTATCTCCCTTGTTTGTTATTATCAAGGGAAACTACTATGTTGTAAAAAATTATCATTTTTAATGAGCATATATACTTCCTTAAGGCTTAAACTTTGATCTGTCTTTGATAAAAATGGCTGTAAGCATGGATGATAAACTTCTCGGGGAGAAGGCTCATTATTATTGTAGCAGTAGCGAAGAGGAGGATGAAAAAGATTCTGACTGTGAGAGTGGCGATGAAAGAAAGGCTGTCAAGGAACCAACCTTCATTCCAGAACCTAAGCTTCAGGAGTATGCAGGAACTTGTACTAACACTGGGCCAAAAGGTGTCATCAATGACTGGAGAGAATTCAAGCGGTTGGAAACAGAGCAAAAAGAGAGTCAGGAACAAGAACGCCAGAAGTTGATGAAAAAGCTGCAGTTAACGTGCAGGTAAATATATTAGATGTGTAGTGCCGATGTGGTGGAGAGTTCCACGGTTGGCCCGGTTAGCTCAGTAGGTCGTGGGTTCGGTCCCCACATTAGTCACTCACTTTTCCCTTGTTTATTTACTGGTGTCAGAAGTAAACAGAAGCCTGGTGTGGCTGTCCTGAGTTGGGCTTGGGCCCAGAAGGATGAGGGGGGTAGGAGTGTAGTGCCGGTGTGGTCGAGAGGCCCACAGTTGGCTAGTTAGCTCAGTAAGTAGAGCTCCGGAACGCTGATCCGGGGGTTGTGGTTTCGATCCCCACATCGGGCATTCACTTTTCCCTTAATTTACGTTAGATGGTATAGTATTAGTATTTTTTGGTCACAATAACAGATCGCCACATAAAGGCTCGTCCCAGTTCAGTATAGATTTCCCTCACTTGTATGAAGATTCACCAGTTTAATGTGATAACTCTCCAGAGATGATTATCTTTATGTTTAAATGGTTAATTTCTTTGGGGGCTTTCCCCAAACCCAGACATGTGATCTTAACTTGGTCCCAAATAGGGAGACTTAGACTCCCAGAGAGGGAGGTTGGGGTGCCAGGGAGGGAGATTTTTGTGAATGCGCATTAAATTGACTATGTCGCTTATTTCTATTTGTAAAACAGTATTTTTCATCTTTTTATCAATAATCATAGTAATTTCAGTGATACAGTTTTTCTTTACAATATATTTAAATGAATTTTCAAATATCTAAAATATTTTAGCTCACTAACAAGACAACAATTTTATGCTTCTCTGCATTCTAAGCTTGTGGCCTACAAAAAAACAACAGCCAAACATAGTGTAAACAAGTCAAATTTCAATAGCACTTACTAATGAATTGAAAAAAGGTTTCCCAAGTACCGATATCCAAAGTGTTCTAAATATATTCTACTATCAAATTCAAATTTACATAAAATCTTTAAAAAATATTTATGTACTTATTAAGATGTTAAATTTGAAATAATGAGTATACAAGCATACTAATAGTTTATTTAACTTGTAAGTTAGTGACAAAAGAGATTTGATTATTATAAAATATTAGTGGTAAACACTCTGATACCATTACTGCCTAAACAAATTAAAGTTAAATAAATTGAGAATACATGAAGATATTGGATTAATCAAGAATAAACATAAAAATATTGATAAACTATTTGTTTGCTTGCATACTCATTGTATCAAATTTAACATCTTAATAAGTACATAAATATTTTTATAGATTTTATCTTAATTTGAATTTAGTAATCATTGACTTCCCTATAGAAAATACATTTATTGCTAATAATATTGTTTTACCTTGTAGAAAATTAAAAACTAGCATGATAAACCTTCTACTTCTAGATTTCTTATTGTGTCAGGATTAATTCAGTATTTATTTATAAATGATCTTTAAATCATCTAGTAATTAAGGGAAGTGGCATACAAAACACATCATCTGTAACAGATTCTCATTTTTTTTTAAATGATCTTTAACCAAACCTTTCTTCATTATATAAAACATGGAAGCCTTTGTATGTTTAAATAAATTCTACAGGTAATCTTTTATAAAGAAAATAAAAATGCATCAGTTTGATTTTTTAAATTATATCTTTACAGGTCACACTTGAATGATGAGGAAGAACAGAAGAAAGATGAAGAATTCCTGAAAGAGTTTGAAGAACTGGAAGATGAATTTTTGAAAGAATACAGATTAAAGAGGATAGAAGAGATGAGGAGAGCTCTTGAAACACAGCCAAAGTTTGGAAGAGTTGTGTCAATTGGAAAAGACGATTTTATTGCTGCCATTGACCAGGAGAAGTCAGGGGTTAAAATCATTGTGCACATTTATGAGGAAAATGTTGAGGCTTGTGAAGCTATGAGTGGGTGTCTTTCTTGTCTAGCACAGGAGTATCCTCATATTAAATTCTGTAAAATAAAAGCATCAGATTTCAAAATGAGCAAGAACTTCTCAATAAATGGTGTTCCAGCTTTGCTTATTTATAAAAATGGTGAATTAATAGGGAACTACATACGTCTTTCTGATGAATTTGGAGAAGATTTCTATGCCACAGAAGTGGAGAGTTTCTTACAGGAGCACGGAATCTTGCCACAGACTGACATAAAAATCATTAGGGATGCAACCACTGGGGAAGTCCGGGGAGTGTTTCCAAAGGACCTAGAAGATGAAGATGAAGATTTGGACTAATGGCCATTGTTAAATGGGATGGAGAATCACTATGGCCAAATTTGAGCAGTTTTGCTTGTTAAGTTAGAAAACAGAAATCATAAATAATGTTGTTTAAGTAAATTCTTTTCTCCTACATTGCTTCACAAATATCCATGCATGAACACCGATCTTATCAATAGATTGAATATTTATATTTCTATGTTGTCAATTATATAAACCACTTAATAAATCTATAAATAATAATAATACTCTTGATGTATTTGCTATTTTTTTCAAGTCCATGGTGCAGATATATTGTATAAAAGCAACTTGATCAGACTCACAATTTGTCAAATTAACAATCACTAGGCTTTGAGAATATGCTGTCTTTGAAAAGATTGTTTGAATCTCAACTAGAACCATGTCAAGTACAAGTACAAATAAAAGTACAGAGATAGGCATGGCAGTGACAAAATTTAAAAAAAATAAATAGTGTAGATTATGTGGTTTGCTGCTTCCTGTCCATATGCTGCTGGTCATTTTAATTAAAAGGCAGTGACAAAATTTAAAAAAGAATAGTGTAGATTATGTGGTTTGCTGCATCCTGTCGGCATATGCTGCTGGTCATTTTAATTAAAAGTATTACATTCAATTACTGATATTTACCATTCTTTTACAAACAGCCTCAATTGCTTCACTTGCACTTCTAACTTAATTCTATAACAATAATAAACACTTGATAAAATGTACACACTGACACTTTAACAGATTACATTAAAAACTATCAGTTTACCTGGATCAAAATAATTACAATGGTTTTCAAGCTTTTAAGCATTGTTTCTATATTTTTCAAGAAAAGCAGTAATCAACAATGATATCTCAAAAGAATTATGTACATGTTGAAATGAAAATTCGGAAATTAAGACATCATTGAGAACATCAACCTTACATTTTTTAATTTAAATGTTTCTGCTGAATTATTTTTCTTTTTAGAATTTAAGAAATGTGTTTCTTGCAACTGAGAACAACAGCAGAACCGTAGCTGTCGTTTGCCAATGTAATCTTTAGAACAAAATACATGATAACTTAATCATTAACAAGTGGGAGATAATTGTTTTGATTTTCACGGTCACGCCGAATTTACGAATGCACCGTTTCTTCGTGGATGGGAGGAAAATCTGTTTACACAAATGCCAAATTGTTAGAATATTCCATGTATTAATGACAATATATATTTCAAAATGATAAAGGCAATTTTAGTATTCAATAACCATGGGAAGCCTCGGCTCTCAAGATTCTACCAGTATTATGTAAGTATCAGGGAAGTGTTATACTCAACATCATGATATTCGGATAGTTTTTTTCGGACACTGCATTCTGTGGAACCTATAACAATATAATGACGCCATAAACAATTTAAAGCTTTTGCTGCTGTTTTATCAATCTAAAGTGGTATAAGATTGAAAATCCTACTGACACCATCAAGGTATTTTTTTATTAAAGTTAACTGAATGTCATAATATCAATTGAATTTGAAGTGTTCTTATTTCATGAGTATGATGAGAATGTATTGTGTTCTTTAAACAGAATTAACAAGTGGTTACCATTGAAATAATCATGATCATTCTATATCCATTATTTGCTGCTATCAGAATACACCCTCCCCCAAACACATCAGCATTTTTTGTTTAAAATGTGGCATTTATGTGATCATGCAAAAAGATTAATTTAAGCTTATCAATAAAGCACTGAAATTAGGTACTGGTCCAAGAAGGCCGCAAACCAAAAAGGCCGCAAACCTAAAAGGCCTTATATATAAAAGGAGATGGTGAATCTAATATGTTATAAATCTTAATACAGTAAATGTTATATGACTATATATGATTATAATAGTCACTAGAAAGGAGACCTGTTTTGAAATAATATTAATTTATGCAGTTAAACATTGAACACTTATAGATCTGCTTAAATTAAAGTAATTTATAAGATAATTGTGTTATAAGATTAACTTAAAGCTGTTAATTGTTAAATTATTACATTCCTACTTCATATTGTCTATTTTAAATTGGAAAGTTTGTTTTTAACAGTTTGTCTCATTTTTTTAATGAAATTTCTAATTTCTTTCGCACTGATTGAAGCCAAAGGGAGCAACCTAGGCTTCTACCGCCTTGTCTGGCTTTGTTATTTTATCATTAAACTATCTAGCATCAAACGCATATTCGTAATCCTATACTGTATGAAACTTGCGGCCTTTAAGGTTTGCGGCCTTTTTTGGTAAGGCCTTTTTGGTCAACGGCCTTTTTGGTCTACAGCCTTTCTGGTTTTCAGCCTTTCTGGTACCCAACCCTGAAATTAAGATGCCCACTTGAGATGCCTTATCTATGGTTAAGTTACGAATCATAAAACAAAATAATATGGTATTTATTAATATGGAATTAATAAAAAGGTTGTATTACAAAAACCAAATGTTTGAGGGCATTCTGGGTTGATTTTATCTGTCTTGGGAAATTCATGGGAGGTCTGCTTCAAAGGGGGAAGGTTTTTTTTGTCCAGCCCCAGACGGTCTCTTGCAGAGAGCATGCTATGAGTGACACATAGGGCATTTGAACTAGCAGATCACCTCAGCCCATTAAATATAACCACTGTTTCAATAAACCCCAAAGTTGCAAACTGATTGCAGATTTAGCTTGCCAAACTTATTATATAAATTGTAAGATGGATGCTTGAGCGCTACACAGTATCATTTGTAAGACTTTAGTATGCCCCGAGATTGAATTCTGTACCATCTGTTTCGTGAGTTTCCTGAGTGCTGCCTAGTATTTCGGATATATATATATATATATATTATATATATATATATCCGTAATATAATATATATATAAACAATCAGAACCCCAAGTCCTTGGGATGAGAGCAAATATTATTATTATACAGGGGTAACTGTAACTGAGGCATAAGAACCTGGAGAGCAGGGCGGTCCAGAGTGACCTAGATGAACTCCCAACCTCACCTCTATCCATAAATTTTATAAAGAAAGAACTCTCATAATAGTTATTTTTTGTTGTTTAACAAATATAAAGATTGTGTCTTAAAATTTGTTCAGTAACCATTGCACTGAATTTCTTTTATGCTGTCTGGACATATTTGGCTCTTTTCTTGTAAGGGTGCTTTTAATATAAAATAAACATTAGAAATATTATTTCCAGAGAGAAGAATCTTTTAACAAACTTTTTCTGACTAATTTATCCTTAAATGGTAGATTTTAATGAATAGTCTACCCTGAATAATCCCTAAATACAAGTAGGTCCTTTCATTTGTTTTACTTATTTCTTATGCTTGTGCTCTTTGAAATGTATGTTGCCTATATCCATCATGGTATTCCGGTATACTGCGATACAGGGTCAAGGCAATACAGTATTGGGATACACAAGGAACAAAGCGATTTTTTATGATATTATGTATAAAAAATTGGATGCTGCTACCATTCTGTGAATCCAAAGTCAAGGATGCTCCTATTCATGGAAAGGAATCGCTGATGACTAACTTAAATGTTGCCTCAAGTTAAATGCTTGTCAGTCTGAGTGGAATTCTTAACATGGCGTACACAATTTGCATTTGTGATATTCCTTACAATACCATAATAATACTATAATTTTTTTAGGTATCGACTTTTAATTTAATTTCTATATTTAAGAAAAGGAATTTTGCATAGAAACGTTTTGAAAATTTTCTACAATTAGCCATTTGTTATGAGGTAGTTTGTTGCAAATTACTTAGTGCATAATAATTACCTTTTGTTTGGCAATTTAATCAAACAAGACCGTTGCAAATTGTAAGCAGTATGGCCGAGCTGATTGACTTTTTGAAATATAGCTGAATTTAATGCGCCTTTTTCGAAATTTTGCCGATTTTAATGGCAACAGCGATGTGTGGGATGAAGCATTACACATCAGCAAAGAATTTTTTTAAAGGTGCCACATTTTGTCGACATTTCGATGCACTTATAAGAGACATTGGAGGTACAAATAATCTAAATACACTCGGAATAGTCATCCCTCTAATACAGCGGAAATGTGACATGACACAGTCATGAATTTTGCAGTTGATTTGTTGTTTGTGCTTTGCGACCTTCTAGTCTTATTAATTCCAATTTCCTCTTATAAAGCTTAAAAGCTATGTCATATTTTATTAAGGCATTTGTTGTTCATTCTGCTAATTAAATTGAGTATAGCTCCTTACAGTAGTATGATCCAATATATCAATATATTGTACGTATTGCAATATGCTCAAAGTGTATCACAATATATCGTGGTGTGATGCAAGCATATCGTGACAGTCCTAATGTTGACTTTACTACCATCCTTGAGATACACAGGTAAACTATCATCAACAAACACTTCTATTTGTATTTTTTAAACATATCTCTGTAAGTATTTAAAGGAAGATTAAGCTTATATTTATGCAATAGTAAGAAATTTTACTGTTTTTTTGGAATATCTACAAAAGAACAGGTGATAAAGTCTAAGAATTCCAGCTAAAAGGACCTACCTGCTCTTTGGAATTTCTCTGATAGTAACTAACAAGGGAGACAATTTCCATATCACCCCTGTACCCCAGTATCTTTCTTCTATCAAATATTATATGACTATAGGTAACAACTATTTGCAAAAAGTAAAATGATTCTCAAAAATCAAATATTAAAGAATCTTGTGCACATATATTTCAGCCAGAAGATATGCAACTGCAAATTGTAAGAGAAACATTCCACCTTGTTTCAAAGCGGGATGATAATGTCTGCAATTTCCTTGAAGGAGGAACGTAAGTTATCATTTAACACATGTCAATTCATGGAATCCTTAAATACTTGATTTTAACATTACTTTAAAGCTTACAGCCTTTTTTAAATTCATGATAACTTCAAAATCATAGAGAATGCACATTACAAGTACAGGTAGATGTACCTCTTTACTATTGCTATATAAACATGCCTTGTGTGTTTTTAGCTCACCTGAGCACAACGTGCTCAAGGGGAGCTTTTGTGATACCGCTTCGTCCGTCGTTCGTCGTTCGTCGTCAACATTTACCTTGTGAACACACTAGAGGCCACAATTTTTATCCAATCTTCATCAAACTTGGTCAGAATGTTTGTCTGCATGAAATCTTGGATGGGTTCATTATTGGGTCACCTGGGGTCAAAAAGTAGGTCACGAGGTCAAATTTTAGGAAAAACTTGTGAACACACTAGAGACCACATTTATAGCCAAATCTTCACCAAACATAGTCAGAATGTTTGTCTGCATGAAATCTTGGATGAGTTCGTAACTGGGTCACGTGGGGTCAAAAAGTAGGTCACTAGGTCAAATCTTAGAAAAAGCTTGTGAACACACTAGAGGCCACATTTATAGCCAAAACTTCACCAAACTTGGTCAGAATGTTTGTCTGCATGGAATCTTGGATGAGTTCGTAACTGGGTCACGTGGGGTCAAAAAGTAGGTCACTAGGTCAAATCTTAGAAAAAGCTTGTGAACACACTAGAGGCCACATTTATGGCCCAATCTTCACCAAACTTGGTCAGAATGTTTGTCTGCATGGAATCTCAGATGAGTTCGTAACTGGGTCACGTGGGGTCAAAAAGTAGGTCACTAGGTCAAATCTTAGAAAAAGCTTGTGAACACACTAGAGGCCACATTTATGGCCCAATCTTCACCAAACTTGGTCAGAATGTTTGTCTGCATGGAATCTCGGATGAGTTCGTAACTGGGTCACGTGGGGTCAAAAAGTAGGTCACTAGGTCAAATCTTAGAAAAAGTTTGTGAACACACTAGAGGCCACATTTATAGCCCAATCTTCACCAAACTTGATCAGAATGTTTGTCTGCATGGAATCTCGGATGAGTTCGTAACTGGGTCATGTGGGGTCAAAAAGTAGGTCACTAGGTCAAATCTTAGAAAAAAGCTTGTGAACACACTAGAGGCCACATTTATAGCCCAATCTTCACCAAACTTGGTCAGAATGTTTGTCTGCATGGAATCTCGGATGAGTTCGAAACTGGGTCACGTGGGGTCAAAAAGTAGGTCACTAGGTCAAATCTTAGAAAAAGCTTGTGAACACACTAGAGGCCACATTTATAGCCCAATCTTCACCAAACTTGGTCAGAATGTTTGTCTGCATGAAATCTCGGAGGAGTTCGTAACTGGGTCACGTGGGGTCAAAAAGTAGGTCACTAGGTTAAATCTTAGAAAAAGCTTGTGAACACACTAGAGGCCACATTTATAGCCAAATCTTCACCAAACTTGGTCAGAATGTTTGTCTGCATGAAATCTCGGATGAGTTCGTAACTGGGTCACGTGGGGTCAAAAAGTAGGTCACTAGGTCAAATCTTAGAAAAAGCTTGTGAACACACTAGAGGCCACATTTATAGCCCAATCTTCACCAAACTTGGTCAGAATGTTTGTCTGCATGAAATCTCGGAGGAGTTCGTAACTGGGTCACGTGGGGTCAAAAAGTAGGTCACTAGGTCAAATCTTAGAAAAAGCTTGTGAACACACTAGAGGCCACATTTATAGCCAAATCTTCACCAAACTTGGTCAGAATGTTTGTCTGCATGAAATCTCGGATGAGTTCTTAACTGGGTCACGTGGGGTCAAAAAGTAGGTCACAAGGTCAAATCTTAGAAAAAGCTTGTAAACACACTAGAGGCCCTATTTATAGGCCAAGCTTCATCAAACTTTGTCAGAATGTTTGTCTACATGAAATCTTGGATGAGTTCGTTATTGGGTCTTGTGGGGTCATAAAGTAGGTCACTAGGTTAAATTTTAGATAAAGCTTGTGAAAACATTTAAGAGGCTACATTGATGGCCCAGTCTTCACCAAACTTGACCATCATGTTTGCCAGTATGAAATCTTACATATGTTTTGAAGTGAGTCATGAGGATTCAGTAGGTTACTTGGTAAAATTCTTGAAAATGTTATCAACCCAGTGGCCAATGGTCCAATCTTCACCAAAGATTTCTAAAGTAAATAACTCTTAATTACATAAAGCCAGATTTGAGCCTACATAAAGCCTGTGTCATCAGGTGAGCGATTAAGGGCCATCATGGCCCTCTTGTTTTATCTTTCTTATTCAGTAAAAGAGAAAGTGGAACAGGACATACATTTTAGCAGAAAAACAGATTTAAATGTAACCTTCATTGAAAAGATAAATGCATGTTAAAAAAACCTTGATTTTTAATTGATAAAAATAAGTATGTATATATAATATTTACTATCTTTCCATTCCCAGGTTGATAGGAGGATCAGATTTCAAAATTATTTACCGTCACTATGCCACATTGTACTTTGTCTTCTGTGTCGATTCATCTGAAAGTGAGCTTGGCATACTAGATTTGATACAGGTATGACATTTACTAATCAATAAGATATGTTGTTTTTCTAAAAACTTTTAATTAGGATATTTACCATCATGGTGGTATAATGGTATGGATGGACCATCAAATGCTGTTAGATTATATAGAGTTCAGAATTAGCCTTGTTTTTAAAATGTTTCAAATTTTCAAATAACGGTTGTACTACCATGGTGAGGACTCCAGAGTTGTTAAGTAATGCTTTCATGTCATGGTTCACAGTGCCATTTAAGACTAGGTTATCTTTTATTTATATTTATCCTCCAAGTTGATGAAAATTGTCAAACATCTCTGTTTAAACAATATGAACATTATATATACCGGTATATACAGTCAAACTTGTATTAAGCAGCCACCCAAGGGATTGACGAAAATTGGCTGCTTAAGACAAGTTGGCTGCTTAATACAAAACATCCCTTTGGAGACTACAAGAAATGCAATCTCTTAATTAAGTTCTTAATTAATTAAGTACTCCTACATGTTATGTTTAAATTTTAAACTACATGTGCATGTATTTTATTAAAAAGATTGATTTAGGTGTACATAAATGTATATTAAAAAGAAGAAAAAAAAGAAAGTCAAAGTAAATGCAACGTCGCTGCGACGATCCGCAAACTTTTGCCAGCATCCAGAAGCTTGACAACCTTAACTCGATCTTCTAGCGTCAGGCACGTCCGTTCAGACATGATGGATATCTTACTGATGATGCTGACGAGTTCTAAATGTTCCATATTTATACAGTTCAACATTAAAGATAAGACAATTAAATAACAGTTTGTTTTGGCAACAGTTTTAATTTCTCTTTTAACTAAAACAATTAAAAAAGGCCGCCGATACGGCAATGCGCTTTTAAACCTTAACGAGTAATGTCGGCACCTGAATGTTTGTACTTAAACATAAACGCGGAAGTAGAGTTGTCACGTGATAACTCTCTGGTGAAAATTACATGTGATTATGCAAACTGGACACAGATTGACATTAGTAAAGGTAATTAAAGTACACTGCTACTTAACTGGTACAACAATATCCCTACGCTCATCATATCAAGCTGCCAATTACTAGGTAGTTAGGCAGAGTACGCCTTTGTCACTGTGTAGTGGGTGGGGTGAAGGGGATTAGCGTTCACACGTCCATTGACTGACGACTGCTGATTGGCCGTTGATTGGGGGTCAATTAAGGAAGGATTATTTCGTTTAAAGGTGACCGCTGGCCGCAGAACACAAACGACCGCTTATTACAAGAAAATTAAAGAAGAAATTGCTCGGGGGGAATTGAAGTGACCGCTTACACCAAAATGGCCGCTCTTAACACGCGACCGCTAGTACAAGTTAGACTGTATTTTATTTCTGAATGATGGTTATTTTTGCTGTTGCAGGTGTTTGTGGAAACTCTGGATAAATGCTTTGAGAATGTCTGTGAACTTGATCTCATCTTCCATGTGGACAAGGTAACTGGTCACACCTTTAGAAGGTTTTATAGTCTGAAATAGTAACTGTTATAACTGCTGACTTCACCTCCAGTTCTTCATATCCAGAATATAAATCTGCCTGAGGATACATTTAGAATGGTTATCATAATAATGATGTTGCTGATGGTTATTAGCGTTGCCCAGTATTGCCAAACATGAGTATATCACATTGTAGGTGCTGTTACCATATTTTACAAACTCTTATGTGTAACTTTAATTGACACTTCTATTTGTCATTTATTTGCTTGTCAAATTCATGCGCTACATGCAGTCATTAAATCAGACTTTGGATTACTCAGAAAAGTGATAACATGTAAGCTACATCATATTCCCCCTTCTCAGATTTTCCAAACATCTTGTAATATTATTAGCTGGAAGAATTCTATGTAATAATCTTACACCATTCCATTTGTGCGTGATTACTTACATTTATATCAAATAATGGTTGTTGTGAAAAACAGAATATTTCGATAGATTCTTATATCACAATTTTAACTTTAAATAAATATTTGCCAATCGAAAGTCATCAATAGTTGTGCACTAGTTTTGTGTGTCAGCATTTAAGATGGTATATCTGTGTTATTCTTAAACAATAGAAAGTGCACTAGAAGTCTAGCTCTACCTTCATTAACTTTATCTCCCTTTATTAGCTCACCTGAGCACAACGTGCTCAAGGGGAGCTTTTGTGATACCATTGTCCGTCGTCAACATTTAGCTTGTGAACACACTACAGACCACAGTTTTTATCTAATCTTCATCAAACTTGGTCAAAATGTTTGTCTGCATGAAATCTTGGATGAGTTCGTTATTGTGTCACCTGGGGTCAAAAAGTAGGTCACTAGGTCAAATTTTAGGAAAAAACTTTTGAACACACTAGAGGCCACATTTATAGCCCAATCTTCACCAAACTTGATCAGAATGTTTGCCTGCATGAAATCTTGGATGAGTTCATAGCTGGGTCATGTTGGGTCAATAAATAGGTCACTAGGTCAAAACTTAGAAAAAGCTTATGAACACACTAGAGACCACATTTATAGCCCAATCTTCACCAAACTGAATACATTTTTTGGTTTTTAAATTATTGTATTTTTTACCACTATTATAAGTCCCAAATGAGGCGCTGTATAAAAATATATTGTAACTTTACAAAGAGGCGAAAAAATCTATAATCTATGTTAATTAGGTGGACTGGAAATGAAATGTATTACAAGAAAAAAGGAAGTGTAAACTGATATTTTATATAAAACAACTTTTACTACACATTCATCTCAGCACATAAATACAACACAGATAATAAAACCACCCGTACATTATATAATAGCCTATTGTCAATACACCAGTAATTCATAATCATCTTTATGTTGTTTAACTTTTAATCCTTTTTAATCTACCAGACACTAGGCAACCCTCACGCCATTAATATAATACTGTGATATTTTATTTTAAACTCCCATACTTTAATGCTCGCTCTATAACAATAGTTAGGGCGAGGGTAAACAAAACCAAATATTGATTGAAACTTGATCAGAATGTTTGTCTGCATGAAATCTTAAATGAGTTCCTTATTGGGTCATGTGGGGTCAAAAAAGAGGTCACTAGGTCAAAACTTAGAAAAAAAGCATGTGAAGACACTAGAGGCCACATTTATAGCCCAATCTTCACCAAACTTGATCAGATTGTTTGTCTGCATGAATTCTTGGATGAGTGTATTATTGGGTCACATGGGGTCAAAAAGTAGGTCACATTTTAGAAAAACCTTGTGAAACCACTTAGAGGCCACATTGATTGCCCAATCTTCACCAAACTTGGCCAGAATGTTTGCCAGTATGAAATCTTACATATGTTTTGAAGTGGGTCATGTGGATTCAGTAGGTTACTTGGTAAAATTCTAGAAAATGTTATCAACCCAGTGGCCACACTAATGGTCCAATCTTCACCAAAGATTTCTGAAGTAAATAACTCTTAATTACTTGATGCTAGATTTAAGCCTACTAAAAGCCTGTGTCATCAGGTGAGCAATTAAGGGCCATCCTGTTTTGGATTTTTTTCCTGTCTGGACTACTGAATGGATTAATTTCTAACTTGGTATGCATAACTTTAGCACTCATGAGATTAGGTCTTTCAACCACATGCAACTTGAGCTCTGATAACATCAGTCCTATCTGTCAGTCAGATATTGTGTACCTATCTGTTCAGGGAGCATAAACCAGTTCTACTGGTTCCTTGTTTCTACTTTTGGTAACTTTCACTCTGGTATACTGCATACAAATTTGTGCTATTCTCTAGCATGTTCAAATATATTGCAATGCATTTTCCTTTTAAATGATGAAATTATAGTAGATGATCATGGTAATGATTATGATGACAGTAATGATGAAGTTGATGATGACGTTAAGTTGTTAACCATGTTGAATGCATATTTTAGGTCCACTATATCCTGTCAGAATTGGTAATGGGAGGAATGGTGCTTGAAACAAATATGACAGAGATCATTACACGGATTGAAGAACAAAACAAGCTGGAGAAAGCAGAGGTATAGTGAAAAACAAAAGTCTGCAATTATTTCCCTGAAAATATTCCTTAATTAAATTGTAGTGGATATGCATGCTTGATGTTGTACAGCCTTGTGACTATGTGACAGGTATGTGGTGATGTAAGTCATGAATACTCATGAATGCAACCAATAGGTTGTGCACTGTACAGATAAAAATATCTGTATTCACATATTTACACCATCATATCATAATATTGTAATACACTTCACAGCTGACTTAACAATTGCTTTTGGTAGCTTTGCAAACATGATTTACAGTTTACAATTGTTAATAATCTTGTAGTACATCTTAACCCTAAATATTTTGTCTTCAAGTATTTATAATATTTCAAGGCTTTTATGCATTGGGTTTAACTTATAGAACATTAAAAAGAGTTCACAGTTAATTTTTTTTGCAAATAACTGGCAGAAATGTTTGAATGCCACCCCTGACCCCCCCCCCCCCCCCCCCAAAAAAAAAAATAAATAAATAAAAATAAAATAAAATAAGGTGTTTGTTAATTAAAATAAACATTTCCTCTTTCTGTCTCAATTATCCACTACATGAAGTTAATACAGAATAAAGAACTATAATATAAGAATATAAATGTGTCTCAGAAAGATATAATGTTAAACAATTCCACATTACTAAGAGTAGCAGTTCAGATGCTTATCTTAACCTAACATCAGCTTCAGTCATTGATCACTATTCTTTGGCATTGTTATTCTGTGGTTTGTTGTGAAATGTAGTTCTTTTAGATTTATTTCTATGGCTTATTGTTGTAAAAGTACATGTAGTTGCTTGTCTACAATATGCATGTAGTTAGTGCCCATTCTGATGTGGTACTTACATGAACATAATCTAGACTGCAGTTCTTTGAGCTGTGCTGTTTAAGTAGTTATTTATTTGATATTTTTCATTTTTCTTAATGAGTGAGTTGGTTATTACTGCTAGTTAGAAACTTCAACAGTCTGTGATTATTTTTTTAATTAAAACCTATAAATAGTGTGTGCCATAGCAATCAAGCTTTGCAATAATATTTTTTCATTTACTGATATGATCATTTTTACAGTTCTTGTTGATCTGGTTTTGTTTTTAATATTTAAATTCACTGTTGCTTTTAAATCAAATAGTTTATATATATATAAAAAAATTAACATTGGGCACCCATAGTGTAGTGGTAGAGTCACTAACTTGTAACTCTTCTGACTGCTTAATCTCGCACTGCATGGATTTGAGTCCTATTTGGGGTGAAAGACTTAATGTGGGAAGGTTTTCCAGCTGACCTGGATTGTGCCTGTTGTGTTCACCTAGACATTTGTCTATTGTCTTCCTCTACCACAGTCGCTCGCCATTACAAATGGTAGTGGTATAGCTTACTTGCTAACGCTCAAGCAAATATAAGGGTAGTTTCATGACTGGTTGGCCCAGTGTCAGGATAATGTGACTGAGTATTGTATCATGCCAGGTGTTCATGGCATGCTATACACAGTAAAGGCAGCACTATATCTGCTTCAAGTGGACACCGTCTACAAATAACTGAAATACTGTTGGTGGGACTATAAACCCGATGAACAAAACAAAATACCTCGAATCACTATATTTATCATAATTGGTTGCTGTGTTGTATTTCTAAAAGCAAAGTAAAAAAAATAAGCCATATTATTTTTCTTAGTATAAACCAAATATGCAAGTTTATAATCCTATGTTAAATATTAGATGCAGAGAATGATGCCACATATTCCAAAGGTAACTTTGTTGATGCTTGCAATCTGTAGTTCTATTCTTCCTGACATTGTATTATAACTTCTATTCATTGTCTTTAAGCCAACTTCTCTGAAATTTATAGACACTTAAATTAACTAGGCAACTTTTGTATAATATATAGACTGGTACAATTTTAACGTATGGCAGTTAAATTGGCCACTATATTTTATATAAACACAAGTAACTATTTTAAGATATTAAATGTTTTACTGTTTAAATTTGTTGTTCATATAAAACTTTAGCTCACCTGAGCACAACAAGCTAATGGTGAGCTTTTCTGATATCTATTTGTCCAGCATCAAAAATTTAGCTACAGTTTTTGTCCAATCTTTATCAAAGTTGTTCAGAATGTTTGTCTGCATGAAATATTTGCTGAGTTCATGATTGGCTTAACTGTCGTCAAAAAGTAGGACAAAAGGTCAAATTTTAGGAAAAACTTACAGGCTTCTTGCTGTTTTTAACAATAATTAATTATAAAATAGTGCTAACGGTTATTCTTAAAATGTTTATTGTTCTTTCAGAGTTTTCGATACCCTTATACATCAAAAAAAAGGTTGCATTTCATTTTGACAAAATTTTGTGTAGATTCTGCTGGCTTATAAGTAAATGTATGAAAGCTGCATGTATTGTATGCTGTTTTCTGGCATTCCACGCACTGTATGTATATTACTTATTGTCCTTCAATGTTCTAAAATCTCTGACAAATTGTCTTATATATATTCATGGTCCAACATTAGAATGTCGCAGTTAATGAGTTCAAGAGGCTCATCAACTTAGTATAGTTTCAATTGCGAGTGTTTAACCTTGACTTCATTAAACCACTTTCACACACACGAAATTGCATTAAATTATACACCAAAGAAGCTTACCTAGAAAAATTCACTAGGAATGATCCCAAATAGTGCAGACTTTTGCTATAACTCTCCTAGATGTGGCTAAATTGTAGAAAAACCCACAATGGCACATTATTTAAAATCAGGACATTTGAGTAATATGATAAACTTAGACACTAAAATACTCAATCAATGAATTATGTGCATTATTCCACTCAATAACCATGGTGGCATGAAGATGGCACACACTATTTTGATTGAACAATAAAAGTGACTTACTTCAGTAAGCTATAAATACTCTTGCAAGATGCATTAAATTTAATCAGCCATGTGCATTGTGAAATGATTGTATGAAAAAAAAGGATACTGGGAACAAAAATGAATGAAAAATAAATAATTATCAAAAAGTGACCACAACATCAAAAACATAAAAATGACATCATCAGTCCAGCCTGGTTGTTGTGCAAATATAACACAACATAGATCTGCAAATCGGGAAACTCTTATATTAACTTTCAAAATAATCATCCAGATGCAGAGAAAATCTTTCCATACCAGGACAGTTTCAGTATCACGCACAAGACTAAGTCTCCATTAAGAGCAGATGGATCGTTACATAAGTAAAACTACGACAAGGAATTCTTGACATTAGACCTCTTCATGCTTGATAGTCCGGCAATGTATGAAAAATTTCACCAACAAGTATGGGCAGAGGATGCAGGACCGACATAAAGACTTTCATTAAAATATTTATATTTAAATGATGTTATTGACTGTACGTCTGAAACCAATGGTCTGTTTTATATTTGCCGTCATGAGACTTTGATCCTGGTTACAAAAAACTACTGTGGATTTTCAGTGTGAACTAATCCTGCATCCTTGATAAAGAAGATTTTCCCATATAGCAGAAGCAGAGAATATGCAAGAAAAAATTATATTTAAGTTCTTTTGTTAGGTTTATTTAAATGTATAAAAGTTGTAGCAAAAGTTTCTTTTTGATCATGGCCTGTACATTTTTAGTTTTATCTTTTTTGTGTATGTATTGCATTTGCTTACAGCTTTGCTTTCAATAAGTCAATATGACAACAATGTTCCCAAGTGAAGGCAACTTGGGATATAATATTACCCGTACCTTACATCCAATATGTAATTAAGATACTTCTGCCTTATTTGCATGTATTTTATTTAATTCTTTTGATCATGAATATTATCAGGAATATTCATTTTGATGTGAAATATTTTCTTTTAATCAGTCTATTTTATTTAAATTTTAAAATGAGTATTGTAATACAAGTTTGAAATGTAGTTGTGACTTTACATTTGTAGTTTATTTTCATTTTAGGTTGTATTTAAATGTTTATAGAAGTTTAAAAATGTGTACCTACGTATTTACAGGTAGGTTGTAGTCTAGCTACCTTTTTTGGTGTAACAGTGTGTGTTGTTTCAATATTATTTTGAAAATTAGCATGAATTGGTTCCCCAATTTCAGCAATCTGTTGATACTGTAATACTTCAAACATTGGCTGGTAAACTCTCCAAGTAAGTATGTCAACATGGAGTGAAAGAGTGTTCTGATGCAAGCACTCAGTTGTAGCCCGCTTAGGTAGTAAAGGCTTGCACACATAGTCCTAGCAAAGTTTATAAAACTTTGGACCCAAGATAACTCAAAGATACCCTACTAGCCAGATTTCATAATTACCTGTAATTCAAATCAGTCAAAGAATGTAGGGCTTGATTGCTTGAAGTGTGATCTAGGTCTATTTAGCAAATTAGCTGTTGTTCAGTGTTTTTCATTATACCTTAATGTTAAAATCTTAATAAATAGGCAATTCAAAGTTGTTCCTATTTTTATCTGAAGCTTAAATCCTAGAATACGTTAAAGAAAATATCAGAAAATTGTTTGAGAAATCACTGTCAATGTATGTTTCCAGTAAGTGGGTGTATTTTTAAAGCCTCATTTAAAAATTAATATGCACAAAATTATGCTTTATTTGTCAAAATTGACTGTATTATTGAGTAACTGCTGAATACTTGTGTCAGCCATCTCTGAACCCAGTTTGCCATGTAGTTTTATCCCATGTTTGTTCAAACACTACTTCCTCCAATTAGTTAACTATAGTTAACTGTTCATCTTCCTATTTTGACCAGTGTTTGTTGTGAACTTAGCCTGTTATGTGATGAATATTGATATCTAATAACACTATTCCTACATTATGCTGTGTGTTAATTGTGGTTAAATAGTCAGAGCAAGTTACCATTTGTTAATAGTTCATGTTGTTAATAAAAATATCCTAAAATGGTATATGAAAGGTTGCACACATTTGTAATAAAGGATGACTAAACTTAGCTATGGTTTAGTCTTCAAACAATATGGAAAGAAATATGTCTAAGGAGCGATTTATTATTAAAACACAGTCAGGTGTTTGTGTTCTTGACACATAGAAGAATTTAATCACAAAGCTTAAAGTTAGTACTAATTTCTACTTCATAAAGATCATTTTAGATTTTTCCTTGCTGATTTATTTTTTCCTTATAGTTGACAATAATTAGGTGGTAGTGAAGGACTTCTGTTATTCCGAAACTTGTCAATGCTTTTGAATAGGACTAACCTTATTTAACAACTATATATTTAACCATTTAATTATGCAATGTTGTTTTTCTTCAACAGTATATGTCATTTCTTTGCATCACCACTTTCAGCCTGTACATGTATGCCGTGTCAAAGCTTGGCTAGTCTGAACTCTTGTTAGTGTGTTGTTTTAACTGTCTGAGGATGGCCTATCTTACTATGACATTTACTATGACATGAGTATGCTTTATTGGTGCCTCTCATGACAGCAGGCTGTCTTATGGAATAGTTATCGCAAGGTGATTTTGCAACTGTTTGGCATTATTTTTACAATTTTTATTTTAGAGCCCAAGGTCTGTGGTGCTCTGTAGAATTAAGTTGAAATCTGGCGGAAAAAATTCTTATATTTCACCATTTATACCTTGTCAAACCACATGCTTAGCGAAAGCAGGATTTGACAGGTAAGGGTCATGTCACTGGGATTAACATCATTTCATGGCAATTATATAGGATAAGCACAAACCTATGAATTAAAAAGGGCTCTTTTTTAATGTTTCCAATTATTTTCAAGTGAGACAACATCTCATAGCATTAGGCAATACTTTTTTTGTATGAACATGATTCTATCCTGTAATTATTTTACATTAGATCTTATTATTCAGAATGGTGAGGCACTTTTATAATAGCTTAATCCCATTTTCTTTACTGAAAGTACTGATGTGTAGACATTAGATATTCGCTGTAAATATATCAAGCACTTAATATCTTACAAACACATTAATAAAACAGTAACAACCAATACAGCATCACTTTTCTCTAGAAAGTGTAAGTATGAATAATGAAATGATTAATAACTTGACCAAATAATAATTACCCTATCATAGGTCTGCACCATGACATCTGAACCCTAGTGTTTTATTCCCCCCGATGTGTAAAGCAAATCTACAGGGACCCTTGTTAATTGAAAGGGGAAGGTGAGGAGGACACCTTATAATTTGGAAAATTATGTATTATGTTCTTCTTAAATGGTATTCATAGTAAAGTAAAAACAACTAGGACATAAAGTCACAACAATAATTAAAAATGAATAAATTATATTACGTATTACATCTACTAAAAAAAACATTTCATTATAATTATGATAAAAGGAATATCTAAGACACATTTCATGTGGAAAAAGCTTTGTTATGAATTAGATTTGTTTTTATGACAGAATATGCATCTCATCGAAGATACATGACTGTTTTTATTAGCTTTTAACAATCTTTACAGAAATGCATTAAATAAACTCAACTTTTTATATGAATAACAATGTCAATGAATAGTTACTTTTTGGGCAATGCAAATGTACCTTGTTTAATTGCATTTTTATAAAATCATTTTCTTAAGAATTTTTACAGTTTTACTGATAACCTAATGAATAGTCCTAAGCTAAGAAAAATCTGCATCTGATAACCCCCATGTCCTCACTGCCATACAAAATCATCTTCTTTAGAGCAAGTGCATGTGCATCTGTTTGGAAAATTTTATTCTCTATTTAAATTGTTCTCATACCTTGACTTTTGCCAAATGACATTTTATACCATGTCTGCCTTAATTAGAATATACCCTGATCTCTGTGGTATTCATATTTTAATCTCATAACCCTATCTTTAATTGAGGAAGTGATAGACCATAGACAAAAATGTTCTTCGCCTAATCTTGCCTTAAATTAATAACATACATGTTCATTGAACAGGGCTTTTTTTTTGGGAATTGTTTTGATTAACCTGCATCTGTAAAGATTGTCTATTATTGACTGCCATTGTTGTTTGTATCAAGTTTAATGATAGTGTATGCATGTTAATACTTTTTACTGTATTAATTTCATTTTAAAAAACATATTCTTATTTTTTTCTTAAATGATAAAGTGTTTTAATTCCTTATATTTGATTCCATTTAAAAATTTAAATACAAAAGCTTATTATAATATTAATGAGAATAAGTCATAAATATTTTGGGTGAAGTAATTACTCAACAATCCTTGCATTAAACACACCTGCCAAAACTCTTGAAGACTTAATTGTATTGTACACTGACATTGGTGTGCACTGGATTCTGTTTGTTTATTGATATATGTTGATACACCATGTCTGTATTGATAAGCATAAATAAGAATTGAACCAATTATATGTCTTTATTGGAGCCACTGACCTTTGAGAGTAAATTTATTTGTACTGAACTACTGTGAGATAACACTGATATACTGTGAGATAGCACTGATATACTGTGAGATAGCACTGATATACTGTGAGATAGCACTGATATACTGTGAGATAGCACTGATATACTGTGAGATAACACTGATATACTGTGAGATAGCACTGATATACTGTGAGATAGCACTGATATACTGTGCGATAGCACTGATCCACTGTGAGATAACACTGATCTACTGTGAGATAGCACTGATCTACTGTGAGATAACTCTGATCTACTATGAGATTTCACTGATCTACTTTTAGGAGATAGCACAGATCTACTTGAGATAGCACTGTTCTACTTTGGGATAGCACTGACATACTGTGAGACAGCACTGATTTACTATGAGATAGCTGTGATCTACTATGAGATAGCACTGATCTACTGTGATATAGCACTGACTTACTATTAGATAGCACTGATCTACTATTAGGAGATAGCACAGATCTACTGTGAATCAGATCTACTGTAAGATAGCACTGATCTACTATTAGGAGATAGCACTAATCTACTATTAGGAGATTGCACTGATCTACTATTGGGAGATAGCACAGATCTACTGTGAGATAGCAATGATCTACTATGAGATAGCTCTGATCTACTATTAGGAGATAGAACAGAACTACTGTGAGATACTGTGGTATCATTTTATTTAGCGATGGCTTAATTTTCGCGTATTTCGCGCTCGGGCCGGTGCGCGAATTTAACAGCTAAGCTAATATTTAACCATATTGTTCCACATACGTATCTGAAACGTGCTAATGTCCGAATGGACCTACACTTTGTGTTTAGTTGCCCTTATCCTGTTTGATAAAAATTTGAATTATTTCATGTGAATAAAAACACAATATCATTTGCTGTAAAGCTGTAAAACGTTTTGAGTCTTTTCTATTCATTTTTATGTATAAAGCTTACCTTTTTTAAAAATTCGTAACACATCCAATTACTGTGTTAATATTTGTTGGTCTATTGTTTTGGTTTGCCAAGAGCTATGAAATGTGTGACAGTGAAATTGGGACCAGTGAAATAAGCACATTTCAACATCCTAGCTGTCAGTTTTAAGACTTCTTTTGATCTACGTCACAGTAAGCAAGTGTACTGGAGAAATTGGGAGAATTGTTCACAGTAAAAAAAGATCAAAGGCTCACGTGCGGACGTGCGGATAGTGTTAAAACTCTGCTTCCAAGATATGATTAGATAAGGGACAAAAATCAACAAAATGGTAGGAGTTATATCGAAGTTTAGGTAAAGGCAATTTTTGCTGACCTAAGCCGTTTACGTGAACAAAGGGTGATTAAAGCTGTTAGTAAACTTATTAGTTGGTATCTACTCTACTATGGGAAGACCGACAAGTTTCATTCGACCAGTGGGATTCAGTTTGTGTCACGTCCCAATCATCCGGGAATTTCACACCTTTGGCTAGTGACATTTCTGTTTTCCCTGTGTAGATCAGATGCAGTGGGAGAAGGGAGTCGCTCTTGGTTAAATATATAACGGGTACGCCAATTAACATGCCAATTACATGCCAATCAAAGTATGCTGGTCCAACTGTATGGATCAAACGGGTCCCGTGTCAATTAGCGGCTCCGAATAAACAGCGGTCCGATAATTGACTACTAGTAACAAAGGAAATGGTAACTGAAAGGGGCCAACTGACACTTGATTTGCTGGAGTGTTCAATACTGATAACAGGTCAGCCAATTATCGATTATAATAATGCTTGTTTTTTTATTATTATTTGCGCGAATTTACGTCCGCGCGAAACAGTCATTTTCCGCGATGGCGCGAAATTTCGTGCCAGCGAAATTAAATGATACCACAGTAGCACAGATCTACTGTGAGATAGCACTGTTCTACTGTGAGATAGCACTGATATACTGTGAGATAGCACTGATATACTGTGAGATAGCACTGATATACTGTGAGATAGCACTGAACTACATCTGAGACAGCTCAGATCTACTATTATGAGATATCACTGATCTACTTCTGAGATAGCACTGATCTACCGAGATAGCTCTGATCTACTATTATGTTATAGCACTGATCTTCTCTGAAACTGCATTGATCTACTACACATGAGTATAGATGTTCACTGATCTACTGTGTATGCTATTGATCTATCCGTTTGTTACAGGCTGGCATAGCTGCAGCTCCTGCCCGGGCAGTGTCTGCAATGAAGGACATGAACATTCCCCAGAAGATCAAGGACATGAAACTACCAGATCTACCATCCATCGGAAACCTCAAGTTCTAGACTATATTTGTATTATTCACTTTTCTGGAAACGACTTTTACTGCAAATGGCTGTCAACCTACCATAGAAACTATTTTTGTTAACAATCTTTCCATCATGTGATGAAATTCCAAAATACCAGTACGTTCATGTTAATTGGTCATGTGTAATTTTTATGATAAACCTATTAGCATCTGAAACAAGTTCCAAAGTTCTATATTGGTTTTACTAAGAAAAAATAATTAAATAACTCTAAAATGGTCACCTTATTTGTTACCAGACATTTTATTATGCAATACAATATAATGATTTGTGCAAAATCTAAAAACATCAGGGATCAAAAATTGTTAAAAGTTGATCATTCAAGGTGGTTGAGTCATATATATTTTGTGCAATTATTGCTTTTGTATTACTGAAAAAGATATTGTTTTTGCAATTTTATTTTCATGATGTTGATATTTAGCCAGTTAATGACTTTAGGGAATCAGTAAAGATCACATGTAGATGGTGGATAAGTCATGATTATTTTGTGCAATTTGTGTCCTGTATCTAATTTATGCCATGCCCATTGTTAAGATATTCATAGCAAATATATTTATCATTAAGAATTTATTTGTCAAAGACTGAATCTTGTAAATACAGGTATGTTTACTGATGAGAGTCTTCATGTTTTCTGTACACTATAAAGTAGCTTTTAGTTGAATAACTAAATGCTGCATGAAAATCATTTTTAACATTTCCAAAACAAATGTATAAATTCCTTAAAAATGTTTCAGAAAGATTTACTGACAAAATTGACTCAAATTCAGTAACATAATATTTTATTTGATGACCAACAAATAGGTCCATACTTTAAGCAAAAATTAATTCATAACTTAGTCAGGAAAACTTTATAGTCAGGAAAGATTTTTTTTATTCAAGATAATTATGAACCTTGACCAACTTACAGAAACATTTCCCAATTGAGATTTCACTTAAGCTATTTGACTCCCACCCAGAATATTTATTTCTGGTCATATTGCTACACTTCCAATTTCGTATACACAATAACCAGACATTGTTCAGCTATCATATTACAAATGTAAAGAAATATAACAGGTAAAGAAAGTCATCTGTAAACACTCATTTAAAACCTGAGTTGACTTGCAGTCAGAATAAATTTTAACTAAATTAAAAATTAATACTGAGCAGTCAACATTATCAGCTTGAATAAACTCACAACTAAGAAAATATTCTTAAAGTCATCAGGTTGCAATTTCATGCCTGGTTAGTTATCTTTTCAAACCACTTTAATTGGAATCTTTTAATTTAACCAAGCAAACACCAAAACATGCACCATGTAAAATTTTCAATGCAACTGGCATCATTTTAGACTCATGTATTACACTACAGTCCACGTTTCATTTTCTATTCATATTGTAGATATAAAATTTAATAAACATGTTACAAAAATGGAATGTGTCATGTTATTTCTATACACATTTCTTCTGTATTGATAGAAAGGAATCATGGAATTTAAAAAGAGGCCTTTTTTGGATTGTAGGTTTTCTGACTTTTCGTCAAAATTGCCCATCTATAATTTAAAGTGACATGTTTCCCTGTAATTGATGCATCAAATTCATGGCAACTTTACAAGTCAGTTTTTTAACTAACCAAAGCATAGCTTCCTCATAATTCAGTGCCATATTGGCATATTAACAGCATCATAATGAACTCAAGATATACCTGTCGTTTCCCCAACAATTATTTTGTCAGTTGATGTGATGTCTTGGGAGGACACACATTTCAGGATCACTGGATTTGAACCTCAAGTCAGGTTGCAGACTAATCTGTCTTAATTCATTAGATGGCATCATAATGATCAAAGAAGCATGTGCACTTTAATTTTTTTTGCAAAAGTTTCATATTTACAAACTAAACTTTTTTCTTTTCAAAATAAAGTCCTTGGAGTAATAACCTAGTAAAGTTTAATGCCTGGTTACTTTAAAATGGTCAGGGAAGTCGGCCTTCATGGCCATGTGCAAGGTTTCTTGGTTCTCTCAATTTTGGTGGTTATCATGTTCTGTTGCGCAAATAAAGCTGATGGTTTGTTTTGAATTTTGTTCATTAGATTTGTTTTTATTCCATTTTTAACAAAAGAATACATGTATTGACAGTTTATAAGCTTCAAGAAGAGAAAGCAAAAAAAGAGACCATCTGTCAGACACGATTCTTTTTCAATGTTTCAGACGTCTAGAGACATTATGTTGTTGAATAAAACAGGAAAATAATGAAATACAAGTCAACATTTTTTTCTAAGACAGTTTTAATATTTTGGAAATATGATTTTATTTACAAATGTTGAAGTGAGCTGATAAAACTAGTAGACATTTATGTACAGAAATGTAAAATGGTTAATATAACAAAATGCATATCTAACAAGTCTATAAACTGATTTTCTGTAGAATGAGCTCTTAGGTAGCAACTTATCATTCTTTTGTATGTATGTTTTGTTTAAATAACCTGAATTTCATGGGTTTGTGAATCAAGTTAATTACGCAAAACAGGTAAACAAAGTTCTTCCATTTCAGTATTTTAATTATTTGTTCTTATTCCTTTCACAGCTATGAAATGTATGATCTTTTTTTTTCCAATGCATTCATCCAAGTCAACTGGCTGTGTCTTAAATTGTGTAAAAGTAAGAACTGGTCCTTAAACTGACATAACAATGTATATATAACTACAATATACATGGTCATTCATAACAAAAGGTATTCCATTTCATATCTTATAACTTCCTGTTACAGTAAGTTTCTCATCTAAATGAGAAGTTTCTCAATGGCCAGCTGAACTTGCTGGATCTGGGGCTTGAGCTGAGACCCCTCGTTAACAATGACGGAGGCAGCAATCACTGGACGACTGACACCACACGCACGTCCAAGAGCTATGGAAGAGATAATGGAGCATATGATTTTAAAAACAAAACATCTTCGTATGGACTCATTTGTATGTCATTTACAAATTGTTTCAATATGGGAATTTTAATGTGTAAAAAGCTTTAAAAAATGTTAACGGAAACAAATTTTAACTTTTAAACTAAGCTCTTCGTTCAGTGCTCTCCTATACTGAATATTCCAAATATTATCTAAATTAGAATTTAACATTAAGGTGACATCATCCAGTTAATAATGATCAAATACTGAAATCACACAGAGCTTTAGATACAATAAATACACTGTCGCTACATCCTCAATAATTTTCGTCCACCTTGTATCAAAGTACTTTTTAACATACTTACCCTGCTTGGACTTGACAAAGACATATGGGATATTCTGGAAAAAAAGAAGTGTTACATATGTTTAAAAATACAATATTGATTTTTCTAAGACAAATATTTCTGGTAACCTCTTAGTAATTTTTTTTATATAGGTCCTGGTCACGGCATAGGAAGAATGCAGGCTCCATGTTCAAAACATGCCACAACAATTTTGTAAAAAAAGGATAGTGGTATGGTTAAATTGCTTTTGCTCAAGATAATGTACGAGCAGTTGCATGACTGGTCAGCACAGTGTGGGGATAATGTGACTGGGTCGGTGGGTCAGGCTGGTATCATGTTCAGCATTCCTAGCATGCTCTTCACAGTGAGGGCAGTGCTGTATCCACTGAAAGATCTTTAGTGGTCTAATTGTTTCCTTATTATCAGTACAGTGCTGAAATAACTGAAAAACATTGACAAAAAATTAATGTTTATATCTTTTTATAGTCCATTATGTTAAACGTCAAGAAAATGATGGAGTACTCTTTTAATCCCTTATACGACTGAGCAATAAATCTAAATCAGTCCAGCAGAAGTTGGCCGATTCAAATCTGCACTATCTGCTGCAAACCCTCTATGAATACGTATTAAGTAAACTTTGCAGTTTGTTTGTTACAGACCATGAATTTGAAAGTTTGTTCCATGCATTGCTGAGGTTTCATCTCCATGCAGCAAGATAAAGGCTAACTAAGCAACCATACTGACCTTGTCCTCACACAGTAGGGGGAGATGCAGGAGAATCTCCAAAGGTTCTGCATCTGCAGCCATCACAATGAACTCGGCAATACCACGGTTCAGAGTTTTGGTGGCTATGAAATGAGAATAAATAAATTACAGGTACATGTGAGGTATTGTAGAAAAAAGCACTTGAGAAAAATTATATTCACAAAAAAGACAACATTTTTAACAAAAAAAAACTTTAAATCATTTTATAACACTTAAAGTTGCTATTGACATTGACATCTAAAGTAAAAGAATGAGGTATTAAAATAACTCTTTACCTGTAACAAAACAAATATTTATATCTATTTATAGGTAAATTCTAGAAAATAAAGCCATACTTGAAATAAACAACTAACATATTTTCCATTTTTGTCAGGTAAAACTTTCTATCATATGCAAGCATCTGGTATACTTATATACTTCCTCATTTGTCTTATGAGATATAGTATGGACAAATTGCGCCTGCACTCAAATATCCTAGTTGAATCTCATCCAGTTATTACAGAAGAAAAGAAAATGACAACATATACTTGTGCACCTTGCTTGATGTTTGCTCAATATTTGGAGGGCACCAATTCATTTTCTACTTTCTTAACCGATTTTTTTTTAAATACATTCTGTATCTCATACATTTGTAAAAAACAGTATTAATAAGAATAATTTTCAAGGCAAATAACCTCTATAAATCACTGAAAAATACCTTCATTGGCCCCCTTTTTCAGCTGTTTGTAATTGACAGCTTGCTGAACCAAACCCAGAATGGTCTGTGTCAAGGTGGCATCTGCCAGAGGATAAGCCTTGGGGTTAACTTCATCAGCCTGAAATGGGACAGTTTCCATCATCCATGCATAGCATAAACAAACATTTTTGAAATGTTTTCATATGAAAGGATAATTTGGTAAATTCTTGGAGAAAGTATCCAGGAAAACAGTTATGCTTTAAAGACTGGCTGCAAATTCTATTATTACATAACAATGAGATAAGTCTCTGGTGTGGTGGGGATTTTATAGCAGTGGATTGAAGGATAGACATATATCTCTATTCACACTTGACATTTACACCAGAAAGAATTTAAGACATGTCTTAGGTCATCCACCCAAGCTCTGACAACTTAAATGACTCCATATTTGAATTATATAGTTCTGTAAAGGAATAACTGATATTGGCCTGGAATGACTCAATTCTGAACAAATGTAATTGCTTTCATTCACAACATCACTTCCGAATTTCTTAATAACGCTAATCATCACACGTGCGTCAGAGTGAAAACAATGGATTATACAATTAAACATTGTCATTATTACTGTGAGAACTTGTAAACTTAAATCATTGTTTATAATTCAAAATTGAAATACTAACCATACTGAAAAATAACTTGACGGTTTGAGTAATAACAAAGAAAATGCTAAATCCTCTCCGCAATTTGCTTCACCGAGGAGGAGCACGTGTTGCAAACGTTGTAAATACCAAGCTAGCTGGCAATAACGATTTATTGACTGCAAGCCTCTGTTAAAGAACGCTAGCCGACTATAAGCCAGTATTGTTAGTATCGTCCCAATGTCGTTCATACCCAGCCAGATATCGAAAAAAAAAACCTACTCACTTTAAATGAATACACTCTTGTCAGATAACATAATATTTTTATACCTTAAGGTTGTTTTTTTTAATTTTTTATCGATCATTAGCATAACCTAACTAACATTAAAGAACGATACAAACTCTCTAGCAGACGACACGTTTGTGTTCCGGCTCTCTTGAGATTGCATAGACAGGGAAACCCATAAAAGACAAATCTGCTGGTGACATAAGAACATTTTTATCCATTTTGTCTGTATTGTGTATTGTTGTTTATATTTGTAGATATGAATATTTTGTTAAGCTGTAAGAAAGAAGCTGACGTTTACACTAATTTATAATGTGTTCTGCATCTTTAATTCATTTGTGCCTTTTTTTAGTTTTGACAAAATAAATGAGAAAATCTCGCTAGTAAATGATATTACCACAAGAAAACCTCTTTCATTGTTAAATTTCTTTACAAAGTTGAAGAGTAACATGTGTTCAAAGCATATATAATAAGAAACAAATAGAAGCTGCATTGTTTTGATACTGATTTTAGTTTTTATTTTATGTGTTATTGTCTTCTTTTAAGAACAAAAATGCTGGAAGCCGAAGATCAAGTAGTTGAAGAAATTCCACAGCATGGATGATGATGAGGTATTGAACTAGAAAACTGTGGGCCTAATAAAAATCATTCAAAGTCAAATCATGTCTATGATTTTCTTATAAATACAACAACAGGGAATTGATTAATTTTTGCATAATGTTCATAAACTGCTCTTGTAATATTTATCATTTAATTAATTGCATTATTTTATAGAACAGCTCTCTCTCTCTTAAACTCACTTAATAAAAATCATCTACATAAATAGTTACCATCAAACAGTTAATTCATTTTTTTTTTTAATTTCAGGAATCTCTCTTCCAAGATATAGATCTTTTACAGAACCATGGCATTGTAGGTTGATTTCAAGGATCTCCTTTTATCATAGCAGTACTTTTGCAAAAAATTATATCTTCATAAATCTATTTAACTCAAATGACTTCATAACTTTTGCAATTTATAAATTTGAATTTATTTTAGATCATTTAAGTTTAAAAGACCATAATTTATTTTTTTCTTTTAACCATTTACTTGCTGGAAACATTATTCACCCCATAAGCATAATACATACCCCACCCTATTAGTGTTTCCAGCAAGTAAAGGATTAAATCTTTAATATTTCTTTGCAGAATGTAGCAGATATCAAGAAACTCAAACAATCAGGAATATGCACAATAAAGGTATCAATAAACTGCTGTTGATAAACTTTCCAAAATATTATTAAAACTTGTCTTTCAACACAACCAACAAATTATTTATCACCATATGCATCACTTCAGCATTCTAAAGAGTTGCATCTTTGCTATAGCAATGATTTTACATTGACACTGTGTAGTATGATACTTGTTACCTAATCATTTATGACAATTTGAACATACCATATTGTCTAAATATTGTCTTAATATTTAATATTACTTATAAAAATACCAAATTTGTTATTTCATCCTATCAGTAATGATTCATTAATAATAAATCATTCACATAACAAATCATTATTATACAATTCTAAATATTCTTGAATATTTTTTTCATAATTAGATACAACAAACATGTATAACTAATATAATATAACAGGCATGGCCATTTTTCTTTTGCAAAAACTATTGATACATTTATTAACCACTGATGCAATGATAGTCATTATATGGTAATCTCATTTACATCTGTTAATAAAATGACCCATAATCTGTTGCAATATATTTCTTGATTGTATCTTGATGCAGGGTATTCAAATGACAACAAGAAAGAAGCTGTGCAACATAAAGGGAATCTCTGAAGCTAAAATGGAGAAAATCAAGGAAGCCTGCCAACAAGCTGATAGATCCTGGTTTCCTGACTGCTCTGGAGTATGCTGACAAACGAAGATCAGTCTTCCATATAACAACTGGGAGTCAGGAATTAGAGTAAATAAGTCATCCTTTTTTGTATAGAAGAGTTCAAACATTCCTTAATAATTGTGGTCATGTTAGTTTTTACGTATTTGTGCTGCAGTATTTTTTCAAAAACAAATAAGTCTGTAAAAGTCTAAACACTTTTATATTTTCCAGTCAATAACTTGAAACATGCTTTTATGTTTGCATTGTCTATTGTAGCAAGTTACTGGGAGGTGGAATGGAAAGCATGGCCATAACAGAAGCTTTTGGAGAGTTTAGGACTGGCAAGACCCAACTTTCACATACACTTTGTGGTGGGCCTTTTAGTCATCATAGTAATATTTATGCAAAACCATTTTTGACTTCTTTTTGAACAAAATAAAGTTACATTTACCAAAACAAAAAAAAGCATCAATATTGCTTCCTATTTTTCATTCCAACTAAGGTCTGTTTTTTTTTTAATGTATAGTTTGTTGCTTGGAGTTTTTATTTTTCAGTCTATTTAACTGAATTTATATCAAATTTAACAGCTTTTATAAAGTATTTTAAATATCAAAACTATATTTTGATTGTTTAAAAGGTTAAAGAAATACAACCGAAAATCATACACTGTTTATTTTGTTTTAAGTATAAGCCAATAGTTTTATTTATTTCTGTGTATTAATTATGTGTGCATTTATCAATTGTAAAAAAATATTGTATTCTAAAAATATGAATTTCAGGAGCTTTCCAATGGTGTATAGCTTTTAATTTTTGGACCACAAATGAAGAAATTACATGAAAATAAAATTTACCCTTCTATACAATTCATATGAAAATCCCTTGAAGTTACCATCAAAGATGGCTGCCAAGAAAAGGGATTGTCACTGATGCGGAAACTATCTATAACATAACATAACAATTTTTACCACATGACATGTTACATTTTCCACAGTAACCACCCAGCTGCCTGGAGCCAATGGTTACACTGGTGGAAAGGTTGTCTTCATTGATACAGAAAACACATTGTATTCCTTTGGTGCTCTTTTTCCTCACAAATATACCTTATGTATGCCATATTTCATCTATAACTTTCATATCTGATGTATACATTATAATTCTATTTATGAGTACTATTGTTATAATTTTTATAATAATACAATCACCATATAACAGTACAATAATTATTTTTAATAAGGTCTGTTTTTGTGTCCCTAAAATTGCCTTAACAGTTAGCTAGTCGCCCAGATAGATTGAGGGATATTGCAGACAGATTTAACCTTGACCAGAATGCAGTTTTGGACAATGTCCTCTATGCAAGAGCATATACAAGTATGTACAACAAAGGCATAAGTTATATATAAAATGTATCTGAAAATAAAAAAGGGTGCAAGATTGAATTAAATAAATTGGAAATAATCGTTGTTGAAAATTTGTTATACTTTAGAAATTATACTCTTAAAATTTATGAAAGAAAACAAATATAATTTATTTGACACCTCTATACCTAACCAAACTTGTCTCATTTCTGTTTTACTCAGCAGAGACAAATTTGTTTCATAGGAATATGTATATATATATATATATATATATATATATATATATATATACAGTTATACATGTACACACAAGAGACTACATTTTTTCAGGTGAACACCAGTATGAACTTCTGGATTATGTGGCTGCAAAGTTCTATGAAGAAACCGGAGTTTTCAAGTTACTGGTATCTAAATGTATCTTTTGGTTAATATGAAGTAATTCAACATTGAAGTTGCTAATATATTTTCATGTTTAATGCATTAAGAAACATGCTTTCTTAAAGTAATATGTATATATAAACAATTTTTATATGGATGTGGATCATGATTCATATTCTGACAAAATATATGTCTATTTCTATACTGTTGTGCAAAAGAAACGCCCCCAGTTAATCTCTTGATTTTTAACAGTATACAAATGTAAATAAAGATTTTGATCTCATCATGTTTATCAAATTTAACCAAAGTTGAATTAATTCATGACAAAAATGTATGCAAAAGCAGCATGCTGCTACAACAATAATGGCCCCATTTTGGCTGTACAGCTTAAAAAGTGAGAGTATACAATATGCTGTTTAGATAGTGGATTCTATCATGGCGTTGTTCCGTGTGGACTTCAGTGGCCGAGGAGAGTTGGCTGACAGACAACAAAAGTTGGCTCAAATGTTGTCCAGACTCCAAAAGATTGCTGAAGGTTGTAATTTATATAGACAATGATAAAACTTGTAAAGATATTTTTACATTGGCGTTACAGTAAGAATGTAAAATTGATAATAAACCTGGAGTAGAAATATATCTGTATCTATTGTAAACACATGTCAGTCAATTTTATCTGTATAATATGGTTATTATTGAAAATAAGTGTTTCAATATATTTTCATTGTAAACACCAAACCTGAATACAAAAAAACAACAGTAATAGTGAAACTAATTTGCTTCAGTGATGCAAAATGCTTCTATCCTTTTCAGAGTACAACGTGGCAGTGTTCATCACCAATCAGATGACTGCAGACCCAGGCGCTGCACTCACGTATGTTAGTTTGACATATCAAGAAACAAACTTTAAAAAGAGATAACTACTTTGGTGATGTTTTAATTAGACTAATTTATTGACTAATTCAGAAATTCATTCTTTTGACTTTTTTTTTCAGAAAATAGGCTTGTAAGAAACGTTACTCCATACGATTTTCGCCTGCAAATGTATACAACACAGTTGCTTAAATACTGTCTTTAGAAATTGGGTTTACTTACTAGACATGGACACATGTATGACATTTTCCACTACAACTTAATATTACTTTCATACCTTTGAAGCAAATTGCTGTGTGAAGCTTGACTTTTGATCACAGCAGAAAGACACTTGGGTGTGAAACTGATAGGCTGTTTGGTATTTCATTTATAGTGAAATATATATAGGATCAAGCGATGTTTTATGCATAATACACAACAAGACAGTCGCAAATTTTTTTTTTGCTTTTAATACTACCAAACATATGCTACCTCGGGGGCCGGTGGGGGTTGTGTGTGTCTGTTTGAGGGGTGCTTAATATGCACAATGCAGAATATGGTGTTATGTGGAATTTTTACCAATAGGATTCACTATGACATAATTTCGAGATGACCTTGCATCAGCATTTGTAAGTAGGATAAAATTAAGGATAGACAAATGAGCCGGATAAATATATTATATATCTCATTACAGATGTTGAACACAGTCTAAATGCATGAAATGCACTCCTCTCCTAAATGTCGTATGGTGGTGTATGCATATTCATGCTAAGGTAATAAATTACCAAGTAACAACCATTTTGATGTAGAAACTAGTAATTAAATTATATGCAAGGAAATTGTATTAAAATGTTTTGCGAATTCTATTTATTATATAAAATATATGGTGAACGCAGTTACTTATTCTCACCACCTGGCTACTAAGAATCCACAATTTCTTACTTACACTGATAATAATGAGGCATTGGTTCTTTCATTAGGTTTGCCGTTGACCCAAAGAAGCCTATAGGAGGGAACATTCTGGCCCATGCATCTACAACCAGACTTAGTCTGAGGAAAGGTCGAGGGGAAAATAGAATCTGCAAGATCTATGACAGGTAATTTTAACAAAGCTTTGGTCTCTTTAAAAATTAAGAGACACACTGCTAAATAGTCCATCCCTGCCCCCCCCCCACACATTCCTTATAAAATTCATATGACTTTCCCCTACACGTGTGAACTAAGGCCCCTTTTGCCTGAAACGGATGAGCAAAAACTTGTATAGTATGTGGTACGACTGAGAAGAAGTATTGTAGAGGATGCACACCATTCATTGATGCAGATCAAACCGTGGCAAATCACAGCACTAACAAGACTACAGTTTGGTACTGGCAGCATTGTCAAGTATGAGACTGCCTAAGCTCGTCATTCTGGGCGACATAATTGATGGCAGGTAGGTGATGCTAATGTCGCTGTCAATACCCGTCTATACACTGTATGGAGCAATTCAATTCGAGTTTGCATTATTTTCCCCATTCAGTCCCGCATTACTGATAATGGAAGGCAGAGTCTAAGCTATGGACGGTATGGGGACCAGCAATTAAATTAAAGACAGACAATAAATCGACAAGGATAATGATGATACCGATGATGATGATAAGATGCTACGAACTTTCACTTTAGTGAAATCCTTGGATTCTCAATGTGAGTTTCATCAGTATGTACAGACGAACGTGTATCACAACTGTCTTGTCTATTTTTTTTTTTTTGCAGCCCAGACCGACCAGAAAGTGAAGCCACATTTGCAATAACACCAGGAGGGATCACCGATGCTAAAGAGTGATGACAGTCATTTAGAATTAATTGGTTATATATATTATGTCTTATTTTCAATATTATGTTTTTGCTATTGTGATTATGAGAAAATGTGATGTTAATTTAGAAACTGTGATCTTGAATTTATACATGTAATTATTGATTTGATGTTAAAATATTTTTTTGTGGTTTTAGAAAAAAATATAACTGCTTGAAAAATATACTATAATGTTTCTTTATTCTTTTTGAATCTATACAAGATTCGTAATAGCTGCCTAGAACCGTATTTAACGTCATTACGGGAACTATAATAGACATTAAAATTTACATAATGATAACCAATCATTAAATAGTCTTCAATTGTAATGACAAAAGCTTATTTCTCTTTATACTATATAATGTATGAAAGCTGTCCTGTAGTTATTACACAGTGACACGTATGTATCGGGATACACGTATGTATCGGGATATTTGGCACACACCATATCAAACGGCTACGGCATTTACAAAGTTATAAGACGACGGCAGCCATTGCGTTCATTTTTTATAATGAGATCCAAAATTAACTACTTCATCTTTTCGTTACTTAAAAGTTAGTGAATTGGCATGGTCACTTTAGGGTATGAACACGGCGCATAGACCACGCAAGCCGAATTTCATATTTATATAAAATATATGTCATTAATGATTTATTATTGTTGTTTACACTTCAGTATATTCCCTTATGCATAATTTTATACTAAGTTGTTTTTCTTCGAAAGTAGTTAAAGTTAAAACTGTCGCATCATTTATAATTCAACAAATACAAAGACAACACAATCATTTGAAGCGTAATTTCGCATATTATCTTGTGGTAGGATGTAATATTTAAATCCATTATTTGCTGTGTTTTAACAAGGTTTAGTTTTTTAACAAACAAAATTGAACAACTATTACAAAGTAGCTTTAAGGGGCATCTAAAGTCCTCTCAGCCCCGTAAAGTTTTGTTGAATAACAAATGATCCAAATTTGTATTCAACATTTATTTACCACCGGCCACTGTATAATCAATTCAAACAAGGTAGAAAATAAATACAAAGACGACAAAATAAACAATGATATGATATATACGAATGGCAAGGATATAAAACGTGTTGCCACATAGATGTATCTTGCTAATTCAAAAATAAGGCTTTTTTTCCTTTGTTTTGCAAGACATAATATTTAATTTTTGCACAAAAGACGCAGGTAATTTGTGGCGTCTTTAGGGCGGAGTTTATATTTTAAAGTGCATGTATTATGGTACAGTTCAGGGGTTTTGGCAAATAAAGGGCTGAAGCTGCCGCTAAGATGACAACACGAGGAAATGAATGACCATGAATGTCTGGCATTCTGTTCATGTACCTTTACCACAATGTATTGAAATATTCACTTTGTTCTTGGCATAGATTCTCATAAATATTTAGTATATCGTTCCTGTGTCTGGGTTTTAAAGTAGTGTTTAACTTGGTCGTTAATTAACCAGAAAGTTTGGCATACAGTTCCTGTATCTTGGGCTGGAAGAACTTCCTCAGCTGGGGTCGCTTGTTCTTGAAGGTAGGAGTTAGCAGGTTGTTTTCTATACTGAACAGCTCATCATGCACAATAATGTCACGGGCCTGGATTAGAGTTACATCAAAGACAAAGTTTACTGTTAAATTAAGATAGAATAGAACATTTATTTTGTAAATAAAAGCATTTGGCCTGAATAAGATCATACATTTAAACATAATAAAAATGTTGTAACAGTAAATATTAATCTTATGTAATGAATTTTCGAATTGTAATGTTAATACTGTATCATTAATTGTTGACTTAAATTATTTATGAACCAAAAGAATCGGGCACAATAACGGTCTTTAAAAAACATTTACAAGTATTTTTGTACTTGTGAACCATCAAATTTTGTTTACCTTAGTATTGAAAGAGCAAAATTTAGTTAAAAAAAGTAACAAAAATAGTCAAATATTTTAGTTGTCCCAACTCCTCATTTCGTACAATTTTATTTTCCGCATTGTATTGTTTTGTCACTGTTACAATGTTTAAAATTCTCATTACGATCGAGATACATATTTTTTTCAGAAAGTGTGAAAAACTGAGTCATGTTTACAAACCATCTCAAATCCTTTCAACCCAGCTTTCTTTCCAATGGCATTAAGGTCCTGCAGAATCATATCTTTGACATCCTAGTTCAAAATGAATTAAACTATTAATATAAATAAATACACTTAAAACATTATGCAAACACAATCATTAGCAGTTACTGCATTAATAGCATTGTGTTGTTTTCAGTTTTTCTCAATTTATAAGCGTTACTTTCCTATTGTTCCATCATAAATATATAAATACATTAAATATTGTTGCAATCGAATCTCTAGAAAAGTTTCAAACTATTTCCCTGTTGAATCATGTACTTTTTTATCGAACCAGTTTCATATTGCGAATATTTCTGGGTCAGAGGCAACACAATCCTGTAACTACAATTAAACGTTTAGTTTCAAGCCAAGCAATGTCGGTCATACAGTATATTAGCAGCCTGTGTTGGGACAATGGTTTTCTAATCCTTGAATCATAATGCGCTATCTAATGATTGTATTACTATGCTGGCATTAGCCGTTCACTTAGCTGCCACTGACCCCGCAAAATATTTATACTTTTATATTAAAACATGCAGTGAGATGCTAATCAATTCACTTGACGTTAACGTCCTAAATAATTAAACTGAAGTATTGAAGGCATGATATAAAATCGTTAATAAACTTGTGTAATCTGGAATGGTGATGGTGACAAAACCCGCAATTAAGATTTATGATAAAACATTTAAATGGTTGACCTCTGTTGTTATAATATGGAAGAAAAGTGTAAACCAACTCACGGGCATTTTACACCAGTCCTTAAAGCCGCCAGGCACGTTTCTCCTCGGCCCACTTGGCTAGCACCTCCTCGTCTGGCACCATGACACCCAGTATAAATGGCTAGAAATACCATGTGATCATGTAGTTATTCAAACAGCGGTAGACATTGTTTAAATTGAACCATTTTATAATGCAAACCCAAATTCCGGCAAGCAAATTCTCGTAAAATGTAAATCTTTGTATAAACTCCTCTAATAAAATAAATACGCAGTATTATTGTTCAAATTACGGGAAGTAATACCTGTTATAGTTTGTACACAAATATCAACATTGACCTTACCAACGTGATATATTCGTAAGTCAAGGGTAATAAGCAATCGAAACTCCTCGGGTAATTCCGTCCTCGGGACAATCATCTCGGGTGTATCTGGTGCAATCATATTTCCTGAAATCACGGTCGTTTTGTTTGCCGGAAGTCGGAAGAAGAATATGCCTATGTAGTTCGCACAAAACATAAACAATGACATCGTTTGACAGCTGCGTATCTGCTGCGCTGGGTAAATCGGATGATTTAAATTTGAAGCCGCCTCAAACTGAAGTTTTACACGCATCGTACTGTAGTGAGCTGTGTCACCCGAGCTGCCATCTTTGTTTTGAAGTCTGTCTCAAAAGTAGTCCCATTTAGGGAAATGACCGAGGTGAATCGACTAACTACATAAATCCGAGAGATGATTCGTGAATTATCCGAGGTGTTCCGATTGGGATAATAAGGAGGATTCTCTAACAGGCTTACGTGTGAAAAGTATTTCTTCTTACTTTTTTAAATGTAAATAATCGAAATTAGAAATACATTAAAGATATGTTAACAAAACAAACATTCCTGTTACCGATATTTGTTCTTAAATTGTTTTTAATTTATATGTCCAAATGAATGGATTGTTTGTTTTTAAAACATATTACAGCGACCACTTATGATAATTAGAGCAACGTCCAGCTTTTTTGGTGGAAGAAGACCCCAGACACGTCTGGGTAAAATCACCGGCGCACCGTAACCAGCTGAAAGACCTCACCACTAAGCCACGGGCATTCTTCCAAAGACCTTAAATTAAAGATGGTAAATTGTACTAAATTATAAAATAATGTGCAACAGCCCACCTGTCTGCTATCCCCCTCTATGAAGGCCTGGGCCACATATTCACTGCGAAGATATATGTTTTCTATCTTCTCTGCAGCTACATACTCGCCCTGTGACAGTTTAAAGATGTTCTTCTTTCTGTCGATGATGCGTAAACATCCATTCTGGTAAAAAAATAGTTATGGAAAATGTTAACAAATTCCCTTAGCGGCACTTAAAGTGGATTATGTGAATGAAATTGCAAATAATATGTTAAAGTTAAATAAGTGGATTGTACATAGTCTGACGAGGTTACGTGAAAAGATTGCAAATTATTTGAGAAAGATATGCGAAAAGATTGCAAGCGATATTTTGAGATAATGTGAAAGGATTACAAATGATATTTAAGGCCATGTTAGTGGATTGCAAAGGATAATTATGATGAGTTTACATCAATGGAATCAACGTGTCTGGTGAGTTTATGTAAGAGACTATCAAAGGCCCTGAATACGTTGTGTCAGAGAATAGCAAAGGGTCTAACAAAGTTATGTCTAGGAATATCAAAGGGTCTGAACTTCTAAATGACCTGATGGGGTTATGATGTGAAATTATTTTCAATGTTCTGATGAAGAAGTTATGTAAGGGCATGCTAAGGTTATGTTAAACAATTGGGAAGTACTTGATGAGGCTGTGTCATAGAAATAGAAAACGTCTGATAATGTTATGTAAGAGATATGATGAGGTTATGTAAGTGTATGACAAGAGATCTGATGAGGTTATGTAAGTGGATGACAAGAGATCTGATGAGGTTATGTAGGTGGATGACAAGAGATATGATGAGGTTATGTAAGTGGATGACAAGAGATATGATGAGGTTATGTAGGTGGATGACAAGAGATATGATGAGGTTATGTAGGTGGATGACAAGAGATCTGATGAGGTTATGTAAGTGAATGACAAGAGATCTGATGAGGTTATGTAAGTGGATGACAAGAGATCTGATGAGGTTTTGTAGGTGGATGACAAGAGATTTGATGAGGTTATGTAAGTGGATGACAAGAGATCTGATGAGGTTATGTACGTGGATGACAAGAGATCTGATGAGGTTATGTAGGTGGATGACAAGAGATCTGATGAGGTTATGTAGGTGGATGACAAGCGATCTGATGAGGTTATGTAGGTGGATGACAAGAGATCTGATGAGGTTATGTAGGTGGATGACAAGAGATCTGATGAGGTTATGTAAGTGGATGACAAGAGATCTGATGACGTTTTGTAGGTGGATGACAAGAGATCTGATGAGGTTATGTAAGTGGATGACAAGAGATCTGATGAGGTTATATAAGTGGATGACAAGAGATCTGATGAGGTTATGTAGGTGGATGACAAGAGATCTGATGAGGTTATGTAGGTGGATGACAAGAGATCTGATGAGGTTATGTACGTGGATGACAAGAGATATGATGAGGTTATGTAAGTGGATGACAAGAGATATGATGAGGTTATGTAAGTGGATGACAAGAGATATGATGAGGTTATGTAAGTGGATGACAAGAGATATGATGAGGTTATGTAGGTGGATGACAAGAGATCTGATGAGGTTATGTAGGTGGATGACAACAGATCTGATGAGGTTATGTAAGTGGATGACAAGAGATCTGATGAGGTTATGTAGGTGGATGACAAGAGATATGATGAGGTTTTGTAGGTGGATGACAAGAGATCTGAGGAGGTTTTGTAAGTGGATGCCAAGAGATCTGAGGAGGTTTTGTAAGTGGATGGCAAGAGATCTGATGAGGTTATGTAAGTGGATGACAAGAGATCTGATGAGGTTATGTAGGTGGATGACAAGAGATATGATGAGGTTATGTAGGTGGATGACAAGAGATCTGATGAGGTTATGTAGGTGGATGACAAGAGATATGATGAGGTTATGTAGGTGGATGACAAGAGATATGATGAGGTTATGTAGGTGGATGACAAGAGATATGATGAGGTTATGTAAGTGGATGACAAGAGATCTGATGAGGTTATGTAAGTGGATGACAAGAGATATGATGAGGTTATGTAGGTGGATGACAAGAGATATGATGAGGTTATGTAAGTGGATGACAAGAGATATGATGAGGTTATGTAAGTGGATGACAAGAGATCTGATGAGGTTATGTAAGTGGATGACAAATGATATGATGAGGTTATGTAGGTGGATGACAAGAGATCTGATGAGGTTATGTAAGTGGATGACAAGATATATGATGAGGTTATGTAAGTGGATGACAAAATATCTGATGAGGTTATGTAAGTGGATGACAAGAGATCTGATGAGGTTATGTAAGTGGATGGCAAGAGATATGATGAGGTTATGTTAGTGGATGACAAGAGATCTGATGAGGTTATGTTAGTGGATGACAAGAGATATGATGAGGTTATGTTAGTGGATGACAAGAGATCTGATGAGGTTATGTAAGTGGATGACAAGAGATATGATGAGGTTATGTAGGTGGATGACAAGAGATCTGATGAGGTTATGTAAGTGGATGACAAGAGATATGATGAGGTTATGTAAGTGGATGACAAGAGATATGATGTGATTGATGTCTATGTGAAAGGTTTACAATGGGGATAAGGCTGGCCAGCTATTGTTTGCGGTGGACAAGCAGACAACTATTTGGGAAGAACTACCGATCCACCACATCAGCTGGCAGACCTGGTCACCACATCAGCTGGCAGACCTGGTCACATGATGAGCACAATGAGTCCCGCAATGTGTATGTTACTTCTCCCACACTGATGGTATGAGTTTCTACTCATATCTAGGCCAATGCTCACTAACAAAATCACGTGTTCTTTTGTTCAAAGTGTGTAAGCCGATCACCGTGTGCTATCCGTTTACCCTGATTAGATAATCTGGTAAACTGTTCATTTCAATTATCAACTTTTTTTTTGCGTGTTGGGGAGTATCGTAAAAAGTAGACGCCCTCCACCGTAATTCGACTCTAACTACTATATCAAGGCTGGTTATTTATGAACACAGCCAAACATTTCGATAAAGGCTTACCGGAAGCCATTCTCCGACATCACCGGTGTGGAGCCAGCCATCATCGTCAATGGCTTCCTTGGTCTTTTCCTCGTTCTTGAAGTAGCCAGAAAACACAGATGGCCCGAAACAGGTTACCTAGTAAAATATCGAGGAGTCGTTTGGTTACATTAAGACAGAAACACAAAAACAACTTTTAGCAACAACTTATGTAATCAAGTTAAATATTTGAGAAACTTGAATAAAAAGAAAGATATAATGTATGCATTATCAGTTGATAACTAAATTTCATTTTGCTATTTATCCATATATTAATCGCATTGTAATATTATTCGTGGATTGAACAAAAATCGAAAAATCACCGTCTACTCTTGTTAATCATTATCTGTAGTGTGCATGTTTATGTTGTCATAGGTAAGAGTTATTCTGTCCGGCAGATTCAAGAACAATTTTAACAAACCTCTCCTTTATTATCGCGGGCGTAGTAATCCATCTCTGGTACGTCAACAAGTTTTACAATGTTACACGGCAGAGGAGGACCCACGTGACCTGTAGTCATAACGATACCAATAGTGTGTTACTCAATAAGGGTAAGTCCATCCTATTTTATTTAATATGTTCAAGCACAAAATAAATGCAACCATTTAACGTATACATTGAAACATACATGTATAAGACTTCAAATGAAATATAACAGAAGCTAGAAATGTCACCGGACATGATATTGTTTTTATTTTATCAAACATACTTAAGTTTATAAATGAATATCCGCCTGATAATTATTTAACCAAAAAAAGATAACTTATATCATCCTACAGATTGAAATTCACTTGCCGAAAGTCCACCTTTACTTATAACTTAGCTTAAATGGAAAACCAACCGCAAGTATCAAATCAACCAGATACAAAACTCCTTGTATTTATTCGGTTATTTATGCAGCAATCGCCGAATGTGCGCTTGCCTAAAGCCTTATAGGTTAAATTTGTGTAAAACAAACCAGTCTGTCATATAGAAACTATCTTAGAATGAAGCCTTGTGGTTTTAGAGAGTGACAGAACTCAAACTTAAGGGCACCCACCTGACATATATTCTCCAGGAATGTTGAATGTAATACCAGCAGCACTCTCTGTCTGCCCATATCCCTCAACCACCTGTCGAGCACACACTTTTATGGTATAACATTGGTTATCAACACTGTTGCTAAAGTATAATGCTAGTTGTCAGCAGAGCATTATATATAACACTAGTCACCCACACAGCGTGGTATAGCATTAGTTATCATCAAAACATGATTTAATAAAGGAGTAATCAACACTGGTATAACACTAGTTATTAACAAAGGTAACTTGGAGTAACACTAGATTTCAACACTGCCTGGAATAACACTAGTTATCAATACAACAATCAACAGCACTTGTTAGCAAAAAAACAAAAACAACATGACATAACACTCGTTCTCATCATAGCACTGTATAACACTAATTATCAATACAGGTAGTACTCGGTATCAACGTAGTCTGATACACCACTTGTTATCAACATGGTGCGGCGGATGGTATATAACTACTAGTATTTATCAACACAGCATGGTATAACAATAGTTATCGACACAGTATTGTTTACAAGCTTAAAACTTATAATTACTTAAAACGTAGGATGAAGCCACGCACCAAATACATGATAATGCTAAAATGATTTTGTTGTACTTGTATATACGTACTACACAACCAAATGCACATCTGGCGAAGTTGAGGACCCTGGTTTCCATGGGTGCGGAGGCTGTAAACACAAGACGAACCCTTCCTCCGACCAGTTTTTGGATCCGCTGGAACACCAGCTTGTCCCAGATACTGTCCTTCCGTATGATTAGGCTGACAAAGGGACAGAACATTACGTTCACTAATGCTTGCTAATTTACTAGGAAGCGGTGTAAATGATTTTTTCAGCATGCGTCATTACGTGTGGCACTTCATATAGCTTACATTAGATTGCCATGTTATGAGGCACAGTCATTAAAAATGAAATCCGTTTAAATAAAAAATAACAAAGAATTAAAAACAGAATGTATAAAGTCATTAAAATGAACCATGAATACAAAACAAATGTCAGATAATAAACGTTATGGTGACAAAGCAAACTTTACTGGGTATGTTATTTTGGTATTAAATAGATACTACTAGATACGAAGACATGTAAAGTGAGTTGATACATTACTAAGAAAGAAATTTCTGGTTACCAACTTGCCACATAATTTGCATTATATTTTATTTAAGTATAGCGTTCGTCATATTAACAAGGGGGCATTTGCCATTTAAGGGATAGATGCTTTCTCAGAAGAAATGCAACGTTTGTGAAGCATAAATAACAGCATAGAATATTTTACTACGTACATAAATAACCAACTATACAAGGTCATAGTTCAACCTGGCACCGTATGACGACTTACTTCTTTAAATCCCTTTCTTTAGCTGCCATCGCCATTTCAAACAGTTTTGATTTGATTGCACTGGATTTTACACCGGAGATAACCTGCAAAGGCAAACCATAGAACCTGATCCAACCTTACCACGCTGTACAAGTGTAAAAGTAATACTGGGAATAAATCTTTTTTTGACTGGTTACAGACCTTATACACGTAATAAGTATTTAGCGCTAAGGTACTTTTATTTATTCGGTACGACCGAATCCAAATAGCAACTGACGAAGATGAAAGTTCTTAAAGTAGAATACGCAAAAAATGGACAAATGTGCCACAAATTAATTTGAAATATCACAGAATACATTAGAAATACACTTGATTTGTGGTTCATATCAAGTAGCTAAATTCAACAAAGTGAAACTTATCGACTAACATTGATACCAACCTTGTCGTACATCCGGTTCAGAAGGCGGGGAACTGTGGGAAATATTGTAGGTTTGAGAGCCTGCATGTCGTCTGTCAGCAGTTTGACATCACCCGAAGAGAAACCAACATTGGCACCGCACATGAACATGATTATCTATGGAAAAAATGGTGAGAAGACATGTTGTTGTATCTAAACAAACATATATTGTGTGTTGTTATAACAATCACAGAACTATTATGACACCTTATAAAAAGTGATATATATAAAGTACGAAAGCCTTAGAAAAAAAATATTTTGATTATCTCGTTAAAAAGAGATTATTTCTCGAAATGACCAGATAATATCTTATAATAGTATAACACTACATAACTTGTAAGTACGAGACAATATTTGATTGTAACGGGACAATATCTCGATATCACAGAATATTATGTCACAATTAAGAGATAGGTATCTCGTTAGAACGAGTTAGGTAATATCAATTAATAACTAGATAGGCATTTTCTAAGAACATATTTAAGACAATGATCGAATTGATTTTGTTTACACGTGGCAAGGCATTAACTACTAGCTTAGCTTAAACATGCAATTATTCAAACTTAAATTGAACCCTAACTCGATTACGTTTTTAATAACCATAATTAAATGCTTTGTTTTCTGCTTAAGACTTCTAGCACATGTAACAGGATTTTTAAGTAGACTTTCGAGTTATTAGATAAATATATTAAACTTTGATATATATGATCTTAACCTTTTCTCGTTACAACGTTATTGTAAGTTATTTTCCCGTTATTACGGTATCATCTCTCGAAATAATGATATAAAATCTCGTTCTGTTTTTTTAGATTATATTTAATCATTTACGTAAAATATGCACCATTCAGCTTTCCTAAAGAAATGCTTTTTTCATAAAAATGTATACTCTCTTTAATCTTTAGTACATACATTCTTAACTATGGAATTTACAGTTAAGAAAACAAGGCAAGTCGAAATTACTTCTTTCATTTTCATGGGAGACATATCTTACCTGGAGTCCCCTCTCGTACACATGGGCCAGGGGAAGGTATGACAAGTGACAGTCGTCCTGTGTTATACCTGCACCGCTTCTCTGGAACAGCAATAATTTATATTTCTATATAATCTACACAATAAAGTATCTCTTAACAACTTCTCAAAAGCTCTCTTCTACCAACTTTTATGATTCTCTATTCAGTGGATTAAAAACATTTCCCAAACTTAGATTCACATTATATTGCCCGTTGCCTGTAAACACGTACCGTCATTTATAAATACAGTGGTAGAAACTGTAAATAATGAATTGACATAACTAAAAGTGGTAAAAACCAAAGAAGCTTTATGTGCGCGTTTTTAACATAACTTGAAACTGCAATATGTTAAAAACTAGTACACCTAGTAATGAGACTACCAGTGACGCACATGCATTCGGTTTACTGTTGAGCACGTCACAGTTGGTGCTCGATACTAAACTGTATTGTTGTTTTTAGCCATTGAAAAACACTAGTGCACGTAAGAATAAACGGACCATTTGTACTTGTTTTTTTTTAAAGAAATTTGAACTATTATCTGCCGTATTTATGATAGATTCCAATCCCGTATCCTTCGCAACAAATGCTTCGAACATCTGTGTCTAAAAATGATTATTAACCGGCACATACAGCCATACTGTAAATGTTCCAAAGTGCTGGAAAATAATCATGTTTCTTTTCAGTGATCTTGTCAATAAACAGATTGATAATATATTAGATGTTTGATACCAGTTAATGTTCCCATAATGGAATCACTAACCTATGGTATGAATAACTGACATGGGCACAGCTTAATTTAGCGTATGCATATACATTGTATCGCAATTTATACATACATTGAATTACAAAGAACTAGACCTTTATTCATGTTTACATATTGTCATGTAACAGTTAATGATTAGTCATGTGAACGTTTCAACATTACCTCAGCGTACACAACTATAGACGAGAGGTCTGCGATGAGACATCTATGAGTCAACATGGCGCCTTTGGGATCGCCTGTCGTACCGCTTGTATAGCAGATCATACATACGTCATCGGGACTGGGTGGCTGAAGACAGAGGCACGAATTATAAATAATATTCATATCGAATTTACATTACTATACCGATGCAGATATAAGAAATATAGTAGCCTAACTTTGGCACGATAAATAATGAACTCGTCTCAAGACATGTTATAATGCTTTAAAACAAGTTCTAATCTGAGTCTCGTCAAATAAAGCCAAACCCTGGTAATTTGAGATATAGATTTATTTATTCAAAAGTAAGAACAAGTAAGACATATCTGTTGTTTGCTGCATCCGTAACTTTTATGACATTGAAACAGTTAGTTAAATGGTTTGTTATACGAATATACAAATGTATTCCACAAAATACCAGTAACACGGTTTCTTACAATCTTTTAAATGAAAAGAAGATAATATGATTTCCAAAACCTGAACTGTCAACTTTTACCTGCGCTTCTGCTGGGTTAAGTCGTCCGTTTTCCTAAAAAATAAGTTCATATTTACATGGAGATTCAGAGCATTCCGTAACAATAGACATACTCGTTTATCAATGGCTAGTAATCATTAACAAAAAAAAATTAAACACGTACATAGACAAATAAAATACAATGTTTTATTTATAAGTTTCCTTACCACCGACCCATATAAATGCGACTTTTCTGTATAATGAAGAACTAAAAAAAACAAGCGTAAATTAAAAATTATACGAGATAAAAATAAATTAAATCTTTTCTTCCAAACACTTAAATTATATTAAGTTGAAAATTCCTTGTCTCGCACTTCCGGATTAGGGAGAACGTAAAAAAAATATTATAATTTCCGCTTAAAGGTTTATTCAGTGTATGCATGTACATATCCACAACTGTTTGTAAACATTTTTTCAGAAGCTTACCATGACTTGCACGAATGGTAGGACGCGGATTCCACGCTGTTTCCCGTCCTTTACAAGCGTTTCCGGTATGTCATCCATGACGATGATACATTTGAGGGACTTGAGTATATCTGCCTGATTCAGCAGCTGCTGGGCCTTCTTAACCTGGTCACATATCACAGTTTCCATCTCCGCTGTTTGGGTGTATACAGAGTTATATAATGAAATTTAGACATTAGACAATTAGCGCATAAACATGTAGAAAGTTGGACAGATCTATAGACCGACGACATGCACAAGACATACAACAGACAGGCTACAGACAGACAACATATAGAAAACAAATTGACAAACTGAAGACCGACACATAGGCAACAGACAGACAACAAATATACAAATATAAATAGAATGACCTATAGTCGGGCAGACAGGGTTATGGCCGAACAAACATACATGAATACAGGAATGAAGAAAGATTAGTCAGTGGACAAGTTACCAATAATTGCTTCTCTAATGTCCTTGTTATAGAACACGAAACGGTCATAAGTGCAGATGGTTTAAAGAAGAAAATATCAAACAAGTATAATGCCGGACCACTTGTTGTACAGTTTGAACTGAAAAGTGAACATATATGGTATACCTTTGTATCAATATGCAAGTAAATAAATACATGTCATGGCAGCACTTACTCTGGTTGATGATGAAGGCACACGTGTCGGGACCTAGAGTGTCGTACAGGGCTGTTGTGACCATGGAGAATCGAACACACGCCTGCTCAGCCACAACCCACTGAATCACGAAAAGCAGATCAGTCGGTCATTGATATGTTAAATTTGAAATAAGTTGCACATATCAAAAGCTACTGGTATTTGATGAAAACCATCTATTTTGTATGGAAGTGGCTCGAAATCCGAACTTCCGCGCAGATCAGAGCAGGTGGAACACCAACATATACTGCCGGATATTGGTGAAGTGTATGTCTATAGCACCAACGGTCATGATTTGCACTTCTGTCACCAAAACAACAACAATGACAATATTATCACAAGTGTATGTGGGATCATTTATATGATTATTTATCAGCAGTCTGCCTTCTAAGCACGAATTGTTCAGGCTTAGAAAAATAATTCAGATCAAGATCAGCAAGTAACTTGCTCGGGCAGCAGTCTGATCTAATCAGCATCTACACTTTTTGTTGCTCACTGTTGATCAGTACACATTGTTACCAACGCAACAACTGCGCAGAAAACTAAAGTACAGAGATATTGTATTTACAATGTAGCATAATGAGGGTTAGTACACTGTTGAGAGAAGAACTGAACGTAATGTAAAGTTCTAAGGAAAGAAGAACAAATGTATGATAATTGACTAGTACTTGTACAATTTAAATGAGTGAAGAATTTATGACCATGATAATGAAACAGTTAAAACGACGTCATATTTAAAACGGAGAGATCTTTAACGTTTCATGTGTTGGAACGAAATAACACAGTACACCATCTATAGACTTGCTGAGACATGCTGAGATCGACAGGAATATACAGCTAATTCCAGTTTATTTATTTATTGGCACATAATCTGGATAATGAAACAAGGTGATATTACTACATTAATAGAGACATTATAATATGTTACGCTCTGTAACAGTAAAACACCGGACTCTGAATACACTGTGTTGCATGTATGACTACAAGTCTTTGTTTAAAATATAGTTGTAGTATCTTTATTCAATATCTCATGTCCGAGGCACACAATAATGTGTACATGGTACAGAGTATATGCATAGCAAAACTAATGTCATTACAACACATAACATAGTATGGGTATAACGCAATATGCTGTTAATGTCAATGTATGGTCCAAATATTGTTACGTTTTCCGAACTCATAAAAAAAGTAAAAATAACACAACATGTCAGTATTTTTGCCGATAATTTACGGCTGAATATATTGAGTGTTTGATTCTGAGTACAAAGGACATTAGAAAATAAAATGAAACTCGTCTTCAATTTTGTTACAATGTTTACATTTCTTGTCATTTACATGTATTGCTTTGGGTTTGTTCCATCTGCCTCTTTCGATTTCGAGTCTAAGTAATGACACACATATTCTAGTCAATGAATATTATGTTAATATTTTGTCTGAATACCTCCGGAAATTAAAATTTGCGAAGCTTTTTTGTGATGCATGCGAGGAAGTTATTATTTGTTCATCATACTTAAGTATATAGCAATCCCTAACTATGTGTACTTATTTAACTTCTTTAAAAACTTTCAAAAGTAACTAACAATTTTCACTCCATAATTAATGCACACTTCAAAAAAAAATATACGTGTTTCTAGTGTCATTTTACTTTGGATGTCCAAGAAACGTTTCCATGTCTAGTTGCATTAACTAATACATTTGAGTGTTATATTTAATTTCATTTTGTGATATTTTTAACTAGTATTTCACTATTTTAACGATCCGATTGGGACTACATGACGCTTGAATCGTTTTCTTAACATATTAGTAAGTAAAACAAAGATATTGATCGCTATGTATTATGTGACATTGTTGAGAGACTGATCTACTGAACCACTGTCGTAGTAAATAAGGCCCCTTTTTAGTATGTATTCATGTATCGTATTACTGAATCTCAATTTTTTGCTTAAACTACGCACATTATATCACTTATCCGTGTTTGTATGTATTGACAATTGTTTATCTATGATCAACATACTTCATTTTCTGTGTCTTAATGCATTTATTATTGCCGATAAACAATGATTATAATTGATTACCAATTTAGGTTGACTAGTTATAGTGACATGATAAGCACATGAAGATACAGAATTTTACAATGCTCTGACATATATGGTAAAATGCGTTCGCAGCGCCCACTACCTCAACCCTGTTGCTGGCGTAGATACCGACGATGGTTTTGTTGCCCGGCTTTAAGCCCTCCTGCAGGAGCCCGGCACCAAACGCCTTGATTTGCTCGTTCACCTGGAGAGGAAAGTGATGGACATATGTATTGTATATAAGCGTGCCTGACCGCTCTATCACTAATCCTCATACAACATATGAAAATTGTGTGTTATGGTTAATTGCTATCATGCAAATTGTATAGAATAATAAAACATCCAACTATACAACATTCAAGGAGCCAGTCTATCAAACCCACATTGTTAATGGCATTTAACTATGGGGTTCTGGGGCAATACGCCAACGTGTGCTGGCATGACGTTCTAGATGTACAGAGTAATTGTTATATGTCTTAAAGTTTAAAAAATAAAAAATGTTTTGATGGTGTGTAGAACCAGAAAAGCATTATTACACACTCAAGTGCCTAATCACTGGACAAAATTGTCGATTCTTGTTTGACTAACTATTTCTTAACAATAACATCTGTGTCTTATTTGGCGTACCATTGTTTGGTTTATCTATTCAGTGTTTATTATTAAGTCAGGCCAGTTTGTATACAACCGTCAAACCATCGAGTTTTAAATCTAGCAGCCTTGCCTTAACATCAATGATTAACCCAGTTACATTTTAAATAATCAGTTGTTGAAGCTATAGTCGGTTGGAAAAGCTCATTTAGAGCTTACGTGGACATGTTAGAATCTTGCCGAATCATAATAAATTGAATAGTTTTTTTTTTCTGATCTGGACGTAGCCTGCTATTAAAGGGCGGCTTCTAAAGCGTAAATGTTTTAGACAATTGACTATAACATTGAAAAAGTGGCGATAACACTTAATTCATTGTCATATATACACGATTGAATAAAAAAACACGTACAACATTTCGTGACTGAAATAATGAGTACGTTAAATATGCTATACTTATTTGGTATTGATATTTCAATTACAAAGTATCGTATTTATGAAAGTTATTGAGAAAGCTATAAGTAACCGTGTGAAATAATTACCTCATGGTAGGTTAGCCACATATATGTTTTGTTTGGTCCTGTACGCGTGCCTAGACAGCGTCTGTTTCCTGCATAAGTAAAGTATACATGAATTATTAACATACTATGACCTTACAGTAATCATATAGTCAATAACACGATATTCTATACAGCAATCATACAGTCAATAACACGATATGACTATACTGTAATCATATAGTCAATAACACGATAGGACTATACAGCAATCATATAGTCAATAACACGATATGTCTATACAGCAATCATATAGTCAATAACACAATATGTCTATACAATAATCATATAGTCAATAACACGATATGATTATACAGCAATCATATAGTCAATAAAACGATATGTCTATACAGCAAGCATATAATCAATAACACGATATGTCTATACAGTAATCATATAGTCAATAACACGATATGTCTATACAATAATCATATAGTCAATAACACGATATGACTATACAGAAATGATATAGTCAATAACACGATATGTCTATACAGTAATCATATAGTCAATAACACGATATAACTATACAGAATTATATAGTCAATAACACGATATGTCTATACGGTAATCATATAGCCAATAACACGATATGACTTTACAGTAATCATATAGTCAATAAAACGATATGTCTATACAGCAATCATACGGTCATTAACACGATATGTCTATACAGTAATCTTATAGTCAATAACACGATATGACTATACAGAAATTATATAGTCAATAACACGATATGTCTATACAGTAATCATATAGTCAATAACACGATATAACTATACAGAAATTATATAGTCAATAACACGATATGTCTATACAATAATCATATAGTCAATAACACGATATGACTTTACAGTAATCATACAGTCCATAACACGATATGTCTATACAGCAATTATACAGTCAATAACACGATATGTCTATACAGTAATCATATAGTCAATAACACGATATGACAATACAGAAATTAAATAGTCAATAACACGATATGTCTTTTACAGTAATCATATAGTCAATAACACCATATAACTTTACAGTAATTATTTAGTCAATAACACGATATACCTATACAGTAATCATATAGTCAATAACACCATATAACTATACAGTAATTATTAAGTCAATAACACGATATGAATATACAGTACCACAGTCAAACATTAAATTCATACTAAAGTAAAAAAGTAACCGGTACATAACAATTCAAGCAAGACGTATGACACAGACCACTGTCCAACCAACCACAATTATAATAATGCTATACAATCATGCTTGTACCAAGACTCGGGAGCACAGTCGGTGGAGAAATCGACTGACACACAAGAAGCCTTGGGTTAGAATCACATAAATACTTCTTTAAAGGTTTAATAATTTTATTCCCTTTTCAATGGCTATGATAGATACAGCTCCTAAATTTATCGACAAATAAATGTTATTATTATATATTTGTTTTCAAAACATAGACCATCAAAAACTTGAGACTGTAAGGCAGTGCGTCTGCCAAGGTTATTTTGCTTTGACAACATTTCGAAATAAAACGAGACAATACGGAGAAAGAAGGGCTAAAGAATGAGGAAAGCATTAACACAATGTCAAAGAACAATACGAAAGTACATTTAAAGTGCGTTTTTACTAAAATATGGCATTTATATGTTTTTCCAATTAAAAAATAGCAAAATATTTTTAATGTATAGTAAATTCTATATAAACAGTTAATAGGAAATGGTGCAAAAAGTGTCTGTTTATTTACTAGTGTCGAAAATGCCTTAAATAATTCAATATACTGTAAGATGTTTTTGATCTTTCATTGACGTGAAAAACTGTTGGTGATATTATGTCAATGTCTGACACTTTTCTTAATGTGGGAAACTTTTAGTAAACGTAGTTTGTATCACACTGACTCTAAGAAGGCGGTAACACTACACTAACTTGATATTTTGACTCCTTTCTGGAATGTCTCATACGTGGTTCGAGCATCCTCTGAGATGAACTCTATGAAGGATTTACCATCTGGAACCCAAACGCTGGTCCGGGACCCATCCTAGTGGGAAATGAAAAATGAAAATGAAAACAAAATAAAAAACAACAACTTGATGATTACATCGAAGATGCCCAACATGCACCACGAAAACTTGTAGAGGTATACTTTATTGATCACAATTGTCTTTGTCCTTTTTATATCTAACATCATGCACACTTTCGTCGAAAACAGAAAAATCGCGTCCTACAACTCCGCAAAATAAAAAAAAAAACATACAAAAACCAACAATAAAAATAACAAAAAACAACAAACAACAAACAAACAACAAACAACAACAAAACAAACAAACAAATACAACAACAAAGACACGTTGTCACTTTTCCCAAAATTAGATAAAATTCATATTAAAGGTCAGCTCATCCAGTTGGTAAAATTGCTAAAACTAAAGAAAATTGAAAGGCTAGTTTATCTCACCGCACTTGGTGCATAAAGCTCAGTAACATCTGATGTGATGTCATTTACTTTTAAAGTTCCCCAACCCGGTCTTCATGTAGGCATTGAATAGTGTTCACAAAGGCCATGTCTCTCAGTTGGTTTATATGCAAAAAACAAAACAAAACAACAACACACACACACACACACACACACACACACACAAAACACACACACACAAAAAAAAAAAAACACAAAAAAAAAGAAAAAAGAAAATTGAAAGAAAACCTTGTTACACTGTAATGTCTGCACTAGATACAGTTAAATTTAATGCCTTTCAGACTTACCTCCCTTGCACGATTGGTTATTTTAACATTTAAGACTACATTGTGGACATGACCTTTAAAAACGTCCCCCAGCTTATTTTAGTTACGAAAATATGACATAGACTTGTGGACAAGAACTTCAAATTAATATATGAATGGATTTATGAAAACGATACAAGGCATGTTGACTATTAAATTAGGCCGTTGATGTCATATACATATAATTTGTTTTGTCTAATTAAGTGTTTAGTCTTTCGAAAACGGCATTCGCTTGAAGCAAATATTGTTAACTAAACACTGTTAGAAGCACTGGGTTAGTAAATCCTGGAAAAACCTGAAGAAACTGAACGAAAGTGAGAGCGTTTCTTTTTAGTGCCACAAAGTTATTTATAGGGCAAATTCACATTGGTCCAATTGTCGGCAGAGTATAGTAAAATTGGCCCGAGCCCGTATGGCGATGGTACATACGAATCTCCAATGCCAAATAGGAGAGAGAGTTATATATATATTTATTTAAGCAACTTGGTCAACGTTTTTCGAGTTTGCTTGTTTTTTAAGCAGACTTTGTTGAACCATGGTTATTAATGAAATAAAATATGACGCTGCCTGCTGTCATTGAAAAGACTGTGCTTTTTTGGAGAATTAAAATCATGGCGACAATTGTTATTATTTTTAGCCAGTTTTCGAACAACCAACCTACCTAGTTAATCTCCTAACTCCACATTTAGTAATAAACGTCGAGAGTACACATCATTCAATAACAATACGCTGACCAAGCCGCGTCAACGAACATGTACATTGAACATCTTCATTATTAAAAGATTAAAATTTCCATATGCGACAGGTAAAAAAAACAAAATAATAGTGATATTCCATATTCTTTGAAACAAGTGATAGAACGGTAATAAACGTGAAAATAGTGCGTGAAAGCCTCGCAAACGTAAAATAATTTCATACCGGAAGTTTGATTGATTGGTTGTTAAAATCCAGTGGGGCAGGAAATGGGCGTGGTTTGTTGGCAAGGAAGTAGGCTGTTGCTACGGAGACGCCCACCGTGCCTATCGCTAGGGAAAGCGGGCTTGTTGCGATGTCTTGCATAAACTGCATAGTGTCCTGTTGCTGAAATGCAAGAGATTACGCTACACTTTATTTCTGTTTTGTTTTAATTTATATTATATATCATAGCATATAGACATATTGGCTATAATCCAAGGGCGGTAAATCCATATATAGATAAGGCTATATATAAATATCAGCCAAATGTAGTATTATGAACAAATTAAAACAAAAACAACACACGCACATACACACGCCCTACACACTTTTTAAACTAAAATTATCGATATGAAACTATTGACGAATTCATTAATGAGAAACGGATGCGGAGTATATTTAAATACAGACAATAAAGTACATGAGCTCATTCTTTTTTAAACTGTGAACATTAATGGATACATCTAAGCTTCTATTATCGATTGAAATCTAACCTCATTGCACCATTATGGACATCGACTTTTTGCATATTTGTCTCATTATCGTGTAGATTAAGTTCTCCGTATCATGCCAAAGGTTTAAATTACATGACATTGTATTATCGTGTTTCACATCAAGCTTCTGTTATCTGATAATTTTTCAAGGTCTGAATACCGAAAATAATCAAACGTTGTTATACGTAGTATAAAATCATAACACTTGTTTATATGTATTAAAGTTGCAGTGCCGACCGTTTCAAAGTAAAAGAATCGTAAAAATAAGGCCATCATCGGTTAAAGAGACCCTAAACTGAGACTTCTGGAGAATATGGGCACATGATGGCAATGGGATGGGTTGATATTTGACCGATACCTTTTCGAATTTTAGTAGGTCGTTTATATTCAGACATTTATCTTACGACCGCTTCCGAGTAATTCTGGGTTTGATCGGAAAATGGCGGAAAAGCAACCACGTGATGTATGAATAATAATTATGTAAACAGTCACGGACATACTCAAAGGAACCACGGATAGCTTTGACATTGTCTAACATCTTTAAAAGTAAGGACTTTAAATGAAAACTGGTTATATATCTGGGGCCGCAGCACGTACATAAACGATACTGAAATTAATGTCGTTATGTTGCTGGTATATTTCGAATTCTAAAGAGAAACACAAAAATAACAACACATACTCATTCATACAACTTCTGAAAACAACGCGAACGCACAAACCTATGCGGTATAGTTGCATGATCAAATAAATACATCTGTCGTTAACACCATATGCATGGGACATGTCTAATGTTTAAAACCTCCGAAATACACCTGTGCCTTTATATCAATGCCCTAAAATTTTGACAAACACAATTGAGTTTGAAATACATTGAACCAACAAATCAGATACACATTCAATCAATTTTGGATTGTATAAATACTGATAATATCCACAAACTTTGTAATTTCAAAAGACGTTTCTTTAGATTATGTTGCTTATAGACACCTGGAAAATATAAACTTAGGTGAAATGCAGAATTTAACAGTATACATGTAGTATAAACAACAAAGATAAAAAGCTCGAATGTTTTCTTACCAATGAGATCAATGGAAAAAATAAATACTTTACGGAGAATGTTTGTGTCAAAAATAAAATGGTAAATATGAACCTTAATCCACAGCCATAATACCTAAACTCATGAATAACCAATAAATACACATTACAAAATAACATTAACACTTAGAAATAAATTCATTTTATATATGGTATAAGTAAGTATGGTAGGTAAGGCATATGCACGTAAATTAAATTTTCAATGGTACAATCTTAAAATATCAAGTCAGTTTCTTTTAGTATTTTAAATCCGATCATCAGTCGTGTGGTCATTGAACAGTGGTGCCATCGCACAGTATACCTATGTCACACATGTGCAGGGCTTGACTATGAATTGTGGGGGTTGCCATTAGACAATATACCTATGTCACACATGTGCAGGGCTTGACTATAAATTGTGGGGTTGCCATTAGACAATATACCTATGTCACACATGTGCAGGGCTTGACTATGAATTGTGGGGGTTGCCATTAGACAATATACCTATGTCGCACATGTGCACGGCTTGACTGTGAGTTGTGGAGGTTGCCAATAGACAATATACCTATGTGACACATGAGCACGGCTTGACTATGAATTGTGGGGTTGCCATTATACAATATACCTATGTGACACATGAGCACGGCTTGACTATGTATTGTGGGGGTTGCCATTAGACAATATACCTATGTGACACATGAGCACGGCTTGACTATGAATTGTGGGGGTTGCCATTAGACAATATACCTATGTGACACATGAGCACGGCTTGACTATGAGTTGTGGGGTTGCCATTAGGCAGTATACCTGTTTGACACATGAGCACGGATTGAATATGAATTGTGGGGGTTGCCATTAGACATTATACCTATGTGACACATGAGCACGGCTTGACTATGAGTTGTGGGGGTTGCCATTAGACATTATACCTATGTGACACATGAGCACGGCTTGACTATGAATTGTGGGGGTTGCCATTAGACAATATACCTATGTGACACATGAGCATGGCTTGACTATGAGTTGTGGGGTTGCCATTAGGCAGTATACCTGTTTGACACATGAGCACGGATTGAATATGAATTGTGGGGGTTGCCATTAGACAATATACCTATGTGACACATGAGCACGGCTGGACTATGAGTTGTGGGGGTTGTCATTAGACAATATACCTATGTGACACATGAGCACGGCTGGACTATGAGTTGATTCGTGATTACTCATTGTGTCTCGAATGTCTCTATATATGTATGTCAAACAAACATGCACTCATTGATAGAACCATTCGGGTGCTACATGCTAGCTTGAATAATTCTCCGCTCAGATAAAGGTCAAACTCGTCGTGATATGTAACTACAACCGCTTGACACAATCGGTGGCTGTTTCGTGGTGCTTTATTTTTATCAAAGTACTTTTATCCCTTATGACTGAATGCGTGCGATCAGTGCAAAGTTGTTCTTTAGGCAAAATCCATTTAATTAGCAACTGCTAGTAGAAAGTAACTATGCCTAGTAGAAAGGGACTACATGTATAATACGTTAAACTAAACAGAGAGTCCTCTAAATCAAATAGAAAGAAAAAGGAAGAAAAAAAGAAAGAAAGACGCGGAAGACATTTTGCTTATAGTTTTAAAATTAATTGGGTAATGATTTAATCCTACATGTTGACAGCTAATTCAGAATTACGAAGACAGAGATTAAAACAGAGGCCTACAATACTTAAATTATGTTGTCTGTCCGTCCGTCTTTCTGTCTGTCTGTTTGTCTGTCTATTTGTCTGTTGGTCTATCTGTCTGTTAATCCTTCAATGCGTCCGTCCGTCTGTCTGTCTGTCTGTATCAGCATAAAATGCATAAAGATATAGCACATGTTACGAGAATGGATACAATATTTCCTTTTCCTATTCCGTATGGTTCCGTTGTACACCACCCGAAGCTACATAGCAGAATTGAACATAATGCTAAATTACACATAATTCTTATCTAAGCATGTAAAATTAAACGCTTTTTGACAATATATCACATCACAAATCAATTATAATTCGTGAAATAAAATCGACAATAACATACCTGTTGTTAAAGCATAGGCTGCCCAAACGTACTGTCTAAGCCTATGCCTTTTTTTGGTCGTGCAGTTACTGTGCCAGATGAAGTGAAGAGGACTGTGGTCTCATATTAGCTCATGTTGTAGCCCGGTTAACGGCGCAATACAAAGTCCACAGCCGATATCATGATAATGGCCTCAAGTCTACTTAGAGTAGATGTTAGCTGCGTGATAACACCTCTTCCCGCCAAGCGACAATTTGTGAAGGCGACTCATTCGGGACGAATCGGGTAGTTCCGTTATCCACTATAACATATCGGGCGATATTGTGGAATGATATGTGCAAAATCAAGGTAAAATAACAATACTCAAGATATAGTTCCATTAGAAGCTTTAATAAAGTTCAAGCCGACATAAGCCACGGTATTAATTGTTTTGATGACAAAACCACGCGTTGTATCAGTAGTAACAGCCATTAAACCCTATAAACTGTACCTGCAAATGAAAATATTTGTGTACTTCTTTGACATGATGTCTTGCATTATTGACTTCCAAATTCATTTTATGCTAGAATGCTGATAACTTGACACGTGACCTTAAATATAAACTTTTACAACAATGGATACTGGGCATGCCTGTGAGAAGGCAATAATTCTAAACCTGTAGCTAGTTTTCAATTTTTCTATATTTCATGTAGATTGTCACAAAGTCTACTGACAAAATAATAAAATTAATTAAAATTCAGTGATGTTCAAAGACCCGGCATCACATTTAGCGTAAAGAGGCCTCCACTCTGTCGCGAATGTGTTAATTAATATCAATAGCCGGCCTTATGGACTTGTACAAACAAATCTGTTATTTGAATAGACACCATTTTAAAATGGCCATCATGTTGTTGCTTGGTGTCTTATTCTTTGTTGCTTTTTAAACATTAAAGAAAAAGACTGTGAAATTCTTGCTATTGTCTATCTTTTCACAATATTGCTTCACAACAAGGTTCGACATTAAATCTATGGTATACTATATTTCGATTTACTTTTATGACAAAGGTTAAAATAAGGGTTTGCTAGATTGCGGTTTATTATTAATGTAGAGAAAAAAAAGAAACGTAAGATAATGAGACCGCAGTCTACTGTACAGCATGTGAGTAAAACACGATTTTAACATTTTACCTAATAGATGTATACGGAAAATAAAATTTGAGAATACTATCAGTAAACGAGTCCAATTTATTCTTATTTCTAATTAAATCCTATATCATTATCCTTATGTTCGAGATGACGTTTTTCTCATTGCCAGTTTTCTAGGCGCACAACATTTTTAACGATGGCTTCTTGTACCTCCAACCAGTACAGCAGCCATACAAATAATATAGCGTGAAAAGAACGCATAAACACGTCACATCACGCCTTCAAGCGAACACAGGTACAGCGGTTTTATCTTTACATTTATGATATATCACTCCGGCTGTTAAAAGTTTAAAAGTTCAATGATGACGACATGTTTTATGCGCGAGATTATAAAGCAAAAAAAACAACAACAGAACAATCTACAAACATGTATAAAATACGAGTGTAGCCTTTATGTGATGTGGCTTTAAAAAGATCAACTTAGAATTTTAAATTCCACCAGTGTATATACTTGCTTCCGCATGTAAGTAGTAACTCGGCATACAATTTACATTCTTTATTTAACACTTAAATAGAAAGGCATAGGCAGTTCCATGAAGAATGACTTACAAAATGTTGGCTTTAACAATTTTGAAAAGACACAGATATTAATAAATTCTCCCAACTTATAGATATAATTATTTTTATAAGAATTAGTATAAATTATTATTGTAAATATACTTAAAAAATTATGTAAGAATCGGACGGGGGCCAGCGATATTTCCTTAAATAAATTCGATCTAAATGACTACTGTATGGATACATTTGTTTAGCTGCAAGATTCTCTTGCTGTACAGGTATTCCAAGAGAATATGACTGGCTGTCTCCGTTTGTCGGACTGCGCTTGCATATGCATATGTTTGAAATGAAGATATACAGTAATAACTGAAATAAAATGCTTACACCAACAG